>CAWUDS030002480.1:600000-1068439 GCA_963859935.3 Lathyrus sativus
AAGACTATAAATGAATGACAAATATTTTAGGTTTTTTCTTCACCATCCCAAAGTCTTAGGTTTTCTTATCACTAAGAACCATACATAATAGACTATAGTAGGTGTAAAAAATTAATTCTATTTTATTTTTAAAATCCAACATAAAATTTTAGGTTTTTTCCTATTAAAAAATAAAGATAAAAGACTATAGTCCATGAAATATTTTTTTAAATAATATAGCTAAAAATTAAAATTAAATAATGAACCTCAAACTTATTTATATTTACCTTTTTCACATCGAATTATGGAAAATTATATGTAAATATATTCAATATGTTTCTTCTCCATCACCAAATTTCATGTTTCTTCGTCAGTAAGCCACAAAGTTAAAAGACTATAAATGAATGACAAATATTTTAGGTTTTTCCTTCACCATCCCAAAGTCTTAGGTTTTCTTATCACTAAGAACCATACATAATAGACTATAGTAGGTGTAAAAAATAAATTTTATTTTATTTTTCAACTCTAACATAAAATTTTAGGTTTTTCCCGACTAAAAAACAAAAATAAAAGACTATAGTCCATGACATATATTTTATATAATATAGGTAAAAATTAAAATTAAATAATGAAGCTCAAACTTATTTATATTTACCTTTTTCACATCGAATTATGGTAAATTATATGTAAATATATTCAATATGTTTCTTCTCCATCACCAAATTTCATGTTTCTTCGTCAGTAAGCCACAAAGTTAAAAGACTATAAATGAATGACAAATATTTTAAGTTTTTTCTTCACCACCCCAAAGTCTTAGGTTTTCTTATCACTAAGAACCATACATAATAGACTATAGTAGGTGTAAAAAATAAATTTTATTTTATTTTTCAATTCTAACATAAAATTTTAGGTTTTTCCCCACTAAAAAACAAAGATAAAAGACTATAGTCCATGACATATATTTTATATAATATAGGTAAAAATTAAAATTAAATAATGAAGCTCAAATTTATTTATATTTACCTTTTTCACATTGAATTATGGTAAATTAGATATAAATATATTCAATATGTTTCTTCTCCATCACCAAATTTCATGTTTCTTCGTTAGTAAGCCACAAAGTTAAAAGAATATAAATGAATGACAAATATTTTAGGTTTTTCCTTCACCATCCCAAAGTCTTAGGTTTTCTTATCACTAAGAACCATACATAATAGACTATAGTAGGTGTAAAAAATAAATTTTATTTTATTTTTCAACTCTAACATAAAATTTTAGGTTTTTCCCGACTAAAAAACAAAAATAAAAGACTATAGTCCATGACATATATTTTATATAATATAGGTAAAAATTAAAATTAAATAATGAAGCTCAAACTTATTTATATTTACCTTTTTCACATCGAATTATGGTAAATTATATGTAAATATATTCAATATGTTTCTTCTCCATCACCAAATTTCATGTTTCTTCGTCAGTAAGCCACAAAGTTAAAAGACTATAAATGAATGACAAATATTTTAAGTTTTTTCTTCACCACCCCAAAGTCTTAGGTTTTCTTATCACTAAGAACCATACATAATAGACTATAGTAGGTGTAAAAAATAAATTTTATTTTATTTTTCAATTCTAACATAAAATTTTAGGTTTTTCCCCACTAAAAAACAAAGATAAAAGACTATAGTCCATGACATATATTTTATATAATATAGGTAAAAATTAAAATTAAATAATGAAGCTCAAATTTATTTATATTTACCTTTTTCACATTGAATTATGGTAAATTAGATATAAATATATTCAATATGTTTCTTCTCCATCACCAAATTTCATGTTTCTTCGTTAGTAAGCCACAAAGTTAAAAGAATATAAATGAATGACAAATATTTTAGGTTTTTCCTTCACCATCCCAAAGTCTTAGGTTTTCTTATCACTAAGAACCATACATAATAGACTATAGTAGGTGTAAAAAATAAATTTTATTTTATTTTTCAATTCTAACATAAAATTTTAGGTTTTTCCCCACTAAAAAACAAAGATAAAAGACTATAGTCCATGACATATATTTTATATAATATAGGTAAAAATTAAAATTAAATAATGAAGCTCAAATTTATTTATATTTACCTTTTTCACATTGAATTATGGTAAATTATATGTAAATATATTCAATATGTTTCTTCTCCATCACCAAATTTCATGTTTCTTCGTCAGTAAGCCACAAAGTTAAAAGAATATAAATGAATGACAAATATTTTAGGTTTTTTCTTCACCATCCCAAAGTCTTAGGTTTTCTTATCACTAAGAACCATACATAATAGACTATAGTAGGTGTAAAAAATTAATTCTATTTTATTTTTAAAATCCAACATAAAATTTTAGGTTTTTTCCTATTAAAAAATAAAGATAAAAGACTATAGTCCATGAAATATTTTTTTAAATAATATAGCTAAAAATTAAAATTAAATAATGAACCTCAAACTTATTTATATTTACCTTTTTCACATCGAATTATGGAAAATTATATGTAAATATATTCAATATGTTTCTTCTCCATCACCAAATTTCATGTTTCTTCGTCAGTAAGCCACAAAGTTAAAAGGCTATAAATGAATGACAAATATTTTAGGTTTTTCCTTCACCATCCCAAAGTCTTAGGTTTTCTTATCACTAAGAACCATACATAATAGACTATAGTAGGTGTAAAAAATAAATTTTATTTTATTTTTCAACTCTAACATAAAATTTTAGGTTTTTCCCGACTAAAAAACAAAAATAAAAGACTATAGTCCATGACATATATTTTATATAATATAGGTAAAAATTAAAATTAAATAATGAAGCTCAAACTTATTTATATTTACCTTTTTCACATCGAATTATGGTAAATTATATGTAAATATATTCAATATGTTTCTTCTCCATCACCAAATTTCATGTTTCTTCGTCAGTAAGCCACAAAGTTAAAAGACTATAAATGAATGACAAATATTTTAAGTTTTTTCTTCACCACCCCAAAGTCTTAGGTTTTCTTATCACTAAGAACCATACATAATAGACTATAGTAGGTGTAAAAAATAAATTTTATTTTATTTTTCAATTCTAACATAAAATTTTAGGTTTTTCCCCACTAAAAAACAAAGATAAAAGACTATAGTCCATGACATATATTTTATATAATATAGGTAAAAATTAAAATTAAATAATGAAGCTCAAATTTATTTATATTTACCTTTTTCACATTGAATTATGGTAAATTAGATATAAATATATTCAATATGTTTCTTCTCCATCACCAAATTTCATGTTTCTTCGTTAGTAAGCCACAAAGTTAAAAGAATATAAATGAATGACAAATATTTTAGGTTTTTCCTTCACCATCCCAAAGTCTTAGGTTTTCTTATCACTAAGAACCATACATAATAGACTATAGTAGGTGTAAAAAATAAATTTTATTTTATTTTTCAATTCTAACATAAAATTTTAGGTTTTTCCCCACTAAAAAACAAAGATAAAAGACTATAGTCCATGACATATATTTTATATAATATAGGTAAAAATTAAAATTAAATAATGAAGCTCAAATTTATTTATATTTACCTTTTTCACATTGAATTATGGTAAATTAGATATAAATATATTCAATATGTTTCATCTCCATAACCAAATTTCATGTTTCTTCGTTAGTAAGCCACAAAGTTAAAAGACTATAAATGAATGACAAATATTTTAGGTTTTTTCTTCACCACCCCAAAGTCTTAGGTTTTCTTATCACTAAGAACCATACATAATAGACTATAGTAGGTGTAAAAAATAAATTTTATTTTATTTTTCAATTCTAACATAAAATTTTAGGTTTTTCCCCACTAAAAAACAAAGATAAAAGACTATAGTCCATGACATATATTTTATATATTATAGGTAAAAATTAAAATTAAATAATGAAGCTCAAATTTATTTATATTTACCTTTTTCACATTGAATTATGGTAAATTAGATATAAATATATTCAATATGTTTCTTCTCCATCACCAAATTTCATGTTTCTTCGTTAGTAAGCCACAAAGTTAAAAGAATATAAATGAATGACAAATATTTTAGGTTTTTCCTTCACCATCCCAAAGTCTTAGGTTTTCTTATCACTAAGAACCATACATAATAGACTATAGTAGGTGTAAAAAATAAATTTTATTTTATTTTTCAATTCTAACATAAAATTTTAGGTTTTTCCCCACTAAAAAACAAAGATAAAAGACTATAGTCCATGACATATATTTTATATAATATAGGTAAAAATTAAAATTAAATAATGAAGCTCAAATTTATTTATATTTACCTTTTTCACATTGAATTATGGTAAATTATATGTAAATATATTCAATATGTTTCTTCTCCATCACCAAATTTCATGTTTCTTCGTCAGTAAGCCACAAAGTTAAAAGACTATAAATGAATGACAAATATTTTAGGTTTTTTCTTCACCATCCCAAAGTCTTAGGTTTTCTTATCACTAAGAACCATACATAATAGACTATAGTAGGTGTAAAAAATTAATTCTATTTTATTTTTAAAATCCAACATAAAATTTTAGGTTTTTTCCTATTAAAAAATAAAGATAAAAGACTATAGTCCATGAAATATTTTTTTAAATAATATAGCTAAAAATTAAAATTAAATAATGAACCTCAAACTTATTTATATTTACCTTTTTCACATCGAATTATGGAAAATTATATGTAAATATATTCAATATGTTTCTTCTCCATCACCAAATTTCATGTTTCTTCGTCAGTAAGCCACAAAGTAAAAAGGCTATAAATGAATGACAAATATTTTAGGTTTTTCCTTCACCATCCCAAAGTCTTAGGTTTTCTTATCACTAAGAACCATACATAATAGACTATAGTAGGTGTAAAAAATAAATTTTATTTTATTTTTCAACTCTAACATAAAATTTTAGGTTTTTCCCCACTAAAAAACAAAAATAAAAGACTATAGTCCATGACATATATTTTATATAATATAGGTAAAAATTAAAATTAAATAATGAAGCTCAAACTTATTTATATTTACCTTTTTCACATCGAATTATGGTAAATTATATGTAAATATATTCAATATGTTTCTTCTCCATCACCAAATTTCATGTTTCTTCGTCAATAAGCCACAAAGTTAAAAGACTATAAATGAATGACAAATATTTTAAGTTTTTTCTTCACCACCCCAAAGTCTTAGGTTTTCTTATCACTAAGAACCATACATAATAGACTATAGTAGGTGTAAAAAATAAATTTTATTTTATTTTTCAATTCTAACATAAAATTTTAGGTTTTTCCCCACTAAAAAACAAAGATAAAAGACTATAGTCCATGACATATATTTTATATAATATAGGTAAAAATTAAAATTAAATAATGAAGCTCAAATTTATTTATATTTACCTTTTTCACATTGAATTATGGTAAATTAGATATAAATATATTCAATATGTTTCTTCTCCATCACCAAATTTCATGTTTCTTCGTCAGTAAGCCACAAAGTTAAAAGACTATAAATGAATGACAAATATTTTAGGTTTTTCCTTCACCATCCCAAAGTCTTAGGTTTTCTTATCACTAAGAACCATACATAATAGACTATAGTAGGTGTAAAAAATTAATTCTATTTTATTTTTAAAATCCAACATAAAATTTTAGGTTTTTTCCTATTAAAAAATAAAGATAAAAGACTATAGTCCATGAAATATTTTTTTAAATAATATAGCTAAAAATTAAAATTAAATAATGAACCTCAAACTTATTTATATTTACCTTTTTCACATCGAATTATGGAAAATTATATGTAAATATATTCAATATGTTTCTTCTCCATCACCAAATTTCATGTTTCTTCGTCAGTAAGCCACAAAGTTAAAAGACTATAAATGAATGATAAATATTTTAGGTTTTTCCTTCACCATCCCAAAGTCTTAGGTTTTCTTATCACTAAGAACCATACATAATAGACTATAGTAGGTGTAAAAAATAAATTTTATTTTATTTTTCAACTCTAACATAAAATTTTAGGTTTTTCCCGACTAAAAAACAAAAATAAAAGACTATAGTCCATGACATATATTTTATATAATATAGGTAAAAATTAAAATTAAATAATGAAGCTCAAACTTATTTATGTTTACCTTTTTCACATCGAATTATGGTAAATTATATGTAAATATATTCAATATGTTTCTTCTCCATCACCAAATTTCATGTTTCTTCGTCAGTAAGCCACAAAGTTAAAAGACTATAAATGAATGACAAATATTTTAAGTTTTTTCTTCACCACCCCAAAGTCTTAGGTTTTCTTATCACTAAGAACCATACATAATAGACTATAGTAGGTGTAAAAAATAAATTTTATTTTATTTTTCAATTCTAACATAAAATTTTAGGTTTTTCCCCACTAAAAAACAAAGATAAAAGACTATAGTCCATGACATATATTTTATATAATATAGGTAAAAATTAAAATTAAATAATGAAGCTCAAATTTATTTATATTTACCTTTTTCACATTGAATTATGGTAAATTAGATATAAATATATTCAATATGTTTCTTCTCCATCACCAAATTTCATGTTTCTTCGTTAGTAAGCCACAAAGTTAAAAGAATATAAATGAATGACAAATATTTTAGGTTTTTTCTTTACTATCCCAAAGTCTTAGGTTTTTTTATCACTAAGAACCATAAATAATAGACTATAGTAGGTGTAAAAAATTAATTCTATTTTATTTTTCAACTCCAACATAAAATTTTAGGTTTTTCCCCATTAAAAAACAAAGATAAAAGACTATAGTCCATGACATATATTTTATATAATATAGGTAAAAATTAAAATTAAATAATGAACCTCAAACTTATTTATATTTACCTTTTTCACATTGAATTATGGTAAATTAGATGTAAATATATTCAATATGTTTCTTCTCCATCACCAAATTTCATGTTTCTTCGTCAGTAAGCCACAAAGTTAAAAGACTATAAATGAATGACAAATATTTTAGGTTTTTTCTTCACCATCCCGAAGTCTTAGGTTTTCTTATCACTAAGAACCATACATAATAGACTATAGTAGGTGTAAAAAATTAATTCTATTTTATTTTTAAAATCCAACATAAAATTTTAGGTTTTTTCCTATTAAAAAATAAAGATAAAAGACTATAGTCCATGAAGTATTTTTTTAAATAATATAGCTAAAAATTAAAATTAAATAATGAAGCTCAAACTTATTTATATTTACCTTTTTCACATCGAATTATGGAAAATTATATGTAAATATATTCAATATGTTTCTTCTCCATCACCAAATTTCATGTTTCTTCGTCAGTAAGCCACAAAGTTAAAAGACTATAAATGAATGACAAATATTTTAGGTTTTTCCTTCACCATCCCAAAGTCTTAGGTTTTCTTATCACTAAGAACCATACATAATAGACTATAGTAGGTGTAAAAAATAAATTTTATTTTATTTTTCAATTCTAACATAAAATTTTAGGTTTTTCCCCACTAAAAAACAAAGATAAAAGACTATAGTCCATGACATATATTTTATATAATATAGGTAAAAATTAAAATTAAATAATGAAGCTCAAATTTATTTATATTTACCTTTTTCACATTGAATTATGGTAAATTAGATATAAATATATTCAATATGTTTCTTCTCCATCACCAAATTTCATGTTTCTTCGTTAGTAAGCCACAAAGTTAAAAGAATATAAATGAATGACAAATATTTTAGGTTTTTTCTTTACTATCCCAAAGTCTTAGGTTTTTTTATCACTAAGAACCATAAATAATAGACTATAGTAGGTGTAAAAAATTAATTCTATTTTATTTTTCAACTCCAACATAAAATTTTAGGTTTTTCCCCATTAAAAAACAAAGATAAAAGACTATAGTCCATGACATATATTTTATATAATATAGGTAAAAATTAAAATTAAATAATGAACCTAAAACTTATTTATATTTACCTTTTTCACATTGAATTATGGTAAATTAGATGTAAATATATTCAATATGTTTCTTCTCCATCACCAAATTTCATGTTTCTTCGTCAGTAAGCCACAAAGTTAAAAGACTATAAATGAATGACAAATATTTTAGGTTTTTTCTTCACCATCCCAAAGTCTTAGGTTTTCTTATCACTAAGAACCATACATAATAGACTATAGTAGGTGTAAAAAATTAATTCTATTTTATTTTTAAAATCCAACATAAAATTTTAGGTTTTTTCCTATTAAAAAATAAAGATAAAAGACTATAGTCCATGAAATATTTTTTTAAATAATATAGCTAAAAATTAAAATTAAATAATGAACCTCAAACTTATTTATATTTACCTTTTTCACATCGAATTATGGAAAATTATATGTAAATATATTCAATATGTTTCTTCTCCATCACCAAATTTCATGTTTCTTCGTCAGTAAGCCACAAAGTTAAAAGACTATAAATGAATGACAAATATTTTAGGTTTTTCCTTCACCATCCCAAAGTCATAGGTTTTCTTATCACTAAGAACCATACATAATAGACTATAGTAGGTGTAAAAAATAAATTTTATTTTATTTTTCAAATCTAACATAAAATTTTAGGTTTTTCCCGACTAAAAAACAAAAATAAAAGACTATAGTCCATGACATATATTTTATATAATATAGGTAAAACTTAAAATTAAATAATGAAGCTCAAACTTATTTATATTTACCTTTTTCACATCGAATTATGGTAAATTATATGTAAATATATTCAATATGTTTCTTCTCCATCACCAAATTTCATGTTTCTTCGTCAGTAAGCCACAAAGTTAAAAGACTATAAATGAATGACAAATATTTTAAGTTTTTTCTTCACCACCCCAAAGTCTTAGGTTTTCTTATCACTAAGAACCATACATAATAGACTATAGTAGGTGTAAAAAATAAATTTTATTTTATTTTTCAATTCTAACATAAAATTTTAGGTTTTTCCCCACTAAAAAACAAAGATAAAAGACTATAGTCCATGACATATATTTTATATAATATAGGTAAAAATTAAAATTAAATTATTTATATTTACCTTTTTCACATTGAATTATGGTAAATTAGATATAAATATATTCAATATGTTTCTTCTCCATCACCAAATTTCATGTTTCTTCGTTAGTAAGCCACAAAGTTAAAAGAATATAAATGAATGACAAATATTTTAGGTTTTTTCTTTACTATCCCAAAGTCTTAGGTTTTTTTATCACTAAGAACCATAAATAATAGACTATAGTAGGTGTAAAAAATTAATTCTATTTTATTTTTCAACTCCAACATAAAATTTTAGGTTTTTCCCCATTAAAAAACAAAGATAAAAGACTATAGTCCATGACATATATTTTATATAATATAGGTAAAAATTAAAATTAAATAATGAACCTCAAACTTATTTATATTTACCTTTTTCACATTGAATTATGGTAAATTAGATGTAAATATATTCAATATGTTTCTTCTCCATCACCAAATTTCATGTTTCTTCGTCAGTAAGCCACAAAGTTAAAAGACTATAAATGAATGACAAATATTTTAGGTTTTTTCTTCACCATCCCAAAGTCTTAGGTTTTCTTATCACTAAGAACCATACATAATAGACTATAGTAGGTGTAAAAAAGTAATTCTATTTTATTTTTAAAATCCAACATAAAATTTTAGGTTTTTTCCTATTAAAAAATAAAGATAAAAGACTATAGTCCATGAAGTATTTTTTTAAATAATATAGCTAAAAATTAAAATTAAATAATGAAGATCAAACTTATTTATATTTACCTTTTTCACATCGAATTATGGAAAATTATATGTAAATATATTCGATATGTTTCTTCTCCATCACCAATTTCATGTTTCTTCGTCAGTAAGCCACAAAGTTAAAAGACTATAAATGAATGACAAATATTTTAGGTTTTTCCTTCACCATCCCAAAGTCTTAGGTTTTCTTATCACTAAGAACCATACATAATAGACTATAGTAGGTGTAAAAAATAAATTTTATTTTATTTTTCAATTCTAACATAAAATTTTAGGTTTTTCCCCACTAAAAAACAAAGATAAAAGACTATAGTCCATGACATATATTTTATATAATATAGCTAAAAATTAAAATTAAATAATGAAGCTCAAACTTATTTATATTTACCACATCGAATTATGGTAAATTAGGTGTAAATATATTCAATATGTTTCTTCTCCATCACCAAATTTCATGTTTCTTCGTTAGTAAGCCACAAAGTTAAAAGACTATAAATGAATGACAAATATTTTAGGTTTTTTCTTTATCATCCCAAAGTCTTAGGTTTTTTATCACTAAGAACCATACATAATAGACTATAGTAGGTGTAAAAAATTAATTCTATTTTATTTTTCATCTCCAACATAAAGTTTTAGGTTTTTCCCCATTTAAAAACAAAGATAAAAGACTATAGTCCATGACATATATTTTATATAATATACGTAAAAATTAAAATTAAATAATGAAGCTCAAACTTATTTATATTTACCTTTTTCACATCAAATTATGGTAAATTAGATGTAAATATATTCAATATGTTTCTTCTCCATCACCAAATTTCATGTTTCTTCGTCAGTAGGCCACAAAGTTAAAAGACTATAAATGAATGACAAATATTTTAGGTTTTTTCTTCACCATCCCAAAGTCTTAAGTTTTCTTATCACTAAGAACCATACATAATAGACTATAGTAGGTGTAAAAACTTAATTCTATTTTAATTTTCAACTCCAAAATAAAATTTTAGGTTTTTTCCTATTAAAAAATAAAGATCAAAGACTATAGTCCATGAAATATTTTTTTAAATAATATAGCTAAAAATTAAAATTAAATAATGAAGCTCAAACTTATTTATATTTACCTTTTTCACATCGAATTATTGTAAATTATATGTAAATATATTCAATATGTTTATTCTCCATCGCCAAATTTCATGTTTCTTCGTCAGTAAGCCACAAAGTTAAAAGACTATAAATGAATGACAAATATTTTAGGTTTTTTCTTCACCATCCCAAAGTCTTAGGTTTTCTTATCACTAAGAACCATACATAATAGACTATAGTAGGTGTAAAAAATAAATTTTATTTTATTTTTCAACTCTAACATAAAATTTTAGGTTTTTCCCGACTAAAAAACAAAGATAAAAGACTATAGTCCATGACATATATTTTATATAATATAGGTAAAAATTAAAATTAAATAATGAAGCTCAAACTTATTTATATTTACCTTTTTCACATCGAATTATGGTAAATTATATGTAAATATATTCAATATGTTACTTCTCCATCACCAAATTTCATGTTTCTTCGTCAGTAAGCCACAAAGTTAAAAGACTATAAATGAATGAAAAATATTTTAGGTTTTTCTTCACCACCCCAAAGTCTTAGGTTTTCTTATCACTAAGAACCATACATAATAGACTATAGTAGGTGTAAAAAATAAATTTTATTTTATTTTTCAATTCTAACATAAAATTTTAGGTTTTTCCCCACTAAAAAACAAAGATAAAAGACTATAGTCCATGACATATATTTTATATAATATAGGTAAATATTAAAATTAAATAATGAAGCTCAAATTTATTTATATTTACCTTTTTCACATTGAATTATGGTAAATTAGATATAAATATATTCAATATGTTTCTTCTCCATCACCAAATTTCATGTTTCTTCGTTAGTAAGCCACAAAGTTAAAAGAATATAAATGAATGACAAATATTTTAGGTTTTTTCTTTACTATCCCAAAGTCTTAGGTTTTTTTATCACTAAGAACCATAAATAATAGACTATAGTAGGTGTAAAAAATTAATTCTATTTTATTTTTCAACTCCAACATAAAATTTTAGGTTTTTCCCCATTAAAAAACAAAGATAAAAGACTATAGTCCATGACATATATTTTATATAATATAGGTAAAAATTAAAATTAAATAATGAACCTCAAACTTATTTATATTTACCTTTTTCACATTGAATTATGGTAAATTAGATGTAAATATATTCAATATGTTTCTTCTCCATCA
Source organism: Lathyrus sativus (assembly GCA_963859935.3). Classification (NCBI taxonomy): domain Eukaryota; kingdom Viridiplantae; phylum Streptophyta; class Magnoliopsida; order Fabales; family Fabaceae; genus Lathyrus; species Lathyrus sativus. Next base: position 612,089 of record CAWUDS030002480.1, read on the forward strand.
CCAAATTTCATGTTTCTTCGTCAGTAAGCCACAAAGTTAAAAGACTATAAATGAATGACAAATATTTTAGGTTTTTTCTTCACCATCCCAAAGTCTTAGGTTTTCTTATCACTAAGAACCATACATAATAGACTATAGTAGGTGTAAAAAATTAATTCTATTTTATTTTTAAAATCCAACATAAAATTTTAGGTTTTTTCCTATTAAAAAATAAAGATAAAAGACTATAGTCCATGAAATATTTTTTTAAATAATATAGCTAAAAATTAAAATTAAATAATGAAGCTCAAACTTATTTATATTTACCTTTTTCACATCGAATTATGGAAAATTATATGTAAATATATTCAATATGTTTCTTCTCCATCACCAAATTTCATGTTTCTTCGTCAGTAAGCCACAAAGTTAAAAGACTATAAATGAATGACAAATATTTTAGGTTTTTCCTTCACCATCCCAAAGTCTTAGGTTTTCTTATCACTAAGAACCATACATAATAGACTATAGTAGGTGTAAAAAATAAATTTTATTTTATTTTTCAATTCTAACATAAAATTTTAGGTTTTTCCCCACTGAAAAACAAAGATAAAAGACTATAGTCCATGACATATATTTTATATAATATAGCTAAAAATTAAAATTAAATAATGAAGCTCAAACTTATTTATATTTACCACATCGAATTATGGTAAATTAGGTGTAAATATATTCAATATGTTTCTTCTCCATCACCAAATTTCATGTTTCTTCGTTAGTAAGCCACAAAGTTAAAAGACTATAAATGAATGACAAATATTTTAGGTTTTTTCTTTATCATCCCAAAGTCTTAGGTTTTTTTATCACTAAGAACCATACATAATAGACTATAGTAGGTGTAAAAAATTAATTCTATTTTATTTTTCATCTCCAACATAAAGTTTTAGGTTTTTCCCCATTTAAAAACAAAGATAAAAGACTATAGTCCATGACATATATTTTATATAATATACGTAAAAATTAAAATTAAATAATAAAGCTCAAACTTATTTATATTTACCTTTTTCACATCAAATTATGGTAAATTAGATGTAAATATATTCAATATGTTTCTTCTCCATCACCAAATTTCATGTTTCTTCGTCAGTAGGCCACAAAGTTAAAAGACTATAAATGAATGACAAATATTTTAGGTTTTTTCTTCACCATCCCAAAGTCTTAAGTTTTCTTATCACTAAGAACCATACATAATAGACTATAGTAGGTGTAAAAACTTAATTCTATTTTAATTTTCAACTCCAAAATAAAATTTTAGGTTTTTTCCTATTAAAAAATAAAGATCAAAGACTATAGTCCATGAAATATTTTTTTAAATAATATAGCTAAAAATTAAAATTAAATAATGAAGCTCAAACTTATTTATATTTACCTTTTTCACATCGAATTATTGTAAATTATATGTAAATATATTCAATATGTTTATTCTCCATCGCCAAATTTCATGTTTCTTCGTCAGTAAGCCACAAAGTTAAAAGACTATAAATGAATGACAAATATTTTAGGTTTTTTCTTCACCATCCCAAAGTCTTAGGTTTTCTTATCACTAAGAACCATACATAATAGACTATAGTAGGTGTAAAAAATAAATTTTATTTTATTTTTCAACTCTAACATAAAATTTTAGGTTTTTCCCGACTAAAAAACAAAGATAAAAGACTATAGTCCATGACATATATTTTATATAATATAGGTAAAAATTAAAATTAAATAATGAAGCTCAAATTTATTTATATTTACATTTTTCACATTGAATTATGGTAAATTAGATATAAATATATTCAATATGTTTCTTCTCCATCACCAAATTTCATGTTTCGTCTTCAGTAAGCCACAAAGTTAAAAGACTATAAATGAATGACAAATATTTTAGGTTTTTTCTTCACCATCCCAAAGTCTTAGGTTTTCTTATCACTAAGAACCATACATAATAGACTATAGTAGGTGTAAAAAATTAATTATATTTAATTTTTCAACTCCAACATAAAATTTTAGGTTTTTCCCCACAAAAAAACAATGATAAAAGAGTATAACCCATGACATATTTTTTTAAATAATATAGGTAAAAATTAAAATTAAATAATGAAGCGCAAAGTTATTTATATTTACCTTTTTCACATTGAATTATGGTAAATTAGATATAAATATATTCAATAGGATTCTTCTCCATCACCAAATTTCATGATTCTTCGTCAATAAGCCACAAAGTTAAAAGACTATAAATGAATGACAAATATTTTAGGTTTTTTCTTCACCATCCCAAAGTATTAGGTTTTTTTATCACTAAAAACCATACTTAATAGACTATAGTAGGTGTAAAAAATTAATTATATTTTATTTTTCAACTCCAACATAAAATTTTAGGTTTTTCCCCACAAAAAAACAATGATAAAAGAGTATAACCCATGACATATTTTTTTAAATAATATAGGTAAAAATTAAAATTAAATAATGAAGCGCAAAGTTATTTATATTTACCTTTTTCACATTGAATTATGGTAAATTAGATATAAATATATTCAATAGGATTCTTCTCCATCACCAAATTTCATGTTTCTTCGTCAATAAGCCACAAAGTTAAAAGACTATAAATGAATGACAAATATTTTAGGTTTTTTCTTCACCATCCCAAAGTCTTAGGTTTTCTTATCACTAAGAACCATACATAATAGACAATAGTAGGTGTAAAAAATTTATTCTATTTTATTTTTCAACTCCAACATAAAATTTTAGGTTTTTCCCCATTAAAAAACAAAGATAAAAGAGTATAGTCCATGACATATATTTTAGTTAATATAGGTAAAAATTAAAATTAAAAAATGAAGCTCAAACTTATTTATATTTACCTTTTGCACATCGAATTATGGTAAATTAGATGTAAATATATTCAATATGTTTCTTCTTCATCACCAAATTTCATGTTTCGTCTTCAGTAAGCCACAAAGTTAAAAGACTATAAATGAATGACAAATATTTTAGGTTTTTTCTTCACCATCCCAAAGTCTTAGATTTTCTTATCACTAAGAACCATACATAATAGACTATAGTAGGTGTAAAAAATTAATTCTATTTTATTTTTCAACTCCAACATAAAATTTTAGGTTTTTCCCTATTAAAAAATAAAGATAAAAGACTATAGTCCATGAAATATTTTTTTAAATAATATAGCTAAAAATTAAAATTAAATAATGAAGCTCAAACTTATTTATATTTACCTTTTTCACATCGAATTATGGTAAATTAGATGTAAATATATTCAATATGTTTCTTTTCCATCACCAAATTTCATGTTTCTTCGTCAGTAAGCCACAAAGTTAAAAGACTATAAATGAATGACAAATATTTTAGGTTTTTTCTTCATCATCCCAAAGTATTAGGTTTTTTTATCACTAAGAACCAAACATGATAGACTATTGTAGGTGTAAAAAATTAATTATATTTTATTTTTCAACTCCAACATAAAATTTTAGGTTTTTCCCCACAAAAAACAATGATAAAAGTGTATAACCCATGACATATTTTTTTAAATAATATAGGTAAAAATTAAAATTAAATAATGAAGCGCAAACTTATTTATATTTACCTTTTTCACATCGAATTATGGTAAATTAGATGTAAATATATTCAATATGTTTCTTCTCCATCACCAAATTTCATGTTTCTTCGTCAGTAAGCCACAAAGTTAAAAGACTATAAATGAATGACAAATATTTTAGGTTTTTTCTTCACCATCCCAAAGTCTTAGGTTTTCTTATCACTAAGAACCATACATAATAGACTATAGTAGGTGTAAAAAATAAATTTTATTTTATTTTTCCATTCTAACATAAAATTTTAGGTTTTTCCCCACTAAAAAACAAAGATAAAAGACTATAGTCCATGACATATATTTTAACTAATATAGGTAAAAATTAAAATTAAATAATGAAGCTCAAATTTATTTATATTTACCTTTTTCACATTGAATTATGGTAAATAAGATATAAATATATTCAATATGTTTCTTCTCCATCACCAAATTTCATGTTTCTTCGTTAGTAAGCCACAGAGTTAAAAGACTATAAATGAATGACAAATATTTTAGGTTTTTTCTTTACTATCCCAAAGTTTTAGGTTTTTTTATCACTAAGAACCCTAAATAATAGACTATAGTAGGTGTAAAAAATTTATTCTATTTTATTTTTCAACTCCAACATAAAATTTTAGGTTTTTCCCCATTAAAAAAAAAAAGAGAAAAGAGTATAGTCCATGACATATATTTTAGTTAATATAGGTAAAAATTAAAATTAAATAATGAAGCTCAAACTTATTTATATTTACCTTTTGCACATCGAATTATGGTAAATTAGATGTAAATATATTCAATATGTTTCTTCTCCATCACCAAATTTCATGTTTCGTCTTCAGTAAGCCACAAAGTTAAAAGACTATAAATGAATGACAAATATTTTAGGTTTTTTCTTCACCATCCCAAAGTCTTAGGTTTTCTTATCACTAAGAACCATACATAATAGACTATAGTAGGTGTAAAAAATTAATTCTATTTTATTTTTCAACTCCAACATAAAATTTTAGGTTTTTCCCTATTAAAAAATAAAGATAAAAGACTATAGTCCATGAAATATTGTTTTAAATAATATAGCTAAAAATTAAAATTAAATAATGAAGCTCAAACTTATTTATATTTACCTTTTTCACATCGAATTATGGTAAATTAGATGTAAATATATTCAATATGTTTCTTTTCCATCACCAAATTTCATGTTTCTTCGTCAGTAAGCCACAAAGTTAAAAGACTATAAATGAATGACAAATATTTTAGGTTTTTTCTTCACCATCCCAAAGTATTAGGTTTTTTTATCACTAAGAACCAAACATGATAGACTATTGTAGGTGTAAAAAATTAATTATATTTTATTTTTCAACTCCAACATAAAATTTTAGGTTTTTCCCCACTTAAAAAAATTCAAATGACTTTAACCCATGACATATTTTTTTTAAATAATATAGGTAAAACGTAAAATTAAATAATGAAGCTCAAAATTATTTATATTTACCAAATCTAATTATGGTAAATTAGATGTAAATATATTCAATATGTTTCTTCTCCATCACCAAATTTCATGTATCTTTGTTAGTAAGCCACAAAGTTAAAAGACTATAAATGAATGACAAATATTTTAGGTTTTTTCTTCACCATCCCAAAGTATTAGGTTTTTTTATCACTAAGAACCAAACATGATAGACTATTGTAGGTGTAAAAAATTAATTATATTTTATTTTTCAACTCCAACATAAAATTTTAGGTTTTTCCCCACTAAAAAAAAATTCAAATGACTTTAACCCATGACATATTTTTTTTAAATAATATAGGTAAAACGTAAAATTAAATAATGAAGCTCAAAATTATTTATATTTACCAAATCTAATTATGGTAAATTAGATGTAAATATATTCAACATGTTTCTTCTCCATCACCAAATTTCATGTATCTTTGTTAGTAAGCCACAAAGTTAAAAGACTATAAATGAATGACAAATATTTTAGGTTTTTTCTTCACCATCCAAAAGTCTTAGGTTTTTTATCACTAAGGACCATATAATAATAGACTATAGTAGGTGTAAAAAATTAATTCTATTTTATTTTTCAACTCCAACATAAAATTTTAGGTTTTTCCCCATTAAAAAACAAAGATAAAAGACTATAGTCCATGACATATATTTTATATAATATAGGTAAAAATTAAAATTAAATAATGAAGCTCAAACTTATTTATATTTACCTTTTTCACATCGAATTATGGTAAATTATATGTAAACATATTCAATATGTTTCTTCTCCATCACCAAATTTCATGTTTCGTCTTCAGTAAGCCACAAAGTTAAAAGACTATAAATGAATGACAAATATTTTAGGTTTTTTCTTCACCATCCCAAAGTCTTAGGTTTTCTTATCACTAAGAACCATACATAATAGACTATAGTAGGTGTAAAAAATTAATTATATTTTATTTTTCAACTCCAACATAAAATTTTAGGTTTTTCCCCACAAAAAAACAATGATAAAAGAGTATAACCCATGACATATTTTTTTAAATAATATAGGTAAAAATTAAAATTAAATAATGAAGCGCAAAGTTATTTATATTTACCTTTTTCACATTGAATTATGGTAAATTAGATATAAATATATTCAATAGGATTCTTCTCCATCACCAAATTTCATGTTTCTTCGTCAATAAGCCACAAAGTTAAAAGACTATAAATGAATGACAAATATTTTAGGTTTTTTCTTCACCATCCCAAAGTATTAGGTTTTTTTATCACTAAAAACCATACTTAATAGACTATAAAATTAATTATATTTTATTTTTCAACTCCAACATAAAATTTTAGGTTTCTCCCCACAAAAAAACAATGATAAAAGAGTATAACCCATGACATATTTTTTTAAATAATATAGGTAAAAATTAAAATTAAATAATGAAGCGCAAAGTTATTTATATTTACCTTTTTCACATTGAATTATGGTAAATTAGATATAAATATATTCAATAGGATTCTTCTCCATCACCAAATTTCATGTTTCTTCGTCAATAAGCCACAAAGTTAAAAGACTATAAATGAATGACAAATATTTTAGGTTTTTTCTTCACCATCCCAAAGTCTTAGGTTTTCTTATCACTAAGAACCATACATAATAGACAATAGTAGGTGTAAAAAATTTATTCTATTTTATTTTTCAACTCCAACATAAAATTTTAGGTTTTTCCCCATTAAAAAACAAAGATAAAAGAGTATAGTCCATGACATATATTTTAGTTAATATAGGTAAAAATTAAAATTAAAAAATGAAGCTCAAACTTAATTATTTACCTTTTGCACATCGAATTATGGTAAATTAGATGTAAATATATTCAATATGTTTCTTCTCCATCACCAAATTTCATGTTTCGTCTTCAGTAAGCCACAAAGTTAAAAGACTATAAATGAATGACAAATATTTTAGGTTTTTTCTTCACCATCCCAAAGTCTTAGATTTTCTTATCACTAAGAACCATACATAATAGACTATAGTAGGTGTAAAAAATTAATTATATTTTATTTTTCAACTCCAACATAAAATTTTAGGTTTTTCCCTATTAAAAAATAAAGATAAAAGACTATAGTCCATGAAATATTTTTTTAAATAATATAGCTAAAAATTAAAATTAAATAATGAAGCTCAAACTTATTTATATTTACCTTTTTCACATCGAATTATGGTAAATTAGATGTAAATATATTCAATATGTTTCTTTTCCATCACCAAATTTCATGTTTCTTCGTCAGTAAGCCACAAAGTTAAAAGACTATAAATGAATGACAAATATTTTAGGTTTTTTCTTCACCATCCCAAAGTATTAGGTTTTTTTATCACTAAGAACCAAACATGATAGACTATTGTAGGTGTAAAAAATTAATTATATTTTATTTTTCAACTCCAACATAAAATTTTAGGTTTTTCCCCACAAAAAACAATGATAAAAGTGTATAACCCATGACATATTTTTTTAAATAATATAGGTAAAAATTAAAATTAAATAATGAAGCGCAAACTTATTTATATTTACCTTTTTCACATCGAATTATGGTAAATTAGATGTAAATATATTCAATATGTTTCTTCTCCATCACCAAATTTCATGTTTCTTCGTCAGTAAGCCACAAAGTTAAAAGACTATAAATGAATGACAAATATTTTAGGTTTTTTCTGCACCATCCCAAAGTCTTAGGTTTTCTTATCACTAAGAACCATACATAATAGACAATAGTAGGTGTACAAAATTTATTCTATTTTATTTTTCAACTCCAACATAAAATTTTAGGTTTTTTTCCCATTAAAAAACAAAGATAAAAGAGTATAGTCCATGACATATATTTTAGTTAATATAGGTAAAAATTAAAATTAAATAATGAAGCTCAAACTTATTTATATTTACCTTTTGCACATCGAATTATGGTAAATTAGATGTAAATATATTCAATATGTTTCTTCTCCATCATCAAATTTCATGTTTCGTCTTCAGTAAGCCACAAAGTTAAAAGACTATAAATGAATGACAAATATTTTAGGTTTTTTCTTCACCATCCCAAAGTCTTAGACTTTCTTATCACTAAGAACCATACATAATAGACTATAGTAGGTGTAAAAAATTAATTCTATTTTATTTTTCAACTCCAACATAAAATTTTAGGTTTTTCCCTATTAAAAAATAAAGATAAAAGACTATAGTCCATGAAATATTTTTTTAAATAATATAGCTAAAAATTAAAATTAAATAATGAAGCTCAAACTTATTTATATTTACCTTTTTCACATCGAATTATGGTAAATTAGATGTAAATATATTCAATATGTTTCTTTTCCATCACCAAATTTCATGTTTCTTCGTCAGTAAGCCACAAAGTTAAAAGACTATAAATGAATGACAAATATTTTAGGTTTTTTCTTCACCATCCCAAAGTATTAGGTTTTTTTATCACTAAGAACGAAACATGATAGACTATTGTAGGTGTAAAAAATTAATTATATTTTATTGTTCAACTCCAACATAAAATTTTAGGTTTTTCCCCACAAAAAACAATGATAAAAGTGTATAACCCATGACATATTTTTTTAAATAATATAGGTAAAAATTAAAATTAAATAATGAAGCGCAAACTTATTTATATTTACCTTTTTCACATCGAATTATGGTAAATTAGATGTAAATATATTCAATATGTTTCTTCTCCATCACCAAATTTCATGTTTCTTCGTCAGTAAGCCACAAAGTTAAAAGACTATAAATGAATGACAAATATTTTAGGTTTTTTCTTCACCATCCCAAAGTCTTAGGTTTTCTTATCACTAAGAACCATACATAATAGACAATAGTAGGTGTAAAAAATTTATTCTATTTTATTTTTCAACTCCAACATAAAATTTTAGGTTTTTCCCCATTAAAAAACAAAGATAAAACAGTATAGTCCATGACATATATTTTAGTTAATATAGGTAAAAATTAAAATTAAATAATGAAGCTCAAACTTATTTATATTTTACTTTTTCACATCGAATTATGGTAAATTAGATGTAAATATATTCAATATGTTTCTTCTCCATCATCAAATTTCATGTTTCGTCTTCAGTAAGCCACAAAGTTAAAAGACTATAAATGAATGACAAATATTTTAGGTTTTTTCTTCACCATCCCAAAGTCTTAGATTTTCTTATCACTAAGAACCATACGTAATAGACTATAGTAGGTGTAAAAAATTAATTCTATTTTATTTTTCAACTCCAACATAAAATTTTAGGTTTTTCCCTATTAAAAAATAAAGATAAAAGACTATAGTCCATGAAATATTTTTTTAAATAATATAGCTAAAAATTAAAATTAAATAATGAAGCTCAAACTTATTTATATTTACCTTTTTCACATCGAATTATGGTAAATTAGATGTAAATATATTCAATATGTTTCTTTTCCATCACCAAATTTCATGTTTCTTCGTCAGTAAGCCACAAAGTTAAAAGACTATAAATGAATGACAAATATTTTAGGTTTTTTCTTCACCATCCCAAAGTATTAGGTTTTTTTATCACTAAGAACCAAACATGATAGACTATTGTAGGTGTAAAAAATTAATTATATTTTATTTTTCAACTCCAACATAAAATTTTAGGTTTTTCCCCACTAAAAAACAATGATAAAAGAGTATAACCCATGACATATTTTTTTAAATAATATAGGTAAAAATTAAAATTAAATAATGAAGCGCAAACTTATTTATATTTACCTTTTTCACATCGAATTATGGTAAATTAGATGTAAATATATTCAATATGTTTCTTCTCCATCACCAAATTTCATGTTTCTTCGTCAGTAAGCCACAAAGTTAAAAGACTATAAATGAATGACAAATATTTTAGGTTTTTTCTTCACCATCCCAAAGTCTTAGGTTTTCTTATCACTAAGAACCATACATAATAGACAATAGTAGGTGTAAAAAATTTATTCTATTTTATTTTTCAACTCCAACATAAAATTTTAGGTTTTTCCCCATTAAAAAACAAAGGTAAAAGAGTATAGTCCATGACATATATTTTAGTTAATATAGGTAAAAATTAAAATTAAATAATGAAGCTCAAACTTATTTATATTTACCTTTTGCACATCGAATTATGGTAAATTAGATGTAAATATATTCAATATGTTTCTTCTCCATCACCAAATTTCATGTTTCGTCTTCAGTAAGCCACAAAGTTAAAAGACTATAAATGAATGACAAATATTTTAGGTTTTTTCTTCACCATCCCAAAGTCTTAGGTTTTCTTATCACTAAGAACCATACATAATAGACTATAGTAGGTGTAAAAAATTAATTCTATTTTATTTTTCAACTCCAACATAAAATTTTAGGTTTTTCCCTATTAAAAAATAAAGATAAAAGACTATAGTCCATGAAATATTTTTTTAAATAATATAGCTAAAAATTAAAATTAAATAATGAAGCTCAAACTTATTTATATTTACCTTTTTCACATTGAATTATGCTAAATTAGATGTAAATATATTCAATATGTTTCTTTTCCATCACCAAATTCCATGTTTCTTCGTCAGTAAGCCACAAAGTTAAAAGACTATAAATGAATGACAAATATTTTAGGTTTTTTCTTCACCATCCCAAAGTATTAGGTTTTTTTATCACTAAGAACCAAACATGATAGACTATTGTAGGTGTAAAAAATTAATTATATTTTATTTTTCAACTCCAACATAAAATTTTAGGTTTTTCCCCACTAAAAAAAAAAGTCAAAAGACTTTAACCCATGACATATTTTTTTTAAATAATATAGGTAAAAAGTTAAATTAAATAATGAAGCTCAAACTTATTTATATTTACCACATTGAATTATGGTAAATTAGATGTAAATATATTCAATATGTTTCTTCTCCATCACCAAATTTCATGTATCTTCGTTAGTAAGCCACAAAGTTAAAAGACAATAAATGAATGACAAATATTTTAGGTTTTTTCTTCACCATCCCAAAGTCTTAGGTTTTTTTATCACTAAGGACCATACATAATAGACTATAGTAGGTGTAAAAAATTAATTCTATTTTATTTTACAACTCCAACATAAAATTTTAGGTTTTTACCCATTAAAAAACAAAGATAAAAGACTATAGGCCATGACATATATTTTATATAATATAGGTAAAAACTAAAATTAAATAATGAAGCTCAAACTTATTTATATTTACCTTTTTCACATCGAATTATGGTAAATTAGATGTAAATATATTCAATATGTTTCTTCTCCATCACCCAATTCCATGTTTCTTCGTTAGTAAGCCACTAAGTTAAAAGACTATAAATGAATGATAAATATTTTAGGTTTTTTCTTTACCATCCCCAAGTCTTAGGTTTTTTTATCACTAAGAACCATACATAATAGACTATAGTAGGTGTAAAAAATTAATTCTATTTTATTTTTCAACTCCAACATAAAATTTTAGGTTTTTCCCCATTAAAAAAAAGATAAAAGACTATAGTCCATGACATATATTTTATATAATATAGGTAGAAATTATAACTAAATAATGAAGCTCAAACTTATTTATATTTACCTTTTTCACATTGAATTAAGGTAAATTATATGTAAATATATTCAATATGTTTCTTCTCCATCAACAAATTTCATGTTTCTTCGTCAGTAAGCCACAAAGTTAAAAGACTATAAATGAATAACAAATATTTTAGGTTTTTTCTTCACCATCCCACAGTCTTAGGTTTTCTTATCACTAAGAACCATAAATAATAGACTATAGTAGGTGTAAAAAAAATAATTCTATTTTATTTTTCAACTCCAACATAAAATTTTAGGTTTTTCCCCACTAAAAAACAAAGATAAAAGACTATAGTCCATGACATATATTTTATATAATATAGGTAAAAATTAATATTAAATAATGAAGCTCAAACTTATTTATATTTACCTTTTTCACATTGAATTATGGTAAATTAGATATAAATATATTCAATAGGATTCTTCTCAATCACCAAATTTCATGTTTCTTCGTCAATAAGCCACAAAGTTAAAAGACTATAAATGAATGACAAATATTTTAGGTTTTTATTACACCATCCCAAAGTATTAGGTTTTTTTATCACTAAAAACCATACTTAATAGACTATAGTAGGTGTAAAAAATTAATTATATTTTATTTTTCAACTCCAACATAAAATTTTAGGTTTTTCCCCACTAAAAAATAATGATAAAAGAGTATAACCAATGACATATTTTTTTAAATAATATAGGTAAAAATTAAAATTAAATAATGAAGCTCAAACTTATTTATAGTTACCTTTTTCACATCGAATTATGGTAAATTAGATGTAAATATATTCAATGTGTTTCTTCTCCGTCACCAAATTTCATGTTTCTTCGTCAGTAAGCCACAAAGTTAAAAGACTATAAATGAATGACAAATATTTTAGGTTTTTTCTTCACCATCCCAAAGTCTTAGGTTTTCTTATCACTAAGAACCATACATAATAAACAATAGTAGGTGTAAAAAATTAATTCTATTTTATTTTTCAACTCCAACATAAAATTTTAGGTTTTTCCCCATTAAAAATAAAGTTAAAAGAGTATAGTCCATGACATATATTTTACTAAATATAGGTAAAAATTGAAATTAAATAATGAAGCTCAAACTTATTTATATTTACCTTTTTCACATTGAATTATGGTAAATTAGATGTAAATATATTCAATATGTTTCTTCTCCATCACCAAATTTAATGTTTCTTCGTCAGTAAGCCACAAAGTTAAAAGACTATAAATGAATGACAAATATTTTAGGTTTTTTCTTCACCGTCCCAAAGTCTTAGGTTTTCTTATCACTAAGAACCATACATAATAGACAATAGTAGGTGTAAAAAATTAGTTCTATTTTATTGTTCAACTCCAACAAATTTTTTTTGGTTTTTCCCTATTAAAAAATAAAGATAAAAGAGTATAGTCCATGACATATATTTTAGTTAATATAGGTAAAAATTAAAATTAAATAATGAAGCTCAAACTTATTTATATTTACCTTTTTCACATTTAATTATTGTAAATTATATGTAAATATATTCAATATGTTTCTTCTCCATCACCAAATTTCATGTTTCTTCGTCAGTAAGCCACAAAGTTAAAAGACTATAAATGAATGACAAATATTTTAGGTTTTTTCTTCACCATCCCAAAGTATTAGGTTTTTTTATCACTTAGAACCAAACATGATAGACTATTGTAGGTGTAAAAAATTAATTATATTTTATTTTTCAACTCCAACATAAAATTTTAGATTTTTCCCCACTAAAAAACAAAGTTAAAAGACTATAACCCATGACATATTTTTTTAAATAATATAGGTAAAACGTAAAATAAAATAATGAAGCTCAAACTTATTTATATTTACCACATCGAATTATGGTAAATTAGATGTAAATATATTCTATATGTTTCTTCTCCATCACCAAATTTCATGTTTCTTCGTTAGTAAGCCACAAAGTTAAAAGACTATAAATGAATGACAAATATTTTAGGTTTTTTCTTCACCATCCCAAAGTATTAGGTTTTTTTATCACTTAGAACCAAACATGATAGACTATTGTAGGTGTAAAAAATTAATTCTATTTTATTTTTCAACTCCAACATATAATTTTAGGTTTTTCCCCATTAAAAAACAAAGATAAAAGACTATAGTCCATGACATATATTTTATATAATATAGGTAAAAATTAAAATTAAATAATGAAGCTCAAACTTATTTATATTTACCTTTTTCACATCGAATTATAGTAAATTAGATGTAAATATATTCAATATGTTTCTTCTCCATCACCAAAATCATGTTTCTTCGTTAGTAAGCAACAAAGTTAAAAGAGTATAAATGAATGACAAATATTTTAGGTTTTTTCTTCACCATCCCAAAGTATTAGGTTTTTTTATCACTAAGAACCAAACATGATAGACTATTGTAGGTGTAAAAAATTAATTATATTTTATTTTTCAACTGCAACATAAAATTATAGGTTTTCCCCCACTAAAAAACAAAGTTAAAAGACTATAACCCATGACATATTTTTTTAAATAATATAGGTAAAACGTAAAATTAAATAATGAAGCTCAAACTTATTTATATTTACCACATCGAATTATGGTAAATTAGATGTAAATATATTCAATATGTTTCTTCTCCATCACCAAAATCATGTTTCTTCGTCAGTAAGCAACAAAGTTAAAAGAGTATAAATGAATGACAAATATTTTAGGTTTTTTCTTCACCATCCCAAAGTATTAGGTTTTTTTTATCACTAAGAACCAAACATGATAGACTATTGTAGGTGTAAAAATTAATTATATTTTATTTTTCAACTCCAACATAAAATTATAGGTTTTCCCCCACTAAAAAACAAAGTTAAAAGACTATAACCCATGACATATTTTTTTAAATAATATAGGTAAAACGTAAAATTAAATAATGAAGCTCAAACTTATCTATATTTACCACATCGAATTATGGTAAATTAGATGTAAATATATTCAATATGTTTCTTCTCCATCACCAAATTTCATGTTTCTTCGTTAGTAAGCCACAAAGTTAAAAGATTATAAATGAATGACAAATATTTTAGGTTTTTTCTTTACCATCCCAAAGTCTTAGGTTTTTTTATCACTAAGAACCATACATAATAGACTATAGTAGGTGTAAAAAATTAATTCTATTTTATTTTTCAACTCCAACATAAAATTTTAGGTTTTTCCCCATTAAAAAACAAAGATAAAAGACTATAGTCCATGACATATATTTTATATAATATAGGTAAAAATTAAAATTAAATAATGAAGCTCAAACTTATTTATATTTACATTTTTCACATTGAATTATGGTAAATTATATGTAAATATATTCAATATGTTTCTTCTCCATCACCAAATTTCATGTTTCTTCGTTAGTAAGCCACAAAGTTAAAAGACTATAAATGAATGACAAATATTTTAGGTTTTTTCTTCACCATCCCAAAGTCTTAGGTTTTCTTATCACTAAGAACCATACATAATAGACTATAGTAGGTGTAAAAAATTAATTCTATTTTATTTTTCAACTCCAACATAAAATTTTAGATTTTTCCCCATTAAAACACAAAGATAAAAGACTATAGTCCATGACATATATTTTATATAATATAGGTAAAAATTAAAATTAAATAATGAAGCTCAAACTTATTCATAGTTACCTTTTTCACATCGAATTATGGTAAATTAGATGTAAATATATACAATATGTTTCTTCTCCGTCACCAAATTTCATGTTTCTTCGTCAGTAAGCCACAAAGTGAAAAGACTATAAATGAATGACAAATATTTTAGGTTTTTTCTTCACCATCCCAAAGTCTTAGGTTTTCTTATCACTAAGAACCATACATAATAGACTATAGTAGGTGTAAAAAATTAATTCTGTTTTATTTTTCAACTCCAACATAAAATTTTAGGTTTTTCCCCATTAAAAATAAAGATAAAAGAGTATAGTCCATGACATATATTTTACTTAATATAGGTAAAAATTGAAATTAAATAATGAAGCTCAAACTTATTTATATTTACCTTTTTCACATCGAATTATGGTAAATTAGATGTAAATATATTCAATATGTTTCTTCTCCATCACCAAATTTAATGTTTCTTCGTCAGTAAGCCACAAAGTTAAAAGACTATAAATGAATGACAAATATTTTAGGTTTTTTCTTCACCGTCCCAAAGTCTTAGGTTTTCTTATCACTAAGAACCATACATAATAGACAATAGTAGGTGTAAAAAATTAATTCTATTTTATTTTTCAACTCCAACAAATTTTTTTAGGTTTTTCCCTATTAAAAAATAAAGATAAAAGAGTATAGTCCATGACATATATTTTAGTTAATATAGGTAAAAATTAAAATTAAATAATGAAGCTCAAACTTATTTATATTTACCTTTTTCACATTGAATTATTGTAAATTATATGTAAATATATTCAATATGTTTCTTCTCCATCACCAAATTTCATGTTTCTTCGTCAGTAAGCCACAAAGTTAAAAGACTATAAATGAATGACAAATATTTTAGGTTTTTTCTTCACCATCCCAAAGTATTAGGTTTTTTTATCACTTAGAACCAAACATGATAGACTATTGTAGGTGTAAAAAATTAATTATATTTTATTTTTCAACTCCAACATAAAATTTTAGGTTTTTCCCCACTAAAAAACAAAGTTATAAGTCTATAACCCATGACATATTTTTTTAAATAATATAGGTAAAACGTAAAATAAAATAATGAAGCTCAAACTTATTTATATTTACCACATCGAATTATGGTAAATTAGATGTAAATATATTCTATATGTTTCTTCTCCATCACCAAATTTCATGTTTCTTCGTTAGTAAGCCACAAAGTTAAAAGACTATAAATGAATGACAAATATTTTAGGTTTTTTCTTTACCATCCCAAAGTCTTAGGTTTTTTATCACTAAGAACCATACATAATAGACTATAGTAGGTGTAAAAAATTAATTCTATTTTATTTTTCAACTCCAACATAAAATTTTAGGTTTTTCCCCATTAAAAAACAAAGATAAAAGACTATAGTCCATGACATATATTTTATGTAATATAGGTAAAAATTAAAATTAAATAATGAAGCTCAAACTTATTTATATTTACCTTTTTCACATCGAATTATGGTAAATTAGATGTAAATATATTCAATATGTTTCTTCTCCATCACCAAAATCATGTTTCTTCGTCAGTAAGCAACAAAGTTAAAAGAGTATAAATGAATGACAAATATTTTAGGTTTTTTCTTCACCATCGCAAAGTATTAGGTTTTTTTATCACTAAGAACCAAACATGATAGACTATTGTAGGTGTAAAAAATTAATTATATTTTATTTTTCAACTCCAACATAAAATTATAGGTTTTCCCCCACTAAAAAACAAAGTTAAAAGACTATAACCCATGATATATTTTTTTAAATAATATAGGTAAAACGTAAAATTAAATAATGAAGCTCAAACTTATTTATATTTACCACATCGAATTATGGTAAATTAGATGTAAATATATTCAATATGTTTCTTCTCCATCACCAAAATCATGTTTCTTCGTCAGTAAGCAACAAAGTTAAAAGAGTATAAATGAATGACAAATATTTTAGGTTTTTTCTTCACCATCCCAAAGTATTAGGTTTTTTTATCACTAAGAACCAAACATGATAGACTATTGTAGGTGTAAAAAATTAATTATATTTTATTTTTCAACTCCAACATAAAATTATAGGTTTTCCCCCACTAAAAAACAAAGTTAAAAGACTATAACCCATGACATATTTTTTTAAATAATATAGGTAAAACGTAAAATTAAATAATGAAGCTCAAACTTATTTATATTTACCACATCGAATTATGGTAAATTAGATGTAAATATATTCAATATGTTTCTTCTCCATCACCAAATTTCATGTTTCTTCGTTAGTAAGCCACAAAGTTAAAAGACTATAAATGAATGACAAATATTTTAGGTTTTTTCTTTACCATCCCAAAGTCTTAGGTTTTTTTATCACTAAGAACCATACATAATAGACTATAGTAGGTGTAAAAAATTAATTCTATTTTATTTTTCAACTCCAACATAAAATTTTAGGTTTTTCCCCATTAAAAAACAAAGATAAAAGACTATAGTCCATGACATATATTTTATATAATATAGGTAAAAATTAAAATTAAATAATGAAGCTCAAACTTATTTATATTTACATTTTTCACATTGAATTATGGTAAATTATATGTAAATATATTCAATATGTTTCTTCTCCATCACCAAATTTCATGTTTCTTCGTTAGTAAGCCACAAAGTTAAAAGACTATAAATGAATGACAAATATTTTAGGTTTTTTCTTCACCATCCCAAAGTCTTAGGTTTTCTTATCACTAAGAACCATACATAATAGACTATAGTAGGTGTAAAAAATTAATTCTATTTTATTTTTCAACTCCAACATAAAATTTTAGATTTTTCCCCATTAAAAAACAAAGATAAAAGACTATAGTCCATGACATATATTTTATATAATATAGGTAAAAATTAAAATTAAATAATGAAGCTCAAACTTATTTATAGTTACCTTTTTCACATCGAATGATGGTAAATTAGATGTAAATATATACAATATGTTTCTTCTCCGTCACCAAATTTCATGTTTCTTCGTCAGTAAGCCACAAAGTTAAAAGACTATAAATGAATGACAAATATTTTAGGTTTTTTCTTCACCATCCCAAAGTATTAGGTTTTTTTATCACTAAGAACCAAACATGATAGACTATTGTAGGTGTAAAAAATTAATTATATTTTATTTTTCAACTCCAACATAAAATTTTAGGTTTTTTCCCACTAAAAAACAAAGATAAAAGACTATAGTCCATGACATATATTTTATATAATATAGGTAAAAATTAAAATTAAATAATGAAGCTCAATCTTATTTATATTTACCTTTTTCACATCGAATTATGGTAAATTAGATGTAAATATATTCAATATGTTTCTTCTCCATCACCAAATTTCATGTTTCTTCGTCAGTAAGCCACAAAGTTAAAAGACTATAAATGAATGACAAATATTTTAGATTTTTTCTTCACCATCCCAAAGTCTTAGGTTTTCTTATCACTAAGAACCATACATAATAGACTATAGTAGGTGTAAAAAATTAATTCTATTTTATTTTTCAACTCCAACAAAATTTTTTAGGTTTTTCCCTATTAAAAAATAAAGATAAAAGACTATAGTCCATGACATTTATTTTAGTTAATATAGGTAAAAATTAAAATTAAATAATGAAGCTCAAACTTATTTATATTTACCTTTTTCACATTGAATTATTGTAAATTATATGTAAATATATTCAATATGTTTCTTCTCCATCACCAAATTTCATGTTTCTTCGTCAGTAAGCCACAAAGTTAAAAGACTATAAATGAATGACAAATATTTTAGGTTTTTTCTTCACCATCCCAAAGTATTAGGTTTTTTTATCACTTAGAACCAAACATGATAGACTATTGTAGGTGTAAAAAATTAATTATATTTTATTTTTCAACTCCAACATAAAATTTTAGGTTTTTCCCCACTAAAAAACAAAGTTAAAAGTCTATAACCCATGACATATTTTTTTAAATAATATAGGTAAAACGTAAAATAAAATAATGAAGCTCAAACTTATTTATATTTACCACATCGAATTATGGTAAATTAGATGTAAATATATTCTATATGTTTCTTCTCCATCACCAAATTTCATGTTTCTTCGTTAGTAAGCCACAAAGTTAAAAGACTATAAATGAATGACAAATATTTTAGGTTTTTTCTTTACCATCCCAAAGTCTTAGGTTTTTTATCACTAAGAACCATACATAATAGACTATAGTAGGTGTAAAAAATTAATTCTATTTTATTTTTCAACTCCAACATAAAATTTTAGGTTTTTCCCCATTAAAAAACAAAGATAAAAGACTATAGTCCATGACATATATTTTATATAATATAGGTAAAAATTAAAATTAAATAATGAAGCTCAAACTTATTTATATTTACCTTTTTCACATCGAATTATGGTAAATTAGATGTAAATATATTCAATATGTTTCTTCTCCATCACCAAAATCATGTTTCTTCGTCAGTAAGCAACAAAGTTAAAAGAGTATAAATGAATGACAAATATTTTAGGTTTTTTCTTCACCATCGTAAAGTATTAGGTTTTTTTATCACTAAGAACCAAACATGATAGACTATTGTAGGTGTAAAAAATTAATTATATTTTATTTTTCAACTCCAACATAAAATTATAGGTTTTCCCCCACTAAAAAACAAAGTTAAAAGACTATAACCCATGATATATTTTTTTAAATAATATAGGTAAAACGTAAAATTAAATAATGAAGCTCAAACTTATTTATATTTACCACATCGAATTATGGTAAATTAGATGTAAATATATTCAATATGTTTCTTCTCCATCACCAAAATCATGTTTCTTCGTCAGTAAGCAACAAAGTTAAAAGAGTATAAATGAATGACAAATATTTTAATTTTTTTCTTCACCATCCCAAAGTATTAGGTTTTTTTATCACTAAGAACCAAACATGATAGACTATTGTAGGTGTAAAAAATTAATTATATTTTATTTTTCAACTCCAACATAAAATTATAGGTTTTCCCCCACTAAAAAACAAAGTTAAAAGACTATAACCCATGACATATTTTTTTAAATAATATAGGTAAAACGTAAAATTAAATAATGAAGCTCAAACTTATTTATATTTACCACATCGAATTATGGTAAATTAGATGTAAATATATTCAATATGTTTCTTCTCCATCACCAAATTTCATGTTTCTTCGTTAGTAAGCCACAAAGTTAAAAGACTATAAATGAATGACAAATATTTTAGGTTTTTTCTTTACCATCCCAAAGTCTTAGGTTTTTTTATCACTAAGAACCATACATAATAGACTATAGTAGGTGTAAAAAATTAATTCTATTTTATTTTTCAACTCCAACATAAAATTTTAGGTTTTTCCCCATTAAAAAACAAAGATAAAAGACTATAGTCCATGACATATATTTTATATAATATAGGTAAAAATTAAAATTAAATAATGAAGCTCAAACTTATTTATATTTACATTTTTCACATTGAATTATGGTAAATTATATGTAAATATATTCAATATGTTTCTTCTCCATCACCAAATTTCATGTTTCTTCGTTAGTAAGCCACAAAGTTAAAAGACTATAAATGAATGACAAATATTTTAGGTTTTTTCTTCACCATCCCAAAGTCTTAGGTTTTCTTATCACTAAGAACCATACATAATAGACTATAGTAGGTGTAAAAAATTAATTCTATTTTATTTTTCAACTCCAACATAAAATTTTAGATTTTTCCCCATTAAAAAACAAAGATAAAAGACTATAGTCCATGACATATATTTTATATAATATAGGTAAAAATTAAAATTAAATAATGAAGCTCAAACTTATTTATAGTTACCTTTTTCACATCGAATGATGGTAAATTAGATGTAAATATATACAATATGTTTCTTCTCCGTCACCAAATTTCATGTTTCTTCGTCAGTAAGCCACAAAGTTAAAAGACTATAAATGAATGACAAATATTTTAGGTTTTTTCTTCACCATCCCAAAGTCTTAGGTTTTCTTATCACTAAGAACCATACATAATAGACTATAGTAGGTGTAAAAAATTAATTCTATTTTATTTTTCAACTCCAACATAAAATTTTAGGTTTTTCCCCATTAAGAAACAAAGATAAAAGAGTATAGTCCATGACATATATTTTAGTTAATATAGGTAAAAATTAAAATTAAATAATGAAGCTCAAACTTATTTATTTTTACCTTTTTCACATCGAATTATTGTAAATTAGATGTAAATATATTCAATATGTTTCTTCTCCATCACCAAATTTCATGTTTCTTCTTCAGTAAGCCACAAAGTTAAAAGACTATAAATGAATGACAAATATTTTAGGTTTTTTCTTCACCATCCCAAAGTATTAGGTTTTTTTATCACTAAGAACCAAACATGATAGACTATTGTAGGTGTAAAAAATTAATTATATTTTATTTTTCAACTCCAACATAAAATTTTAGGTTTTTTCCCACTAAAAAACAAAGATAAAAGACTATAGTCCATGACATATATTTTATATAATATAGGTAAAAATTAAAATTAAATAATGAAGCTCAATCTTATTTATATTTACCTTTTTCACATCGAATTATGGTAAATTAGATGTAAATATATTCAATATGTTTCTTCTCCATCACCAAATTTCATGTTTCTTCGTCAGTAAGCCACAAAGTTAAAAGACTATAAATGAATGACAAATATTTTAGGTTTTTTCTTCACCATCCCAAAGTCTTAGGTTTTCTTATCACTAAGAACCATACATAATAGACTATAGTAGGTGTAAAAAATTAATTCTATTTTATTTTTCAACTCCAACAAAATTTTTTAGGTTTTTCCCTATTAAAAAATAAAGATAAAAGACTATAGTCCATGAAATATTTTTTTAAATAATATAGCTAAAAATTAAAATTAAATAATGAAGCTCAAACTTATTTATATTTACCTTTTTCACATTGAATTATTGTAAATTATATGTAAATATATTCAATATGTTTCTTCTCCATCACCAAATTTCATGTTTCTTCGTCAGTAAGCCACAAAGTTAAAAGACTATAAATGAATGACAAATATTTTAGGTTTTTTCTTCACCATCCCAAAGTATTAGGTTTTTTTATCACTTAGAACCAAACATGATAGACTATTATAGGTGTAAAAAATTAATTATATTTTATTTTTCAACTCCAACATAAAAGTTTAGGTTTTTCCCCACTAAAAAACAAAGTTAAAAGACTATAACCCATGACATATTTTTTTAAATAATATAGGTAAAACGTAAAATAAAATAATGAAACTCAAACTTATTTATATTTACCACATCGAATTATGGTAAATTAGATGTAAATATATTCAATATGTTTCTTCTCCATCACCAAATTTCATGTTTCTTCGTTAGTAAGCCACAAAGTTAAAAGACTATAAATGAATGACAAATATTTTAGGTTTTTTCTTTACCATCCCAAAGTCATAGGTTTTTTTATCACTAAGAACCATACATAATAGACTATAGTAGGTGTAAAAAATTAATTCTATTTTATTTTTCAACTCCAACATAAAATTTTAGGTTTTTCCCCATTAAAAAACAAAGATAAAAGACTATAGTCCATGACATATATTTTATATAATATAGGTAAAAATTAAAATTAAATAATGAAGCTCAAACTTATTTATATTTACATTTTTCACATTGAATTATGGTAAATTATATGTAAATATATTCAATATGTTTCTTCTCCATCACCAAATTTCATGTTTCTTCGTTAGTAAGCCACAAAGTTAAAAGACTATAAATGAATGACAAATATTTTAGGTTTTTTCTTTACCATCCCAAAGTCTTAGGTTTTTTTATCACTAAGAACCATACATAATAGACTATAGTAGGTGTAAAAAATTAATTCTATTTTATTTTTCAACTCCAACATAAAATTTTAGGTTTTTCCCCATTAAAAAACAAAGATAAAAGACTATAGTCCATGACATATATTTTATATAATATAGGTAAAAATTAAAATTAAATAATGAAGCTCAAACTTATTTATATTTACATTTTTCACATTGAATTATGGTAAATTATATGTAAATATATTCAATATGTTTCTTCTCCATCACCAAATTTCATGTTTCTTCGTTAGTAAGCCACAAAGTTAAAAGACTATAAATGAATGACAAATATTTTAGGTTTTTTCTTCACCATCCCAAAGTCTTAGGTTTTCTTATCACTAAGAACCATACATAATAGACTATAGTAGGTGTAAAAAATTAATTATATTTTATTTTTCAACTCCAACATAAAATTTTAGATTTTTCCCCATTAAAAAACAAAGATAAAAGACTATAGTCCATGACATATATTTTATATAATATAGGTAAAAATTAAAATTAAATAATGAAGCTCAAACTTATTTATAGTTACCTTTTTCACATCGAATGATGGTAAATTAGATGTAAATATATACAATATGTTTCTTCTCCGTCACCAAATTTCATGTTTCTTCGTCAGTAAGCCACAAAGTTAAAAGACTATAAATGAATGACAAATATTTTAGGTTTTTTCTTCACCATCCCAAAGTCTTAGGTTTTCTTATCACTAAGAACCATACATAATAGACTATAGTAGGTGTAAAAAATTAATTCTATTTTATTTTTCAACTCCAACATAAAATTTTAGGTTTTTCCCCATTAAGAAACAAAGATAAAAGAGTATAGTCCATGACATATATTTTAGTTAATATAGGTAAAAATTAAAATTAAATAATGAAGCTCAAACTTATTTATTTTTACCTTTTTCACATCGAATTATGGTAAATTAGATGTAAATATATTCAATATGTTTCTTCTCCATCACCAAATTTCATGTTTCTTCTTCAGTAAGCCACAAAGTTAAAAGACTATAAATGAATGACAAATATTTTAGGTTTTTTCTTCACCATCCCAAAGTATTAGGTTTTTTTATCACTAAGAACCAAACATGATAGACTATTGTAGGTGTAAAAAATTAATTATATTTTATTTTTCAACTCCAACATAAAATTTTAGGTTTTTTCCCACTAAAAAACAAAGATAAAAGACTATAGTCCATGACATATATTTTATATAATATAGGTAAAAATTAAAATTAAATAATGAAGCTCAATCTTATTTATATTTACCTTTTTCACATCGAATTATGGTAAATTAGATGTAAATATATTCAATATGTTTCTTCTCCATCACCAAATTTCATGTTTCTTCGTCAGTAAGCCACAAAGTTAAAAGACTATAAATGAATGACAAATATTTTAGGTTTTTTCTTCACCATCCCAAAGTCTTAGGTTTTCTTATCACTAAGAACCATACATAATAGACTATAGTAGGTGTAAAAAATTAATTCTATTTTATTTTTCAACTCCAACAAATTTTTTTAGGTTTTTCCCTATTAAAAAATAAAGATAAAAGACTATAGTCCATGAAATATTTTTTTAAATAATATAGCTAAAAATTAAAATTAAATAATGAAGCTCAAACTTATTTATATTTACCTTTTTCACATTGAATTATTGTAAATTATATGTAAATATATTCAATATGTTTCTTCTCCATCACCAAATTTCATGTTTCTTCGTCAGTAAGCCACAAAGTAAAAAGACTATAAATGAATGACAAATATTTTAGGTTTTTTCTTCACCATCCCAAAGTATTAGGTTTTTTTATCACTTAGAACCAAACATGATAGACTATTATAGGTGTAAAAAATTAATTATATTTTATTTTTCAACTCCAACATAAAAGTTTAGGTTTTTCCCCACTAAAAAACAAAGTTAAAAGACTATAACCCATGACATATTTTTTTAAATAATATAGGTAAAACGTAAAATAAAATAATGAAGCTCAAACTTATTTATATTTACCACATCGAATTATGGTAAATTAGATGTAAATATATTCAATATGTTTCTTCTCCATCACCAAATTTCATGTTTCTTCGTTAGTAAGCCACAAAGTTAAAAGACTATAAATGAATGACAAATATTTTAGGTTTTTTCTTTACCATCCCAAAGTCTTAGGTTTTTTTATCACTAAGAACCATACATAATAGACTATAGTAGGTGTAAAAAATTAATTCTATTTTATTTTTCAACTCCAACATAAAATTTTAGGTTTTTCCCCATTAAAAAACAAAGATAAAAGACTATAGTCCATGACATATATTTTATATAATATAGGTAAAAATTAAAATTAAATAATGAAGCTCAAACTTATTTATATTTACATTTTTCACATTGAATTATAGTAAATTATATGTAAATATATTCAATATGTTTCTTCTCCATCACCAAAATTCATGTTTCTTCGTTAGTAAGCCACAAAGTTAAAAGACTATAAATGAATGACAAATATTTTAGGTTTTTTCTTCACCATCCCAAAGTCTTAGGTTTTCTTATCACTAAGAACCATACATAATAGACTATAGTAGGTGTAAAAAATTAATTCTATTTTATTTTTCAACTCCAACATAAAATTTTAGATTTTTCCCCATTAAAAAACAAAGATAAAAGACTATAGTCCATGACATATATTTTATATAATATAGGTAAAAATTAAAATTAAATAATGAAGCTCAAACTTATTTATAGTTACCTTTTTCACATCGAATTATGGTAAATTAGATGTAAATATATTCAATAGGATTCTTCTCAATCACCAAATTTCATGTTTCTTCGTCAATAAGCCACAAAGTTAAAAGACTATAAATGAATGACAAATATTTTAGGTTTTTATTACACCATCCCAAAGTATTAGGTTTTTTTATCACTAAAAACCATACTTAATAGACTATAGTAGGTGTAAAAAATTAATTATATTTTATTTTTCAACTCCAACATAAAATTTTAGGTTTTTCCCCACTAAAAAACAATGATAAAAGAGTATAACCAATGACATATTTTTTTAAATAATATAGGTAAAAATTAAAATTAAATAATGAAGCTCAAACTTATTTATAGTTACCTTTTTCACATCGAATTATGGTAAATTAGATGTAAATATATTCAATGTGTTTCTTCTCCGTCACCAAATTTCATGTTTCTTCGTCAGTAAGCCACAAAGTTAAAAGACTATAAATGAATGACAAATATTTTAGGTTTTTTCTTCACCATCCCAAAGTCTTAGGTTTTCTTATCACTAAGAACCATACATAATAAACAATAGTAGGTGTAAAAAATTAATTCTATTTTATTTTTCAACTCCAACATAAAATTTTAGGTTTTTCCCCATTAAAAATAAAGTTAAAAGAGTATAGTCCATGACATATATTTTACTTAATATAGGTAAAAATTAAAATTAAATAATGAAGCTCAATCTTATTTATATTTACCTTTTTCACATCGAATTATGGTAAATTAGATGTAAATATATTCAATATGTTTCTTCTCCATCACCAAATTTCATGTTTCTTCGTCAGTAAGCCACAAAGTTAAAAGACTATAAATGAATGACAAATATTTTAGGTTTTTTCTTCACCATCCCAAAGTCTTAGGTTTCCTTATCACTAAGAACCATACATAATAGACTATAGTAGGTGTAAAAAATTAATTCTATTTTATTTTTCAACTCCAACAAAAATTTTTAGGTTTTTCCCTATTAAAAAATAAAGATAAAAGACTATAGTCCATGAAATATTTTTTTAAATAATATAGCTAAAAATTAAAATTAAATAATGAAGCTCAAACTTATTTATATTTACCTTTTTCACATTGAATTATTGTAAATTATATGTAAATATATTCAATATGTTTCTTCTCCATCACCAAATTTCATGTTTCTTCGTCAGTAAGCCACAAAGTTAAAAGACTATAAATGAATGACAAATATTTTAGGTTTTTTCTTCACCATCCCAAAGTATTAGGTTTTTTTATCACTTAGAACCAAACATGATAGACTATTATAGGTGTAAAAAATTAATTATATTTTATTTTTCAACTCCAACATAAAATTTTAGGTTTTTCCCCACTAAAAAACAAAGTTAAAAGACTATAACCCATGACATATTTTTTTAAATAATATAGGTAAAACGTAAAATAAAATAATGAAGCTCAAACTTATTTATATTTACCACATCGAATTATGGTAAATTAGATGTAAATATATTCAATATGTTTCTTCTCCATCACCAAATTTCATGTTTCTTCGTTAGTAAGCCACAAAGTTAAAAGACTATAAATGAATGACAAATATTTTAGGTTTTTTCTTTACCATCCCAAAGTCTTAGGTTTTTTTATCACTAAGAACCATACATAATAGACTATAGTAGGTGTAAAAAATTAATTCTATTTTATTTTTCAACTCCAACATAAAATTTTAGGTTTTTCCCCATTAAAAAACAAAGATAAAAGACTATAGTCCATGACATATATTTTATATAATATAGGTAAAAATTAAAATTAAATAATCAAGATCAAACTTATTTATATTTACCTTTTTCACATCGAATTATGGTAAATTAGATGTAAATATATTCAATATGTTTCTTCTCCATCACCAAATTTCATGTTTCTTCGTCAGTAAGCAACAAAGTTAAAAGAGTATAAATGAATGACAAATATTTTAGGTTTTTTCTTCACCATCCCAAAGTATTAGGTTTTTTTATCACTAAGAACCAAACATGATAGACTATTGTAGGTATAAAAAATTAATTATATTTTATTTTTCAACTCCAACATAAAATTATAGGTTTTCCCCCACTAAAAAACAAAGTTAAAAGACTATAACCCATGACATATTTTTTTAAATAATATAGGTAAAACGTAAAATTAAATAATGAAGCTCAAACTTATTTATATTTACCACATCGAATTATGGTAAATTAGATATAAATATATTCAATATGTTTCTTCTCCATCACCAAATTTCATGTTTCTTCGTTAGTAAGCCACAAAGTTAAAAGACTATAAATGAATGACAAATATTTTAGGTTTTTTCTTTACCATCCCAAAGTCTTAGGTTTTTTTATCACTAAGAACCATACATAATAGACTATAGTAGGTGTAAAAAATTAATTCTATTTTATTTTTCAACTCCAACATAAAATTTTAGGTTTTTCCCCATTAAAAAACAAAGATAAAAGACTATAGTCCATGACATATATTTTATATATTATAGGTAAAAATTAAAATTAAATAATGAAGCTCAAACTTATTTATATTTACCTTTTTCACATTGAACTATGGTAAATTATATGTAAATATATTCAATATGTTTCTTCTCCATCACCAAATTTCATGTTTCTTCGTTAGTAAGCCACAAAGTTAAAAGACTATAAATGAATGACAAATATTTTAGGTTTTTTCTTCACCATCCCAAAGTCTTAGGTTTTCTTATCACTAAGAACCATACATAATAGACTATAGTAGGTGTAAAAAATTAATTCTATTTTATTTTTCAACTCCAACATAAAATTTTAGATTTTTCCCCATTAAAAAACAAAGATAAAAGACTATAGTCCATGACATATATTTTATATAATATAGGTAAAAATTAATATTAAATAATGAAGCTCAAACTTATTTATATTTACCTTTTTCACATTGAATTATGGTAAATTAGATATAAATATATTCAATAGGATTCTTCTCAATCACCAAATTTCATGTTTCTTCGTCAATAAGCCACAAAGTTAAAAGACTATAAATGAATGACAAATATTTTAGGTTTTTATTACACCATCCCAAAGTATTAGGTTTTTTTATCACTAAAAACCATACTTAATAGACTATAGTAGGTGTAAAAAATTAATTATATTTTATTTTTCAACTCCAACATAAAATTTTAGGTTTTTCCCCACTAAAAAACAATGATAAAAGAGTATAACCAATGACATATTTTTTTAAATAATATAGGTAAAAATTAAAATTAAATAATGAAGCTCAAACTTATTTATAGTTACCTTTTTCACATCGAATTATGGTAAATTAGATGTAAATATATTCAATGTGTTTCTTCTCCGTCACCAAATTTCATGTTTCTTCGTCAGTAAGCCACAAAGTTAAAAGACTATAAATGAATGACAAATATTTTAGGTTTTTTCTTCACCATCCCAAAGTCTTAGGTTTTCTTATCACTAAGAACCATACATAATAAACAATAGTAGGTGTAAAAAATTAATTCTATTTTATTTTTCAACTCCAACATAAAATTTTAGGTTTTTCCCCATTAAAAATAAAGTTAAAAGAGTATAGTCCATGACATATATTTTACTTAATATAGGTAAAAATTGAAATTAAATAATGAAGCTCAAACTTATTTATATTTACCTTTTTCACATCGAATTATGGTAAATTAGATGTAAATATATACAATATGTTTCTTCTACGTCTCCAAATTTCATGTTTCTTCGTCAATAAGCCACAAAGTTAAAAGACTATAAATGAATGACAAATATTTTAGGTTTTTTCTTCACCATCCCAAAGTCTTAGGTTTTCTTATCACTAAGAACCATACATAATAGACAATAGTAGGTGTAAAAAATTAATTTTGTTTTATTTTTCAACTCCAACATAAAATTTTAGGTTTTTCCCCATTAAAAATAAAGATAAAAGAGTATAGTCCATGACATATATTTTACTTAATATAGGTAAAAATTGAAATTAAATAATGAAGCTCAAACTTATTTATATTTACCTTTTTCACATCGAATTATGGTAAATTAGATGTAAATATATTCAATATGTTTCTTCTCCATCACCAAATTTAATGTTTCTTCGTCAGTAAGCCACAAAGTTAAAAGACTATAAATGAATGACAAATATTTTAGGTTTTTTCTTCACCGTCCCAAAGTCTTAGGTTTTCTTATCACTAAGAACCATACATAATAGACAATAGTAGGTGTAAAAAATTAATTCTATTTTATTTTTCAACTCCAACAAATTTTTTTAGGTTTTTCCCTATTAAAAAATAAAGATAAAAGAGTATAGTCCATGACATATATTTTAGTTAATATAGGTAAAAATTAAAATTAAATAATGAAGCTCAAACTTATTTATATTTACCTTTTTCACATTGAATTATTGTAAATTATATGTAAATATATTCAATATGTTTCTTCTCCATCACCAAATTTCATGTTTCTTCGTCAGTAAGCCACAAAGTTAAAAGACTATAAATGAATGACAAATATTTTAGGTTTTTTCTTCACCATCCCAAAGTATTAGGTTTTTTTATCACTTAGAACCAAACATGATAGACTATTGTAGGTGTAAAAAATTAATTATATGTTATTTTTCAACTCCTACATAAAATTTTAGGTTTTTCCCCACTAAAAAACAAAGTTAAAAGTCTATAACCCATGACATATTTTTATAAATAATATAGGTAAAACGTAAAATAAAATAATGAAGCTCAAACTTATTTATATTTACCACATCGAATTATGGTAAATTAGATGTAAATATATTCTATATGTTTCTTCTCCATCACCAAATTTCATGTTTCTTCGTTAGTAAGCCACAAAGTTAAAAGACTATAAATGAATGACAAATATTTTAGGTTTTTTCTTTACCATCCCAAAGTCTTAGGTTTTTTATCACTAAGAACCATACATAATAGACTATAGTAGGTGTAAAAAATTAATTCTATTTTATTTTTCAACTCCAACATAAAATTTTAGGTTTTTCCCCATTAAAAAACAAAGATAAAAGACTACAGTCCATGACATATATTTTATATAATATAGGTAAAAATTAAAATTAAATAATGAAGCTCAAACTTATTTATATTTACCTTTTTCATATCGAATTATGGTAAATTAGATGTAAATATATTCAATATGTTTCTTCTCCATCACCAAAATCATGTTTCTTCGTCAGTAAGCAACAAAGTTAAAAGAGTATAAATGAATGACAAATATTTTAGGTTTTTTCTTCACCATCGCAAAGTATTAGGTTTTTTTATCACTAAGAACCAAACATGATAGACTATTGTAGGTGTAAAAAATTAATTATATTTTATTTTTCAACTCCAACATAAAATTTTAGGTTTTTCCCCACTAAAAAACAAAGTTAAAAGTCTATAACCCATGACATATTTTTTTAAATAATATAGGTAAAACGTAAAATAAAATAATGAAGCTCAAACTTATTTATATTTACCACATCGAATTATGGTAAATTAGATGTAAATATATTCAATATGTTTCTTCTCCATCACCAAGTTTCATGTTTCTTCGTTAGTAAGCCACAAAGTTAAAAGACTATAAATGAATGACAAATATTTTAGGTTTTTTCTTTACCATCCCAAAGTCTTAGGTTTTTTTATCACTAAGAACCATACATAATAGACTATAGTAGGTGTAAAAAATTAATTCTATTTTATTTTTCAACTCCAACATAAAATTTTAGGTTTTTCCCCATTAAAAAACAAAGATAAAAGACTATAGTCCATGACATATATTTTATATAATATAGGTAAAAATTAAAATTAAATAATGAAGCTCAAACTTATTTATATTAACATTTTTCACATTGAATTATGGTAAATTATATGTAAATATATTCAATATGTTTCTTCTCCATCACCAAATTTCATGTTTCTTCGTTAGTAAGCCACAAAGTTAAAAGACTATAAATGAATGACAAATATTTTAGGTTTTTTCTTCACCATCCCAAAGTCTTAGGTTTTCTTATCACTAAGAACCATACATAATAGACTATAGTAGGTGTAAAAAATTAATTCTATTTTATTTTTCAACTCCAACATAAAATTTTAGATTTTTCCCCATTAAAAAACAAAGATAAAAGACTATAGTCCATGACATATATTTTATATAATATAGGTAAAAATTAAAATTAAATAATGAAGCTCAAACTTATTTATAGTTACCTTTTTCACATCGAATGATGGTAAATTAGATGTAAATATATACAATATGTTTCTTCTCCGTCACCAAATTTCATGTTTCTTCTTCAGTAAGCCACAAAGTTAAAAGACTATAAATGAATGACAAATATTTTAGGTTTTTTCTTCACCATCCCAAAGTATTAGGTTTTTTTATCACTAAGAACCAAACATGATAGACTATTGTAGGTGTAAAAAATTAATTATATTTTATTTTTCAACTACAACATAAAATTTTAGGTTTTTTCCCACTAAAAAACAAAGATAAAAGACTATAGTCCATGACATATATTTTATATAATATAGGTAAAAATTAAAATTAAATAATGAAGCTCAATCTTATTTATATTTACCTTTTTCACATCGAATTATGGTAAGTTAGATGTAAATATATTCAATATGTTTATTCTCCATCACCAAATTTCATGTTTCTTCGTCAGTAAGCCACAAAGTTAAAAGACTATAAATGAATGACAAATATTTTAGGTTTTTTCTTCACCATCCCAAAGTCTTAGGTTTTCTTATCACTAAGAACCATACATAATAGACTATAGTAGGTGTAAAAAATTAATTCTATTTTATTTTTCAACTCCAACAAATTTTTTTAGGTTTTTCCCTATTAAAAAATAAAGATAAAAGACTATAGTCCATGAAATATTTTTTTAAATAATATAGCTAAAAATTAAAATTAAATAATGAAGCTCAAACTTATTTATATTTACCTTTTTCACATTGAATTATTGTAAATTATATGTAAATATATTCAATATGTTTCTTCTCCATCACCAAAATCATGTTTCTTCGTCAGTAAGCCACAAAGTTAAAAGACTATAAATGAATGACAAATATTTTAGGTTTTTTCTTCACCATCCCAAAGTATTAGGTTTTTTTATCACTTAGAACCAAACATGATAGACTATTATAGGTGTAAAAAATTAATTATATTTTATTTTTCAACTCCAACATAAAAGTTTAGGTTTTTCCCCACTAAAAAACAAAGTTAAAAGACTATAACCCATGACATATTTTTTTAAATAATATAGGTAAAACGTAAAATAAAATAATGAAGCTCAAACTTATTTATATTTACCACATCGAATTATGGTAAATTAGATGTAAATATATTCAATATGTTTCTTCTCCATCACCAAATTTCATGTTTCTTCGTTAGTAAGCCACAAAGTTAAAAGACTATAAATGAATGACAAATATTTTAGGTTTTTTCTTTACCATCCCAAAGTCTTAGGTTTTTTTATCACTAAGAACCATACATAATAGACTATAGTAGGTGTAAAAAATTAATTCTATTTTATTTTTCAACTCCAACATAAAATTTTAGATTTTTCCCCATTAAAAAACAAAGATAAAAGACTATAGTCCATGACATATATTTTATATAATATAGGTAAAAATTAAAATTAAATAATGAAGCTCAAACTTATTTATAGTTACCTTTTTCACATCGAATTATGGTAAATTAGATGTAAATATATACAATATATTTCTTCTCTGTCACCAAATTTCATGTTTCTTCGTCAGTAAGCCACAAAGTTAAAAGACTATAAATGAATGACAAATATTTTAGGTTTTTTCTTCACCATCCCAAAGTCTTAGGTTTTCTTATCACTAAGAACCATACATAATAGACTATAGTAGGTGTAAAAAATTAATTCTATTTTATTTTTCAACTCCAACATAAAATTTTAGATTTTTCCCCATTAAAAAACAAAGATAAAAGACTATAGTCCATGACATATATTTTATATAATATAGGTAAAAATTAAAATTAAATAATGAAGCTCAAACTTATTTATAGTTACCTTTTTCAGATCGAATTATGGTAAATTAGATGTAAATATATACAATATATTTCTTCTCTGTCACCAAATTTCATGTTTCTTCGTCAGTAAGCCACAAAGTTAAAAGACTATAAATGAATGACAAATATTTTAGGTTTTTTCTTCACCATCCCAAAGTCTTAGGTTTTCTTATCACTAAGAACCATACATAATAGACTATAGTAGGTGTAAAAAATTAATTCTATTTTATTTTTCAACTCCAACATAAAATTTTAGGTTTTTCCCCATTAAAAAACAAAGATAAAAGAGTATAGTCCATGACATATATTTTAGTTAATATAGGTAAAAATTAAAATTAAATAATGAAGCTCAAACTTATTTATATTTTCCTTTTTCACATCGAATTATGGTAAATTAGATGTAAATATATTCAATATGTTTCTTCTCCATCACCAAATTTCATGTTTCTTCTTCAGTAAGCCACAAAGTTAAAAGACTATAAATGAATGACAAATATTTTAGGTTTTTTCTTCACCATCCCAAAGTATGAGGTTTTTTTATCACTAAGAACCAAACATGATAGACTATTGTAGGTGTAAAAAATTAATTATATTTTATTTTTCAACTACAACATAAAATTTTAGGTTTTTTCCCACTAAAAAACAAAGATAAAAGACTATAGTCCATGACATATATTTTATATAATATAGGTAAAAATTAAAATTAAATAATGAAGCTCAATCTTATTTATATTTACCTTTTTCACATCGAATTATGGTAAGTTAGATGTAAATATATTCAATATGTTTATTCTCCATCACCAAATTTCATGTTTCTTCGTCAGTAAGCCACAAAGTTAAAAGACTATAAATGAATGACAAATATTTTAGGTTTTTTCTTCACCATCCCAAAGTCTTAGGTTTTCTTATCACTAAGAACCATACATAATAGACTATAGTAGGTGTAAAAAATTAATTCTATTTTATTTTTCAACTCCAACAAAATTTTTTAGGTTTTTCCCTATTAAAAAATAAAGATAAAAGACTATAGTCCATGAAATATTTTTTTAAATAATATAGCTAAAAATTAAAATTAAATAATGAAGCTCAAACTTATTTATATTTACCTTTTTCACATTGAATTATTGTAAATTATATGTAAATATATTCAATATGTTTCTTCTCCATCACCAAATTTCATGTTTCTTCGTCAGTAAGCCACAAAGTTAAAAGACTATAAATGAATGACAAATATTTTAGGTTTTTTCTTCACCATCCCAAAGTATTAGGTTTTTTTATCACTTAGAACCAAACATGATAGACTATTATAGGTGTAAAAAATTAATTATATTTTATTTTTCAACTCCAACATAAAAGTTTAGGTTTTTCCCCACTAAAAAACAAAGTTAAAAGACTATAACCCATGACATATTTTTTTAAATAATATAGGTAAAACGTAAAATAAAATAATGAAGCTCAAACTTATTTATATTTACCACATCGAATTATGGTAAATTAGATGTAAATATATTCAATATGTTTCTTCTCCATCACCAAATTTCATGTTTCTTCGTTAGTAAGCCACAAAGTTAAAAGACTATAAATGAATGACAAATATTTTAGGTTTTTTCTTTACCATCCCAAAGTCTTAGGTTTTTTTATCACTAAGAACCATACATAATAGACTATAGTAGGTGTAAAAAATTAATTCTATTTTATTTTTCAACTCCAACATAAAATTTTAGATTTTTCCCCATTAAAAAACAAAGATAAAAGACTATAGTCCATGACATATATTTTATATAATATAGGTAAAAATTAAAATTAAATAATGAAGCTCAAACTTATTTATAGTTACCTTTTTCACATCGAATTATGGTAAATTAGATGTAAATATATACAATATATTTCTTCTCTGTCACCAAATTTCATGTTTCTTCGTCAGTAAGCCACAAAGTTAAAAGACTATAAATGAATGACAAATATTTTAGGTTTTTTCTTCACCATCCCAAAGTCTTAGGTTTTCTTATCACTAAGAACCATACATAATAGACTATAGTAGGTGTAAAAAATTAATTCTATTTTATTTTTCAACTCCAACATAAAATTTTAGATTTTCCCCATTAAAAAACAAAGATAAAAGACTATAGTCCATGACATATATTTTATATAATATAGGTAAAAATTAAAATTAAATAATGAAGCTCAAACTTATTTATAGTTACCTTTTTCACATCGAATTATGGTAAATTAGATGTAAATATATACAATATATTTCTTCTCCGTCACCAAATTTCATGTTTCTTCGTCAGTAAGCCACAAAGTTAAAAGACTATAAATGAATGACAAATATTTTAGGTTTTTTCTTCACCATCCCAAAGTCTTAGGTTTTCTTATCACTAAGAACCATACATAATAGACTATAGTAGGTGTAAAAAATTAATTCTATTTTATTTTTCAACTCCAACATAAAATTTTAGGTTTTTCCCCATTAAAAAACAAAGATAAAAGAGTATAGTCCATGACATATATTTTAGTTAATATAGGTAAAAATTAAAATTAAATAATGAAGCTCAAACTTATTTATATTTACCTTTTTCACATCGAATTATGGTAAATTAGATGTAAATATATTCAATATGTTTCTTCTCCATCACCAAATTTCATTTTTCTTCTTCAGTAAGCCACAACGTTAAAAGACTATAAATGAATGACAAATATTTTAGGTTTTTTTTTCACCATCCCAAAGTATTAGGTTTTTTTATCACTAAGAACCAAACATGATAGACTATTGTAGGTGTAAAAAATTAATTATATTTTATTTTTCAACTCCAACATAAAATTTTAGGTTTTTTCCCACTAAAAAACAAAGATAAAAGACTATAGTCCATGACATATATTTTATATAATATAGGTAAAAATTAAAATTAAATAATGAAGCTCAATCTTATTTATATTTACCTTTTTCACATCGAATTATGGTAAGTTAGATGTAAATATATTCAATATGTTTATTCTCCATCACCAAATTTCATGTTTCTTCGTCAGTAAGCCACAAAGTTAAAAGACTATAAATGAATGACAAATATTTTAGGTTTTTTCTTCACCATCCCAAAGTCTTAGGTTTTCTTATCACTAAGAACCATACATAATAGACTATAGTAGGTGTAAAAAATTAATTCTATTTTATTTTTCAACTCCAACAAAATTTTTTAGGTTTTTCCCTATTAAAAAATAAAGATAAAAGACTATAGTCCATGAAATATTTTTTTAAATAATATAGCTAAAAATTAAAATTAAATAATGAAGCTCAAACTTATTTATATTTACCTTTTTCACATTGAATTATTGTAAATTATATGTAAATATATTCAATATGTTTCTTCTCCATCACCAAATTTCATGTTTCTTCGTCAGTAAGCCACAAAGTTAAAAGACTATAAATGAATGACAAATATTTTAGGTTTTTTCTTCACCATCCCAAAGTATTAGGTTTTTTTATCACTTAGAACCAAACATGATAGACTATTATAGGTGTAAAAAATTAATTATATTTTATTTTTCAACTCCAACATAAAAGTTTAGGTTTTTCCCCACTAAAAAACAAAGTTAAAAGACTATAACCCATGACATATTTTTTTAAATAATATAGGTAAAACGTAAAATAAAATAATGAAGCTCAAACTTATTTATATTTACCACATCGAATTATGGTAAATTAGATGTAAATATATTCAATATGTTTCTTCTCCATCACCAAATTTCATGTTTCTTCGTTAGTAAGCCACAAAGTTAAAAGACTATAAATGAATGACAAATATTTTAGGTTTTTTCTTTACCATCCCAAAGTCTTAGGTTTTTTTATCACTAAGAACCATACATAATAGACTATAGTAGGTGTAAAAAATAATTCTATTTTATTTTTCAACTCCAACATAAAATTTTAGATTTTTCCCCATTAAAAAACAAAGATAAAAGACTATAGTCCATGACATATATTTTATATAATATAGGTAAAAATTAAAATTAAATAATGAAGCTCAAACTTATTTATAGTTACCTTTTTCACATCGAATTATGGTAAATTAGATGTAAATATATACAATATATTTCTTCTCTGTCACCAAATTTCATGTTTCTTCGTCAGTAAGCCACAAAGTTAAAAGACTATAAATGAATGACAAATATTTTAGGTTTTTTCTTCACCATCCCAAAGTCTTAGGTTTTCTTATCACTAAGAACCATACATAATAGACTATAGTAGGTGTAAAAAATTAATTCTATTTTATTTTTCAACTCCAACATAAAATTTTAGATTTTCCCCATTAAAAAACAAAGATAAAAGACTATAGTCCATGACATATATTTTATATAATATAGGTAAAAATTAAAATTAAATAATGAAGCTCAAACTTATTTATAGTTACCTTTTTCACATCGAATTATGGTAAATTAGATGTAAATATATACAATATATTTCTTCTCCGTCACCAAATTTCATGTTTCTTCGTCAGTAAGCCACAAAGTTAAAAGACTATAAATGAATGACAAATATTTTAGGTTTTTTCTTCACCATCCCAAAGTCTTAGGTTTTCTTATCACTAAGAACCATACATAATAGACTATAGTAGGTGTAAAAAATTAATTCTATTTTATTTTTCAACTCCAACATAAAATTTTAGGTTTTTCCCCATTAAAAAACAAAGATAAAAGAGTATAGTCCATGACATATATTTTAGTTAATATAGGTAAAAATTAAAATTAAATAATGAAGCTCAAACTTATTTATATTTACCTTTTTCACATCGAATTATGGTAAATTAGATGTAAATATATTCAATATGTTTCTTCTCCATCACCAAATTTCATTTTTCTTCTTCAGTAAGCCACAACGTTAAAAGACTATAAATGAATGACAAATATTTTAGGTTTTTTTTTCACCATCCCAAAGTATTAGGTTTTTTTATCACTAAGAACCAAACATGATAGACTATTGTAGGTGTAAAAAATTAATTATATTTTATTTTTCAACTCCAACATAAAATTTTAGGTTTTTTCCCACTAAAAAACAAAGATAAAAGACTATAGTCCATGACATATATTTTATATAATATAGGTAAAAATTAAAATTAAATAATGAAGCTCAATCTTATTTATATTTACCTTTTTCACATCGAATTATGGTAAATTAGATGTAAATATATTCAATATGTTTCTTCTCCATCACCAAATTTCATGTTTCTTCGTCAGTAAGCCACAAAGTTAAAAGACTATAAATGAATGACAAATATTTTAGGTTTTTTCTTCACCATCCCAAAGTCTTAGGTTTTCTTATCACTAAGAACCATACATAATAGACTATAGTAGGTGTAAAAAATTAATTCTATTTTATTTTTCAACTCCAACAAAAAATTTTAGGTTTTTCCCTATTAAAAAATAAAGATAAAAGACTATAGTCCATGAAATATTTTTTTAAATAATATAGCTAAAAATTAAAATTAAATAATGAAGCTCAAACTTATTTATATTTACCTTTTTCACATTGAATTATTGTAAATTATATGTAAATATATTCAATATGTTTCTTCTCCATCACCAAATTTCATGTTTCTTCGTCAGTAAGCCACAAAGTTAAAAGACTATAAATGAATGACAAATATTTTAGGTTTTTTCTTCACCATCCCAAAGTATTAGGTTTTTTTATCACTTAGAACCAAACATGATAGACTATTATAGGTGTAAAAAATTAATTATATTTTATTTTTCAACTCCAACATAAAAGTTTAGGTTTTTCCATACTAAAAAACAAAGTTAAAAGACTATAACCCATGACATATTTTTTTAAATAATATAGGTAAAACGTAAAATAAAATAATGAAGCTCAAACTTATTTATATTTACCACATCGAATTATGGTAAATTAGATGTAAATATATTTAATATGTTTCTTCTCCATCACCAAATTTCATGTTTCTTCGTTAGTAAGCCACAAAGTTAAAAGACTATAAATGAATGACAAATATTTTAGGTTTTTTC
The DNA here is from genome assembly GCA_963859935.3 of Lathyrus sativus. Taxonomy (NCBI): domain Eukaryota; kingdom Viridiplantae; phylum Streptophyta; class Magnoliopsida; order Fabales; family Fabaceae; genus Lathyrus; species Lathyrus sativus. The sequence continues at coordinate 652,155 of CAWUDS030002480.1, forward strand.
TTTACCATCCCAAAGTCTTAGGTTTTTTTATCACTAAGAACCATACATAATAGACTATAGTAGGTGTAAAAAATTAATTCTATTTTATTTTTCAACTCCAACATAAAATTTTAGGTTTTTCCCCATTAAAAAACAAAGATAAAAGACTATAGTCCATGACATATATTTTATATAATATAGGTAAAAATTAAAATTAAATAATGAAGCTCAAACTTATTTATATTTACATTTTTCACATTGAATTATGGTAAATTATATGTAAATATATTCAATATGTTTCTTCTCCATCACCAAATTTCATGTTTCTTCTTCAGTAAGCCACAAAGTTAAAAGACTATAAATGAATGACAAATATTTTAGGTTTTTTCTTCACCATCCCAAAGTATTAGGTTTTTTTATCACTAAGAACCAAACATGATAGACTATTGTAGGTGTAAAAAATTAATTATATTTTATTTTTCAACTCCAACATAAAATTTTAGGTTTTTTCCCACTAAAAAACAAAGATAAAAGACTATAGTCCATGACATATATTTTATATAATATAGGTAAAAATTAAAATTAAATAATGAAGCTCAATCTTATTTATATTTACCTTTTTCACATCGAATTATGGTAAATTAGATGTAAATATATTCAATATGTTTCTTCTCCATCACCAAATTTCATGTTTCTTCGTCAGTAAGCCACAAAGTTAAAAGACTATAAATGAATGACAAATATTTTAGGTTTTTTCTTCGCCATCCCAAAGTCTTAGGTTTTCTTATCACTAAGAACCATACATAATAGACTATAGTAGGTGTAAAAAATTAATTCTATTTTATTTTTCAACTCCAACAAAATTTTTTAGGTTTTTCCCTATTAAAAAATAAAGATAAAAGACTATAGTCCATGAAATATTTTTTTAAATAATATAGCTAAAAATTAAAATTAAATAATGAAGCTCAAACTTATTTATATTTACCTTTTTCACATTGAATTATTGTAAATTATATGTAAATATATTCAATATGTTTCTTCTCCATCACCAAATTTCATGTTTCTTCGTCAGTAAGCCACAAAGTTAAAAGACTATAAATGAATGACAAATATTTTAGGTTTTTTCTTCACCATCCCAAAGTATTAGGTTTTTTTATCACTTAGAACCAAACATGATAGACTATTATAGGTGTAAAAAATTAATTATATTTTATTTTTCAACTCCAACATAAAAGTTTAGGTTTTTCCATACTAAAAAACAAAGTTAAAAGACTATAACCCATGACATATTTTTTTAAATAATATAGGTAAAACGTAAAATAAAATAATGAAGCTCAAACTTATTTATATTTACCACATCGAATTATGGTAAATTAGATGTAAATATATTTAATATGTTTCTTCTCCATCACCAAATTTCATGTTTCTTCGTTAGTAAGCCACAAAGTTAAAAGACTATAAATGAATGACAAATATTTTAGGTTTTTTCTTTACCATCCCAAAGTCTTAGGTTTTTTTATCACTAAGAACCATACATAATAGACTATAGTAGGTGTAAAAAATTAAATCTATTTTATTTTTCAACTCCAACATAAAATTTTAGGTTTTTCCCCATTAAAAAACAAAGATAAAAGACTATAGTCCATGACATATATTTTATATAATATAGGTAAAAATTAAAATTAAATAATGAAGCTCAAACTTATTTATATTTACATTTTTCACATTGAATTATGGTAAATTATATGTAAATATATTCAATATGTTTCTTCTCCATCACCAAATTTCATGTTTCTTCGTTAGTAAGCCTCAAAGTTAAAAGACTATAAATGAATGACAAATATTTTAGGTTTTTTCTTCACCATCCCAAAGTCTTAGGTTTTCTTATCACTAAGAACCATACATAATAGACTATAGTAGGTGTAAAAAATTAATTCTATTTTATTTTTCAACTCCAACATAAAATTTTAGATTTTTCCCCATTAAAAAACAAAGATAAAAGACTATAGTCCATGACATATATTTTATATAATATAGGTAAAAATTAAAATTAAATAATGAAGCTCAAACTTATTTATAGTTACCTTTTTCACATCGAATTATGGTAAATTAGATGTAAATATATACAATATGTTTCTTCTCCGTCACCAAATTTCATGTTTCTTCGTCAGTAAGCCACAAAGTTAAAAGACTATAAATGAATGACAAATATTTTAGGTTTTTTCTTCACCATCCCAAAGTCTTAGGTTTTCTTATCACTAAGAACCATACATAATAGACTATAGTAGGTGTAAAAAATTAATTCTATTTTATTTTTCAACTCCAACATAAAATTTTAGGTTTTTCCCCATTAAAAAACAAAGATAAAAGAGTATAGTCCATGACATATATTTTACTTAATATAGGTAAAAATTAAAATTAAATAATGAAGCTCAAACTTATTTATATTTACCTTTTTCACATCGAATTATGGTAAATTAGATGTAAATATATTCAATATGTTTCTTCTCCATCACCAAATTTCATGTTTCTTCTTCAGTAAGCCACAAAGTTAAAAGACTATAAATGAATGACAAATATTTTAGGTTTTTTCTTCACCATCCCAAAGTATTAGGTTTTTTTATCACTAAGAACCAAACATGATAGACTATTGTAGGTGTAAAAAATTAATTATATTTTATTTTTCAACTCCAACATAAAATTTTAGGTTTTTTCCCACTAAAAAACAAAGATAAAAGGCTATAGTCCATGACATATATTTTATATAATATAGGTAAAAATTAAAATTAAATAATGAAGCTCAATCTTATTTATATTTACCTTTTTCACATCGAATTATGGTAAATTAGATGTAAATATATTCAATATGTTTCTTCTCCATCACCAAATTTCATGTTTCTTCGTCAGTAAGCCACAAAGTTAAAAGACTATAAATGAATGACAAATATTTTAGGTTTTTTCTTCACCATCCCAAAGTCTTAGGTTTTCTTATCACTAAGAACCATACATAATAGACTATAGTAGGTGTAAAAAATTAATTCTATTTTATTTTTCAACTCCAACAAATTTTTTTAGGTTTTTCCCTATTAAAAAATAAAGATAAAAGACTATAGTCCATGAAATATTTTTTTAAATAATATAGCTAAAAATTAAAATTAAATAATGAAGCTCAAACTTATTTATATTTACCTTTTTCACATTGAATTATTGTAAATTATATGTAAATATATTCAATATGTTTCTTCTCCATCACCAAATTTCATGTTTCTTCGTCAGTAAGCCACAAAGTTAAAAGACTATAAATGAATGACAAATATTTTAGGTTTTTTCTTCACCATCCCAAAGTATTAGGTTTTTTTATCACTTAGAACCAAACATGATAGACTATTATAGGTGTAAAAAATTAATTATATTTTATTTTTCAACTCCAACATAAAATTTTAGGTTTTTCCCCACTAAAAAACAAAGTTAAAAGACTATAACCCATGACATATTTTTCTAAATAATATAGGTAAAACGTAAAATAAAATAATGAAGCTCAAACTTATTTATATTTACCACATCGAATTATGGTAAATTAGATGTAAATATATTCTATATGTTTCTTCTCCATCACCAAATTTCATGTTTCTTCGTTAGTAAGCCACAAAGTTAAAAGACTATAAATGAATGACAAATATTTTAGGTTTTTTCTTTACCATCCCAAAGTCTTAGGTTTTTTTATCACTAAGAACCATACATAATAGACTATAGTAGGTGTAAAAAATTAATTCTATTTTATTTTTCAACTCCAACATAAAATTTTAGGTTTTTCCCCATTAAAAAACAAAGATAAAAGACTATAGTCCATGACATATATTTTATATAATATAGGTAAAAATTAAAATTAAATAATGAAGCTCAAACTTATTTATATTTACATTTTTCACATTGAATTATGGTAAATTATATGTAAATATATTCAATATGTTTCTTCTCCATCACCAAATTTCATGTTTCTTCGTTAGTAAGCCACAAAGTTAAAAGACTATAAATGAATGACAAATATTTTAGGTTTTTTCTTCACCATCCCAAAGTCTTAGGTTTTCTTATCACTAAGAACCATACATAATAGACTATAGTAGGTGTAAAAAATTAATTCTATTTTATTTTTCAACTCCAACATAAAATTTTAGGTTTTTCCCCATTAAAAAACAAAGATAAAAGACTATAGTCCATGACATATATTTTATATAATATAGGTAAAAATTAAAATTAAATAATGAAGCTCAAACTTATTTATATTTACATTTTTCACATTGAATTATGGTAAATTATATGTAAATATATTCAATATGTTTCTTCTCCATCACCAAATTTCATGTTTCTTCGTTAGTAAGCCACAAAGTTAAAAGACTATAAATGAATGACAAATATTTTAGGTTTTTTCTTCACCATCCCAAAGTCTTAGGTTTTCTTATCACTAAGAACCATACATAATAGACTATAGTAGGTGTAAAAAATTAATTCTATTTTATTTTTCAACTCCAACATAAAATTTTAGATTTTTCCCCATTAAAAAACAAAGATTAAAGACTATAGTCCATGACATATATTTTATATAATATAGGTAAAAATTAAAATTAAATAATGAAGCTCAAACTTATTTATAGTTACCTTTTTCACATCGAATTATGGTAAATTAGATGTAAATATATTCAATATGTTTCTTCTCCATCACCAAATTTCATGTTTCTTCGTCAGTAAGCCACAAAGTTAAAAGACTATAAATGAATGACAAATATTTTAGGTTTTTTCTTCACCATCCCAAAGTCTTAGGTTTTCTTATCACTAAGAACCATACATAATAGACTATAGTAGGTGTAAAAAATTAATTCTATTTTATTTTTCAACTCCAACAAATTTTTTTAGGTTTTTCCCTATTAAAAAATAAAGATAAAAGACTATAGTCCATGAAATATTTTTTTAAATAATATATCTAAAAATTAAAATTAAATAATGAAGCTCAAACTTATTTATATTTACCTTTTTCACATTGAATTATTGTAAATTATATGTAAATATATTCAATATGTTTCTTCTCCATCACCAAATTTCATGTTTCTTCGTCAGTAAGCCACAAAGTTAAAAGACTATAAATGAATGACAAATATTTTAGGTTTTTTCTTCACCATCCCAAAGTGTTAGGTTTTTTTATCACTTAGAACCAAACATGATAGACTATTATAGGTGTAAAAAATTAATTATATTTTATTTTTCAACTCCAACATAAAATTTTAGGTTTTTCTCCACTAAAAAACAAAGTTAAAAGACTATAACCCATGACATATTTTTTTAAATAATATAGGTAAAACGTAAAATAAAATAATGAAGCTCAAACTTATTTATATTTACCACATTGAATTATGGTAAATTAGATGTAAATATATTCAATATGTTTCTTCTCCATCACCAAATTTCATGTTTCTTCGTTAGTAAGCCACAAAGTTAAAAGACTATAAATGAATGACAAATATTTTAGGTTTTTTCTTTACCATCCCAAAGTCTTAGGTTTTTTTATCACTAAGAACCATACATAATAGACTATAGTAGGTGTAAAAAATTAATTCTATTTTATTTTTCAACTCCAACATAAAATTTTAGGTTTTTCCCCATTAAAAAACAAAGATAAAAGACTATAGTCCATGACATATATTTTATATAATATAGGTAAAAATTAAAATTAAATAATCAAGCTCAAACTTATTTATATTTACCTTTTTCACATCGAATTATGGTAAATTAAATGTAAATATATTCAATATGTTTCTTCTCCATCACCAAATTTCATGTTTCTTCGTCAGTAAGCAACAAAGTTAAAAGAGTATAAATGAATGACAAATATTTTAGGTTTTTTCTTCACCATCCCAAAGTATTAGGTTTTTTTATCACTAAGAACCAAACATGATAGACTATTGTAGGTATAAAAAATTAATTATATTTTATTTTTCAACTCCAACATAAAATTATAGGTTTTCCCCCACTAAAAAACAAAGTTAAAAGACTATAACCCATGACATATTTTTTTAAATAATATAGGTAAAACGTAAAATTAAATAATGAAGCTCAAACTTATTTATATTTACCACATCGAATTATGGTAAATTAGATATAAATATATTCAATATGTTTCTTCTCCATCACCAAATTTCATGTTTCTTCGTTAGTAAGCCACAAAGTTAAAAGACTATAAATGAATGACAAATATTTTAGGTTTTTTCTTTACCATCCCAAAGTCTTAGGTTTTTTTATCACTAAGAACCATACATAATAGACTATAGTAGGTGTAAAAAATTAATTCTATTTTATTTTTCAACTCCAACATAAAATTTTAGGTTTTTCCCCATTAAAAAACAAAGATAAAAGACTATAGTCCATGACATATATTTTATATAATATAGGTAAAAATTAAAATTAAATAATGAAGCTCAAACTTATTTATATTTACATTTTTCACATTGAATTATGGTAAATTATATGTAAATATATTCAATATGTTTCTTCTCCATCACCAAATTTCATGTTTCTTCGTTAGTAAGCCACAAAGTTAAAAGACTATAAATGAATGACAAATATTTTAGGTTTTTTCTTCACCATCCCAAAGTCTTAGGTTTTCTTATCACTAAGAACCATACATAATAGACTATAGTAGGTGTAAAAAATTAATTCTATTTTATTTTTCAACTCCAACATAAAATTTTAGATTTTTCCCCATTAAAAAACAAAGATAAAAGACTATAGTCCATGACATATATTTTATATAATATAGGTAAAAATTAAAATTAAATAATGAAGCTCAAACTTATTTATAGTTACCTTTTTCACATCGAATTATGGTAAATTAGATGTAAATATATACAATATGTTTCTTCTCCGTCACCAAATTTCATGTTTCTTCGTCAGTAAGCCACAAAGTTGAAAGACTATAAATGAATGACAAATATTTTAGGTTTTTTCTTCACCATCCCAAAGTCTTAGGTTTTCTTATCACTAAGAACCATACATAATAGACAATAGTAGGTGTAAAAAATTAATTCTGTTTTATTTTTCAACTCCAACATAAAATTTTAGGTTTTTCCCCATTAAAAATAAAGATAAAAGAGTATAGTCCATGACATATATTTTACTTAATATAGGTAAAAATTGAAATTAAATAATGAAGCTCAAACTTATTTATATTTACCTTTTTCACATCGAATTATGGTAAATTAGATGTAAATATATTCAATATGTTTCTTCTCCATCACCAAATTTAATGTTTCTTCGTCAGTAAGCCACAAAGTTAAAAGACTATAAATGAATGACAAATATTTTAGGTTTTCTCTTCACCGTCCCAAAGTCATAGGTTTTCTTATCACTAAGAACCATACATAATAGACAATAGTAGGTGTAAAAAATTAATTCTATTTTATTTTTCAACTCCAACAAAATTTTTTAGGTTTTTCCCTATTAAAAAATAAAGATAAAAGAGTATAGTCCATGACATATATTTGAGTTAATATAGGTAAAAATTAAAATTAAATAATGAAGCTCAAACTTATTTATATTTACCTTTTTCACATTGAATTATTGTAAATTATATGTAAATATATTCAATATGTTTCTTCTCCATCACCAAATTTCATGTTTCTTCGTCAGTAAGCCACAAAGTTAAAAGACTATAAATGAATGACAAATATTTTAGGTTTTTTCTTCACCATCCCAAAGTATTAGGTTTTTTTATCACTTAGAACCAAACATGATAGACTATTGTAGGTGTAAAAAATTAATTATATTTTATTTTTCAACTCCAACATAAAATTTTAGGTTTTTCCCCACTAAAAAACAAAGTTAAAAGACTATAACCCATGACATATTTTTTTAAATAATATAGGTAAAACTTAAAATTAAATAATGAAGCTCAAACTTATTTATATTTACCACATCGAATTATGGTAAATTAGATGTAAATATATTCAATATGTTTCTTCTCCATCACCAAAATCATGTTTCTTCGTCAGTAAGCAACAAAGTTAAAAGAGTATAAATGAATGACAAATATTTTAGGTTTTTTCTTCACCATCCCAAAGTATTAGGTTTTTTTATCACTAAGAACCAAACATGATAGACTATTGTAGGTGTAAAAAATTAATTATATTTTATTTTTCAACTCCAACATAAAATTTTAGGTTTTTCCCCACTAAAAAACAAAGTTAAAAGACTATAACCCATGACATATTTTTTTAAATAATATAGGTAAAACGTAAAATAAAATAATGAAGCTCAAACTTATTTATATTTACCACATCGAATTATGGTAAATTAGATGTAAATATATTCTATATGTTTCTTCTCCATCACCAAATTTCATGTTTTTTCGTTAGTAAGCCACAAAGTTAAAAGACTATAAATGAATGACAAATATTTTAGGTTTTTTCTTTACCATCCCAAAGTCTTAGGTTTTTTATCACTAAGAACCATACACAATAGACTATAGTAGGTGTAAAAAATTAATTCTATTTTATTTTTCAACTCCAACATAAAATTTTAGGTTTTTCCCCATTAAAAAACAAAGATAAAAGACTATAGTCCATGACATATATTTTATATAATATAGGTAAAAATTAAAATTAAATAATGAAGCTCAAAATTATTTATATTTACCTTTTTCACATCGAATTATGGTAAATTAGATGTAAATATATTCAATATGTTTCTTCTCCATCACCAAAATCATGTTTCTTCGTCAGTAAGCAACAAAGTTAAAAGAGTATAAATGAATGACAAATATTTTAGGTTTTTTCTTCACCATCCCAAAGTATTAGGTTTTTTTATCACTAAGAACCAAACATGATAGACTATTGTAGGTGTAAAAAATTAATTATATTTTATTTTTCAACTCCAACATAAAATTATAGGTTTTCCCCCACTAAAAAACAAAGTTAAAAGACTATAACCCATGACATATTTTTTTAAATAATATAGGTAAAACATAAAATTAAATAATGAAGCTCAAACTTATTTATATTTACCACATCGAATTATGGTAAATTAGATGTAAATATATTCAATATGTTTCTTCTCCATCACCAAAATCATGTTTCTTCGTCAGTAAGCAACAAAGTTAAAAGAGTATAAATGAATGACAAATATTTTAGGTTTTTTCTTCACCATCCCAAAGTATTAGGTTTTTTTATCACTAAGAACCAAACATGATAGACTATTGTAGGTGTAAAAAATTAATTATATTTTATTTTTCAACTCCAACATAAAATTATAGGTTTTCCCCCACTAAAAAACAAAGTTAAAAGACTATAACCCATGACATATTTTTTTAAATAATATAGGTAAAACATAAAATTAAATAATGAAGCTCAAACTTATTTATATTTACCACATTGAATTATGGTAAATTAGATGTAAATATATTCAATATGTTTCTTCTCCATCACCAAATTTCATGTTTCTCCGTTAGTAAGCCACAAAGTTAAAAGACTATAAATGAATGACAAATATTTTAGGTTTTTTCTTTACCATCCCAAAGTCTTAGGTTTTTTTATCACTAAGAACCATACATAATAGACTATAGTAGGTGTAAAAAATTAATTCTATTTTATTTTTCAACTCCAAAATAAAATTTTAGGTTTTTCCCCATTAAAAAACAAAGATAAAAGACTATAGTCCATGACATATATTTTATATAATATACGTAAAAATTAAAATTAAATAATGAAGCTCAAACTTATTTATATTTACATTTTTCACATTGAATTATGGTAAATTATATGTAAATATATTCAATATGTTTCTTCTCCATCACCAAATTTCAAGTTTCTTCGTTAGTAAGACACAAAGTTAAAAGACTATAAATGAATGACAAATATTTTAGGTTTTTTCTTAACCATCCCAAAGTCTTAGGTTTTCTTATCACTAAGAACCATACATAATAGACTATAGTAGGTGTAAAAAATTAATTCTATTTTATTTTTCAACTCCAACATAAAATTTTAGATTTTTCCCCATTAAAAAACAAAGATAAAAGACTATAGTCCATGACATATATTTTATATAATATAGGTAAAAATTAAAATTAAATAATGAAGCTCAAACTTATTTATAGTTACCTATTTCACATCTAATTATGGTAAATTAGATGTAAATATATACAATATGTTTCTTCTCCGTCACCAAATTTCATGTTTCTTCGTCAGTAAGCCACAAAGTTAAAAGACTATAAATGAATGACAAATATTTTAGGTTTTTTCTTCACCATCCCAAAGTCTTAGGTTTTCTTATCACTAAGAACCATACATAATAGACTATAGTTGGTGTAAAAAATTAATTCTGTTTTATTTTTCAACTCCAACATAAAATTTTAGGTTTTTCCCATTAAAAATAAAGATAAAAGAGTATAGTCCATGACATATATTTTACTTAATATAGGTAAAAATTGAAATTAAATAATGAAGCTCAAACTTATTTATATTTACCTTTTTCACATCGAATTATGGTAAATTAGATGTAAATATATTCAATATGTTTCTTCTCCATCACCAAATTTAATGTTTCTTCGTCAGTAAGCCACAAAGTTAAAAGACTATAAATGAATGACAAATATTTTAGGTTTTCTCTTCACCGTCCCAAAGTCATAGGTTTTCTTATCACTAAGAACCATACATAATAGACAATAGTAGGTGTAAAAAATTAATTCTATTTTATTTTTCAACTCCAACAAAATTTTTTAGGTTTTTCCCTATTAAAAAATAAAGATAAAAGAGTATAGTCCATGACATATATTTGAGTTAATATAGGTAAAAATTAAAATTAAATAATGAAGCTCAAACTTATTTATATTTACCTTTTTCACATTGAATTATTGTAAATTATATGTAAATATATTCAATATGTTTCTTCTCCATCACCAAATTTCATGTTTCTTCGTCAGTAAGCCACAAAGTTAAAAGACTATAAATGAATGACAAATATTTTAGGTTTTTTCTTCACCATCCCAAAGTATTAGGTTTTTTTATCACTTAGAACCAAACATGATAGACTATTGTAGGTGTAAAAAATTAATTATATTTTATTTTTCAACTCCAACATAAAATTTTAGGTTTTTCCCCACTAAAAAACAAAGTTAAAAGACTATAACCCATGACATATTTTTTTAAATAATATAGGTAAAACTTAAAATTAAATAATGAAGCTCAAACTTATTTATATTTACCACATCGAATTATGGTAAATTAGATGTAAATATATTCAATATGTTTCTTCTCCATCACCAAAATCATGTTTCTTCGTTAGTAAGCAACAAAGTTAAAAGAGTATAAATGAATGACAAATATTTTAGGTTTTTTCTTCACCATCCCAAAGTATTAGGTTTTTTTATCACTAAGAACCAAACATGATAGACTATTGTAGGTGTAAAAAATTAATTATATTTTATTTTTCAACTCCAACATAAAATTTTAGGTTTTTCCCCACTAAAAAACAAAGTTAAAAGACTATAACCCATGACATATTTTTTTAAATAATATAGGTAAAACATAAAATAAAATAATGAAGCTCAAACTTATTTATATTTACCACATCGAATTATGGTAAATTAGATGTAAATATATTCTATATGTTTCTTCTCCATCACCAAATTTCATGTTTCTTCGTTAGTAAGCCACAAAGTTAAAAGACTATAAATGAATGACAAATATTTTAGGTTTTTTCTTTACCATCCCAAAGTCTTAGGTTTTTTATCACTAAGAACCATACACAATAGACTATAGTAGGTGTAAAAAATTAATTCTATTTTATTTTTCAACTCCAACATAAAATTTTAGGTTTTTCCCCATTAAAAAACAAAGATAAAAGACTATAGTCCATGACATATATTTTATATAATATAGGTAAAAATTAAAATTAAATAATGAAGCTCAAACTTATTTATATTTACCTTTTTCACATCGAATTATGGTAAATTAGATGTAAATATATTCAATATGTTTCTTCTCCATCACCAAAATCATGTTTCTTCGTCAGTAAGCAACAAAGTTAAAAGAGTATAAATGAATGACAAATATTTTAGGTTTTTTCTTCACCATCCCAAAGTATTAGGTTTTTTTATCACTAAGAACCAAACATGATAGACTATTGTAGGTGTAAAAAATTAATTATATTTTATTTTTCAACTCCAACATAAAATTATAGGTTTTCCCCCACTAAAAAACAAAGTTAAAAGACTATAACCCATGACATATTTTTTTAAATAATATAGGTAAAACGTAAAATTAAATAATGAAGCTCAAACTTATTTATATTTACCACATCGAATTATGGTAAATTAGATGTAAATATATTCAATATGTTTCTTCTCTGAGACAGCCTATGTCCCATTAGTGGAATTCTAATGAAACCTTATAAAAATACAGAAAAATTTGAAATTTTTAAAGGACAATACTTAATTATTTAAAAACATACTGTTTCACATACATATGCTTCAAATATATTTTACAGAGTTTGACACCGTTAAGACTAGCGGCCTTGCCACATAGATAAAACATAAAATAAAAGTACAGAAAGGAAACCAAAAAGAAAGCATACCAAAAGGGACCTCCTAAGTCCAACAAGACTGACACTTATACTGACTGTAGTAGTAGGGATGTGATTAGCGTTTGACAAAACACTAACAGCTCCCAATCTAGATGTTATAGTAACACATCTCCACGTCACTTCATATCCTTTCCTTCTGAGTTGTCGGGAAGTACGCAAGATTCGAGCTCATCGTCTGATCGTCATAAAATAATCCAAAATGCAAAACAAAAATGACACAGGGCTAAGATTCATGTACAAGTTTAAAAGTGGGAATGAATGTGTAAAATAATAATATATATGGAAACCATATTTATACAAACAAGCGTATCTTATACCCACAATTACATATACTTTATTTATTCTAATGCATCCCTGAACTATATGCTGACTCAGGCCACTAAACGCTGTCAATGATATCTATCCCATTTACCAAGATCAGATATCACTAGACCACATGCCACCAACGTACTCCCAATTACCAAGAGCTACGCCACCTAACTTCACATGGAGCCTAGGTGTTATAAGTCGATCGTCCCTGAGAATTCAGGCCAAGAACCTTGTCTTGCCTAGCATGCATAGATAATAATCCCCGTCGGGATTGCAGGCGACTGATCAACCTCGTGCGTCCCATACCGCACGGCGGTGGACTTACACATTCCTTAATGCAAGTCTATATGATCACTCACTCATCTTGTGGCAACTCTTAGCCATAAGTATTAAGTTAATAATGGGGAATTATCGTATCAACTTTTCAAGTTATACTTATTATCTAGATACTTAGGTTGAGTACCAAATCCATCCAATGTCTTGCCATATTTGATCTTTGTCCTTACATAATAAGTTCAGTTTGTATAATGGGTAATTGTATGGTTAACTTCCCAGGTAAGAGAGGTGGACTGTAAACGGCATAGTCGACCAAGTCTTTCCTTAGCCAGAACCCAACCAAATATAACTACTCATTGTATCCAACTTTCCTTATGTTAATGGGGATCAATTACTTAATATCTAGCAATGTTTTTCTCTCATTAACCGATTATTTCCTTAATCTATCAATCACAATCATTCAAGTATAAATAAAATAAACAATTATAAAATTAACCGAATAATGCAAGCACAATACAATACCAAATTGTCAAAGATTATTCCTATGATAATTAATTAAGGCCGGCGTAACCTCGCCTAGTGATTTGTGAAAATCATTATTTGAGAATAGGCTCTCCTTAATTATTTATCGCTAGTAGGGCTTAGGTCACCACTACACACATATATATTAAGTTATTTTACGCTAACCGTCCCAATCGTATACGAAATCTTGCCCCCACCTTTTGTTGAGTGTTGTTGAAAGTCCACAAGTGTTGTCTTCGATCTTTGCCAAGAACCTAATTTACGATAACCGTTGGATTGTACGAAATTTATGAAATAATTAGAATATAATTTATGGTTAATTGAACATAATCCCGTTATAACTTGAAATATTTATTTATTTAAATATATCATAATAACCTCCAAAATAATTATTAAATTCAAATATAAATTATATTATACCTCCTTTTGAATTTGTTTGTTTTAGAAAATTGTCAAGAGTATATTTCTAATAACATTTAAATTATAATAAAATTTGGGCATTATAACGACTTAAAATGGTAAAATTTATTTTGGACTTTATAAGTTCAATATATCGACGTCTGAACGGAATTTGCATAGAAAATTTAAAATAACCTTTATATAAATAACATAATTAAAATAATATAATTAAAATAAAATGGACATTATAACGGCTTACCGATTACTTATGAAAATGATTTGGGCAGAACTTTGACGTATAAAACTCCCTTGAAACTTTAGAAGAACTTTTACCACAAAATACTCTAAAGGTTACGAACCGATATCGTGGGAACTTCGATAACTAAAACTAATATTGCTATATGAAGAAATTAGAGAAGGAAAGAAGTAAAGAAGTAAGAAAGATGATTTGTGAATGAATGAATGAAAATGGGGTGGAAGAGACCCCTATTTATACTAGTTGTAAAATATTAAAATAACATAATTTATCATCTTTTGCCCATACCTTCCAACTTTTCAACTCTTGCTAGTAAATATGTCTCTATCAAATATTTACTAATCTTTCATCAATAGTGCTTTAGGTGTTCTAGTATGACTTTGTGAAAATAATTTATGACAAAGGTATGGGAGCTTGATTTCATGACATAATATTATGTAGGATATTAATAGAAAATGAGATATATATTTCTTTTATAAAAAGTAAAATGTTAATAATATTAATAATAATAAAAATAGTAAAAAGGATAGTTATTTGATATTTTTATTGTCTTAAGATTATTTTATTTATTAATTGGTTTATAGAGTAAAATGATAATATTCAAATAAAATAAAATCAATTAATAATAACAAAACAAGAACAACAATAATGATAATAATAATATGAATAATTAATTAACTTAAAGTTAAGGGTTTTAAGTACCAATTTAAATTTCAAAGTTTAGTTTATAAAATGAAACGATGATATTCAAATTGAAGAATAAAAGTAATAAATATAAAAAGTAATTAATTAATAAATTAATTATTATAAGTGTTAGTTTCAACATTTAATTTTTAATAACTAGCATTGTTAAAATCTCAAATCTAACTAGATATATTATTTAGTGTATGGAAAAATTAGGATGTTACATTACCACCCCCCTTAAAAGAAATTTCGTCCTCGAAATTTAGCGTACCTAAAACATATGTGGATACTTCTGACGCATGTCTTCTTCTCTTTCCCAAGTAGAATCACCAGTTACATCATCCCACACGACTCTAACCAATGGTATTTGCTTTCCACGAAGTTCTTTAATACGATGATCTAAGATCTTGACAGGTATAGCCTCATATTCCAAATTATCTCTAAGTTCCACAGTTTCAGGCTCAATGACATGTGAAGGGTCCGGATAATACTTCCTCAGTTGTGATACATGAAATACATCATGAAGATTAGACAAGTTTGGCGGCAAAGCAATGTGATACGCTACAGGTCCAATCCGCCGTAGAATTTGAAAAGGCCCGATAAACCTTGGTGTTAACTTCCTAGTTTTGATTGCTCGTGCAATTCCCGCCCTAGGAGTTACCCTAATGAACACGTGATCTCCTGCCTCGAACTCCAAAGGTCTTCTCCTCTTATCATTATAACTCTTTTGACGGTCCTGTGCTGCCTTCATTTTTTCTCTAATAAGTTTAACCTGATCTGTCGTTTGTTGCACGAATTCTGAACCCAATATTTTATTTTCTCCAACCTCATACCAACATAAAGGTGTACGACACTTTCTTCCGTATAATGCTTCATATGGAGCCATGCCGATACTTGAGTGAAAACTATTGTTGTAAGTAAACTCAATCAATGGTAAGAACTCGTCCCAACTTCCTTTGTGTTCAAGAGCACAAGCTCTCAACAAATCCTCTAACGATTGAATCGTCCTCTCAGACTGGCCATCCGTTTGGGGATGATAAGCTGAACTTAACCTCAGTTTTGTTCCTAACTCTAAATGCAACTGATGCCAAAAATTTGATGTGAATCTGGGATCTCTATCACTGACTATACTTGAAGGTATTCCATGCAATCTAACAATCTCCTTTACATATACCTGAGCTAGTCTCTCTAATTTAAACGTCTGGTTGATGGGAATGAAATGTGCACTCTTTGTCAACCTATCAATGATCACCCAAATTGCATCATGTTGTTTCTGAGTCTTAGGCAAAGCGGTTACAAAATCCATGGCTATTCCGTCCCACTTCCACTCTGGAATATCTAAAGGTTGTAGCAATCCGGCTGGCTTCTGATGTTCAATCTTTGCCTTCTGACATACCAAGCAACTTTGAACATATTCTGCTATATGTCTCTTCATTCCAACCCACCAAAACATTTTCTTCAAGTCTTGATACATCTTTGTGGCTCCTGGATGAAAACTCAACTTACTTTTGTGGCCCTCTTCCAAAATCAACTTTTGAATATCCTGATTTTGAGGTACACACAACCTTTCTTTAAACCTTAGGATTCCATCACTCCTTATGTTAAACTCTCCATTTTGACCATTTCTTATATTTTCCTTTATGCTCACTAGACGGTCATCAAGTTGTTGTTCATCTTTGATCCATTTCAGAAATTCATTAGACACGACAATAGCGCCTATGAATATACTTCCTTCATTGTGATGTACTCCTAAGTTTAAATCCACGAATTTGTCAATCAACTCTTCTTCCTTCAACATCATTGCAGATACATGAAGTTTCTTTCGACTCAAAGCGTCTGCTACAACATTGGCCTTTCCGGGATGATATTGCAACTCAAAATCATAGTCCTTCAAGAATTCCATCCAGCGCCTTTGTCTCATGTTTAAATCTTTCTGATCAAATAAATGCTTCAGGCTTTTGTGATCACTTAACACAGTGAACTTTGATCCATAAAGATAATGCCTCCAAATCTTTAAGGCAAACACAATTGCCGCTAACTCTAGGTCGTGAGTTGGGTAGTTCCTCTCATGCACCTTCAATTGTCTTGATGCATAAGCTATCACTTTCCTTTCTTGCATCAACACACACCCAAGACCTTGATATGACGCATCACAATACACATCAAAATTTCCTAATGGGTCTGGTAAGATGAGTATTGGTGATGAAGTCAATCTTTCCTTTAGCTTCTGAAAACTTTCTTCACACTCTTTAGTCCATTCAAAGTTTTTACCTTTCCTCGTTAACTGAGTCATGGGCAAAGCGATCTTTGAAAATCCTTCAATGAACCTCCGATAATATCCAGCTAGTCCAAGAAAACTTCGAATCTCGCCAACATTCTTTGGACTCTCCCACTTTGTTATTGCTTCGACTTTACTTGGGTCTACTGCAATACCTTCTTTACTAATTACATGACCAAGAAATTGTACCTCCTTCAACCAAAATTCACATTTCGAGAATTTCGCGTACAATTGAAGGTCCTTTAATATCTGTAGCACAATTCTCAAATGTTCTCTGTGCTCTACCTCATTCTTGGAATAAATCAGAATGTCATCAATGAAAACTACAACAAATTGATCTAAGTATGACCTAAAGATCCTATTCATGTAATCCATGAATACTGCTGGAGCATTAGTCAAACCAAATGGCATAACTAAGTACTCATAGTGTCCATAACGGGATCTAAAAGCTGTTTTTGGAATATCATCTTCCTTCACCCTGATCTGATGATATCCAGACTTCAAGTCAATCTTTGAGAATACTGATGCTCCTTTTAACTGATCCATCAAGTCGTCGATTCTAGGCAAAGGATACTTGTTTTTCACAGTGGCTTTATTGAGTTGTCTGTAATCCACACAAAGTCTAGAAGAACCATCCTTCTTCTTCACAAACAAGATTGGAGCTCCCCATGGCGATACACTTGGTCTAATAAATTCTTTCTCTAACATCTCGTCTAATTGTTTCTTTAACTCCGCAAGCTCTGAGGGTGACATTCGATAAGGAGATATAGAAATTGGTCCAGTTCCTGGAACCAAGTCTATAGAAAATTCCACTTCCCTAACCGGTGGTAAACCTGGAACTTCTTCTGGAAAGACTTCCGGGAATTCACAGACTACGGGAAAATTTTCCACACTAGGGGTTTCTCCTACTGACATGGAGAATAGCATCATAAAACTTTGAGTGAGGGTTTCAGCTTTGCTGATTTCTCCACTATCTTCTCCAAATGTAAAAATTTTCTCCTTGCATCTCAAGTTGACATCGTTGGCTGATAACCAATCCATTCCTAAGATGACATCTAGGTCTTGTAGCGGGAGTACCACAAGATCTACTAAGAATCTTCTATTTTCTAAGATTATTGGACAGTCTACACAGACTGAATAAGTTACCATTCTTTCTCCCGAGGGAGTTGTGATAGTCAACTTATAATCGTGATCAACAATTTCGAATCCCAAAAATTCAGCACAAGAGGTAGATATAAAAGAATGTGTAGCTCCTGAATCGAATAAAACTGATACCAACTTATCTCCAATTAAACACATACCTTGAATTAACCCAGCTGACTTTGAGATCTCAGCTCCTCTAATTGTAAATACTCTTCCTGTGGTTGGCTTATTTTGATTCTGAGGTCTCTGACCAACACTTGGGCCTCCATTTCTTGCTCTCCCTATGTTGTTATTGTTTATTAGGCCGCTCCTCTGGCCTGTTGGTTGACTTTGTCCTTGGGGACAATCTTTGAGAAAGTGGCCTTTCTGACCACAGCGAAAACAAGTTCCAATATTTCTATTTGGACAATCTTTGTTAAGATGTGCCCCTCCACAGCTGTAACACTTGAACATTAACCTTCTAGAATCCTGGTTATGATAAGGTGTAGGCCTTTGATATGGCCTACCCCCTCGTTGGATTCTTCCTCCGTGGCCTCGGTTAAAGTGGCCCTTGTGATTGTTGTTTTGGGTTGATCCTCCTGATCCATATTGATTCTTCCTATTGTCAATCCCTTCCAACTCCAGACACCTTTCTACTAGCTCACCAAAGCGCATAATATGCAGAGGTAAAACTGCCCTCTGGATATCATATTTCAATCCATCTTGATACTTTTCACACATCCATTCTTCCCTTGGATGCAAGCGGTAAAACTCAGAATACTTTAGCAAGGATTCAAACTTCCTAGTATATTCTCCCACCGTCATCACACCTTGACGTAGATTCTGAAATTCTCTCTCCTTCTCTTTCCTACATAACTTTGGAAAATACTTCCCCAAAAATTCTTCTTTGAACAAGGTCCAATTGATTTCTCTTCCTTCCTCTTCCAATAATCTATACTTTCCTCTCCACCAAGCTTCAGCATCGCCTGTCAGCATGAATGTTGCATAACCAACCCTTCTATTCTCTCTACAGTGAGTGAAAGAAAATATCTTCTCCATTTCTTGCAACCATTTCTCAGCACCCTCCGGATTAAAGTCACCACCAAACTGTGGTGGTTTTCCTTTCAGAAACGAGTTCAATCCTGTATCCTCATGCACCATTTCCCTTTGTTGTTGCTGAAAGAGTTGATGATCTCGAGTGATTTGCAGGATTTGAGCATTTTGTTGTGTTTGAACTAACACAGCTGCAGCAAGTTCACGAACATCTCGAGTGTCAGCTTGAGAGTTCGTTCCAGTTTGGGAATGATCTTCTCGTCCAATGGGAATGGTAGGTGCTCCTTCAGGAGTAACTTCATCACTCGCATTCCTACGTATACCTCTAGTAGTGCCTCTAGCAGCACTCCTACCACGCCTCGCACCTCTGACGTTCTGAACCATAACTTCCTGAAAAGGAATAGTTATTAGGTTCAATCATTCACAAGACATAAAGAACATAACAATTATGTATATTTATATCCCAATGAATGATTCATCGATAAGGATTTTTATCAAGTCTCCCACAGGCAAGGGATAATTGTGTCTAAAATGTTGAATTAATATCTTAAATATAACTAGAATTCAGGAAAACATAATCAACATTTAATGTATAAACAAAAATGTATCAATTTATTTAATAACAACGATTACAAAAATCGTGACCATGTCTCATTCAAAAACCTCTACTTGTAAACCAAGCTAAGACTAATAGTGGTAAAACTATAATTATCATTATTGCTACGAAATCTTTACCTAATTCTTCATGCTTGATGATACCAATAACAAACAAAATAATGACAAGAAGAGTGATGAATAAAAGAAAGGATTTAGCCATTTGAAAGGTATAGATAAATATTTAGGAATTGATATGAAAATAATGGATGGGTGTGAAGTATTTATAAAGTGAATTTTGTGAAGTGTCCGTTACGTTACCGTTGGGTTTGTGACCGTTGGGGAGGAAAAATAAAGTGTGCTAAATAAGTTTCCTAGACCATTATACTAGAAGGCTCTCAAGATGAAGACTCAATGCACAGAAGAAAAGTTATCATCCAGTTTGGAATCCAACTTGATACAGTCAGTATAATTCTAGACACTTACGGTCCGAGCTGAATCGACCAGCTCTGATACCATTAAATGAGACAGCCTATGTCCCATTAGTGGAATTCTAATGAAACCTTATAAAAATACAGAAAAATTTGAAATTTTTAAAGGACAATACTTAATTATTTAAAAACATACTGTTTCACATACATATGCTTCAAATATATTTTACAGAGTTTGACACCGTTAAGACTAGCGGCCTTGCCACATAGATAAAACATAAAATAAAAGTACAGAAAGGAAACCAAAAAGAAAGCATACCAAAAGGGACCTCCTAAGTCCAACAAGACTGACACTTATACTGACTGTAGTAGTAGGGATGTGATTAGCGTTTGACAAAACACTAACAGCTCCCAATCTAGATGTTATAGTAACACATCTCCACGTCACTTCATATCCTTTCCTTCTGAGTTGTCGGGAAGTACGCAAGATTCGAGCTCATCGTCTGATCGTCATAAAATAATCCAAAATGCAAAACAAAAATGACACAGGGCTAAGATTCATGTACAAGTTTAAAAGTGGGAATGAATGTGTAAAATAATAATATATATGGAAACCATATTTATACAAACAAGCGTATCTTATACCCACAATTACATATACTTTATTTATTCTAATGCATCCCTGAACTATATGCTGACTCAGGCCACTAAACGCTGTCAATGATATCTATCCCATTTACCAAGATCAGATATCACTAGACCACATGCCACCAACGTACTCCCAATTACCAAGAGCTACGCCACCTAACTTCACATGGAGCCTAGGTGTTATAAGTCGATCGTCCCTGAGAATTCAGGCCAAGAACCTTGTCTTGCCTAGCATGCATAGATAATAATCCCCGTCGGGATTGCAGGCGACTGATCAACCTCGTGCGTCCCATACCGCACGGCGGTGGACTTACACATTCCTTAATGCAAGTCTATATGATCACTCACTCATCTTGTGGCAACTCTTAGCCATAAGTATTAAGTTAATAATGGGGAATTATCGTATCAACTTTTCAAGTTATACTTATTATCTAGATACTTAGGTTGAGTACCAAATCCATCCAATGTCTTGCCATATTTGATCTTTGTCCTTACATAATAAGTTCAGTTTGTATAATGGGTAATTGTATGGTTAACTTCCCAGGTAAGAGAGGTGGACTGTAAACGGCATAGTCGACCAAGTCTTTCCTTAGCCAGAACCCAACCAAATATAACTACTCATTGTATCCAACTTTCCTTATGTTAATGGGGATCAATTACTTAATATCTAGCAATGTTTTTCTCTCATTAACCGATTATTTCCTTAATCTATCAATCACAATCATTCAAGTATAAATAAAATAAACAATTATAAAATTAACCGAATAATGCAAGCACAATACAATACCAAATTGTCAAAGATTATTCCTATGATAATTAATTAAGGCCGGCGTAACCTCGCCTAGTGATTTGTGAAAATCATTATTTGAGAATAGGCTCTCCTTAATTATTTATCGCTAGTAGGGCTTAGGTCACCACTACACACATATATATTAAGTTATTTTACGCTAACCGTCCCAATCGTATACGAAATCTTGCCCCCACCTTTTGTTGAGTGTTGTTGAAAGTCCACAAGTGTTGTCTTCGATCTTTGCCAAGAACCTAATTTACGATAACCGTTGGATTGTACGAAATTTATGAAATAATTAGAATATAATTTATGGTTAATTGAACATAATCCCGTTATAACTTGAAATATTTATTTATTTAAATATATCATAATAACCTCCAAAATAATTATTAAATTCAAATATAAATTATATTATACCTCCTTTTGAATTTGTTTGTTTTAGAAAATTGTCAAGAGTATATTTCTAATAACATTTAAATTATAATAAAATTTGGGCATTATAACGACTTAAAATGGTAAAATTTATTTTGGACTTTATAAGTTCAATATATCGACGTCTGAACGGAATTTGCATAGAAAATTTAAAATAACCTTTATATAAATAACATAATTAAAATAATATAATTAAAATAAAATGGACATTATAACGGCTTACCGATTACTTATGAAAATGATTTGGGCAGAACTTTGACGTATAAAACTCCCTTGAAACTTTAGAAGAACTTTTACCACAAAATACTCTAAAGGTTACGAACCGATATCGTGGGAACTTCGATAACTAAAACTAATATTGCTATATGAAGAAATTAGAGAAGGAAAGAAGTAAAGAAGTAAGAAAGATGATTTGTGAATGAATGAATGAAAATGGGGTGGAAGAGACCCCTATTTATACTAGTTGTAAAATATTAAAATAACATAATTTATCATCTTTTGCCCATACCTTCCAACTTTTCAACTCTTGCTAGTAAATATGTCTCTATCAAATATTTACTAATCTTTCATCAATAGTGCTTTAGGTGTTCTAGTATGACTTTGTGAAAATAATTTATGACAAAGGTATGGGAGCTTGATTTCATGACATAATATTATGTAGGATATTAATAGAAAATGAGATATATATTTCTTTTATAAAAAGTAAAATGTTAATAATATTAATAATAATAAAAATAGTAAAAAGGATAGTTATTTGATATTTTTATTGTCTTAAGATTATTTTATTTATTAATTGGTTTATAGAGTAAAATGATAATATTCAAATAAAATAAAATCAATTAATAATAACAAAACAAGAACAACAATAATGATAATAATAATATGAATAATTAATTAACTTAAAGTTAAGGGTTTTAAGTACCAATTTAAATTTCAAAGTTTAGTTTATAAAATGAAACGATGATATTCAAATTGAAGAATAAAAGTAATAAATATAAAAAGTAATTAATTAATAAATTAATTATTATAAGTGTTAGTTTCAACATTTAATTTTTAATAACTAGCATTGTTAAAATCTCAAATCTAACTAGATATATTATTTAGTGTATGGAAAAATTAGGATGTTACATTCTCCATCACCAAAATCATGTTTCTTCGTCAGTAAGCAACAAAGTTAAAAGAGTATAAATGAATGACAAATATTTTAGGTTTTTTCTTCACCATCCCAAAGTATTAGGTTTTTTTATCACTAAGAACCAAACATGATAGACTATTGTAGGTGTAAAAAATTAATTATATTTTATTTTTCAACTCCAACATAAAATTATAGGTTTTCCCCCACTAAAAAACAAAGTTAAAAGACTATAACCCATGACATATTTTTTTAAATAATATAGGTAAAACTTAAAATTAAATAATGAAGCTCAAACTTATTTATATTTACCACATTGAATTATGGTAAATTAGATGTAAATATATTCAATATGTTTCTTCTCCATCACCAAATTTCATGTTTCTCCGTTAGTAAGCCACAAAGTTAAAAGACTATAAATGAATGACAAATATTTTAGGTTTTTTCTTTACCATCCCAAAGTCTTAGGTTTTTTTATCACTAAGAACCATACATAATAGACTATAGTAGGTGTAAAAAATTAATTCTATTTTATTTTTCAACTCCAAAATAAAATTTTAGGTTTTTCCCCATTAAAAAACAAAGATAAAAGACTATAGTCCATGACATATATTTTATATAATATAGGTAAAAATTAAAATTAAATAATGAAACTCAAACTTATTTATATTTACATTTTTCACATTGAATTATGGTAAATTATATGTAAATATATTCAATATGTTTCTTCTCCATCACCAAATTTCATGTTTCTTCGTTAGTAAGCCACAAAGTTAAAAGACTATAAATGAATGACAAATATTTTAGGTTTTTTCTTAACCATCCCAAAGTCTTAGGTTTTCTTATCACTAAGAACCATACATAATAGACTATAGTAGGTGTAAAAAATTAATTCTATTTTATTTTTCAACTCCAACATAAAATTTTAGATTTTTCCCCATTAAAAAACAAAGATAAAAGACTATAGTCCATGACATATATTTTATATAATATAGGTAAAAATTAAAATTAAATAATGAAGCTCAAACTTATTTATAGTTACCTATTTCACATCTAATTATGGTAAATTAGATGTAAATATATACAATATGTTTCTTCTCCGTCACCAAATTTCATGTTTCTTCGTCAGTAAGCCACAAAGTTAAAAGACTATAAATGAATGACAAATATTTTAGGTTTTTTCTTCACCATCCCAAAGTCTTAGGTTTTCTTATCACTAAGAACCATACATAATAGACTATAGTAGGTGTAAAAAATTAATTCTGTTTTATTTTTCAACTCCAACATAAAATTTTAGGTTTTTCCCATTAAAAATAAAGATAAAAGAGTATAGTCCATGACATATATTTTACTTAATATAGGTAAAAATTGAAATTAAATAATGAAGCTCAAACTTATTTATATTTACCTTTTTCACATTGAATTATGGTAAATTAGATGTAAATATATTCAATATGTTTCTTCTCCATCACCAAATTTAATGTTTCTTCGTCAGTAAGCCACAAAGTTAAAAGACTATAAATGAATGACAAATATTTTAGGTTTTTTCTTCACCGTCCCAAAGTCTTAGGTTTTCTTATCACTAAGAACCATACATAATAGACAATAGTAGGTGTAAAAAATTAATTCTATTTTATTTTTCAACTCCAACAAATTTTTTTAGGTTTTTACCTATTAAAAAATAAAGATAAAAGAGTATAGTCCATGACATATATTTTAGTTAATATAGGTAAAAATTAAAATTAAATAATGAAGCTCAAACTTATTTATATTTACCTTTTTCACATTGAATTATTGTAAATTATATGTAAATATATTCAATATGTTTCTTCTCCATCTCCAAATTTCATGTTTCTTCGTCAGTAAGCCATAAAGTTAAAAGACTATAAATGAATGACAAATATTTTAGGTTTTTTCTTCACCATCCCAAAGTATTAGGTTTTTTTATCACTTAGAACCAAACATGATAGACTATTGTAGGTGTAAAAAATTAATTATATTTTATTTTTCAACTCCAACATAAAATTTTAGGTTTTTCCCCACTAAAAAACAAAGTTAAAAGACTATAACCCATGACATATTTTTTTAAATAATATAGGTAAAACGTAAAATAAAATAATGAAGCTCAAACTTATTTATATTTACCACATCGAATTATGGTAAATTAGATGTAAATATATTCTATATGTTTCTTCTCCATCACCAAATTTCATGTTTCTTCGTTAGTAAGCCACAAAGTTAAAAGACTATAAATGAATGACAAATATTTTAGGGTTTTTCTTTACCATCCCAAAGTCTTAGGTTTTTTATCACTAAGAACCATACATAATAGACTATAGTAGGTGTAATAAATTAATTCTATTTTATTTTTCAACTCCAACATAAAATTTTAGGTTTTTCCCCATTAAAAAACAAAGATAAAAGACTATAGTCCATGACATATATTTTATATAATATAGGTAAAAATTAAAATTAAATAATGAAGCTCAAACTTATTTATATTTACCTTTTTCACATCGAATTATGGTAAATTAGATGTAAATATATTCAATATGTTTCTTCTCCATCACCAAAATCATGTTTCTTCGTCAGTAAGCAACAAAGTTAAAAGAGTATAAATGAATGACAAATATTTTAGGTTTTTTCTTCACCATCCCAAAGTATTAGGTTTTTTTATCACTAAGAACCAAACATGATAGACTATTGTAGGTGTAAAAAATTAATTATATTTTATTTTTCAACCCCAACATAAAATTATAGGTTTTCCCCCACTAAAAAACAAAGTTAAAAGACTATAACCCATGACATATTTTTTTAAATAATATAGGTAAAACGTAAAATTAAATAATGAAGCTCAAACTTATTTATATTTACCACATCGAATTATGGTAAATTAGATGTAAATATATTCAATATGTTTCTTCTCCATCACCAAAATCATGTTTCTTCGTCAGTAAGCAACAAAGTTAAAAGAGTATAAATGAATGACAAATATTTTAGGTTTTTTCTTCACCATCCCAAAGTATTAGGTTTTTTTATCACTAAGAACCAAACATGATAGACTATTGTAGGTGTAAAAAATTAATTATATTTTATTTTTCAACTCCAACATAAAATTATAGGTTTTCCCCCACTAAAAAACAAAGTTAAAAGACTATAACCCATGACATATTTTTTTAAATAATATAGGTAAAACTTAAAATTAAATAATGAAGCTCAAACTTATTTATATTTACCACATTGAATTATGGTAAATTAGATGTAAATATATTCAATATGTTTCTTCTCCATCACCAAATTTCATGTTTCTCCGTTAGTAAGCCACAAAGTTAAAAGACTATAAATGAATGACAAATATTTTAGGTTTTTTCTTTACCATCCCAAAGTCTTAGGTTTTTTTATCACTAAGAACCATACATAATAGACTATAGTAGGTGTAAAAAATTAATTCTATTTTATTTTTCAACTCCAAAATAAAATTTTAGGTTTTTCCCCATTAAAAAACAAAGATAAAAGACTATAGTCCATGACATATATTTTATATAATATAGGTAAAAATTAAAATTAAATAATGAAGCTCAAACTTATTTATATTTACATTTTTCACATTGAATTATGGTAAATTATATGTAAATATATTCAATATGTTTCTTCTCCATCACCAAATTTCATGTTTCTTCGTTAGTAAGCCACAAAGTTAAGAGACTATAAATGAATGACAAATATTTTAGGTTTTTTCTTAACCATCCCAAAGTCTTAGGTTTTCTTATCACTAAGAACCATACATAATAGACTATAGTAGGTGTAAAAAATTAATTCTATTTTATTTTTCAACTCCAACATAAAATTTTAGATTTTTCCCCATTAAAAAACAAAGATAAAAGACTATAGTCCATGACATATATTTTATATAATATAGGTAAAAATTAAAATTAAATAATGAATCTCAAACTTATTTATAGTTACCTATTTCACATCTAATTATGGTAAATTAGATGTAAATATATACAATATGTTTCTTCTCCGTCACCAAATTTCATGTTTCTTCGTCAGTAAGCCACAAAGTTAAAAGACTATAAATGAATGACAAATATTTTAGGTTTTTTCTTCACCATCCCAAAGTCTTAGGTTTTCTTATCACTAAGAACCATACATAATAGACTATAGTAGGTGTAAAAAATTAATTCTGTTTTATTTTTCAACTCCAACATAAAATTTTAGGTTTTTCCCATTAAAAATAAAGATAAAAGAGTATAGTCCATGACATATATTTTACTTAATATAGGTAAAAATTGAAATTAAATAATGAAGCTCAAACTTATTTATATTTACCTTTTTCACATCGAATTATGGTAAATTAGATGTAAATATATTCAATATGTTTCTTCTCCATCACCAAATTTAATGTTTCTTCGTCTGTAAGCCACAAAGTTAAAAGACTATAAATGAATGACAAATATTTTAGGTTTTCTCTTCACCGTCCCAAAGTCATAGGTTTTCTTATCACTAAGAACCATACATAATAGACAATAGTAGGTGTAAAAAATTAATTCTATTTTATTTTTCAACTCCAACAAAATTTTTTAGGTTTTTCCCTATTAAAAAATAAAGATAAAAGAGTATAGTCCATGACATATATTTTAGTTAATATAGGTAAAAATTAAAATTAAATAATGAAGCTCAAACTTATTTATATTTACCTTTTTCACATTGAATTATTGTAAATTATATGTAAATATATTCAATATGTTTCTTCTCCATCACCAAATTTCATGTTTCTTCGTTAGTAAGCCACAAAGTTAAAAGACTATAAATGAATGACAAATATTTTAGGTTTTTTCTTTACCATCCTAAAGTCTTAGGTTTTTTATCACTAAGAACCATACATAATAGACTATAGTAGGTGTAAAAAATTAATTCTATTTTATTTTTCAACTCCAACATAAAATTTTAGGTTTTTCCCCATTAAAAAACAAAGATAAAAGACTATAGTCCATGACATATATTTTATATAATATAGGTAAAAATTAAAATTAAATAATGAAGCTCAAACTTATTTATATTTACCTTTTTCACATCGAATTATGGTAAATTAGATGTAAATATATTCAATATGTTTCTTCTCCATCACCAAAATCATGTTTCTTCGTCAGTAAGCAACAAAGTTAAAAGAGTATAAATGAATGACAAATATTTTAGGTTTTTTCTTCACCATCCCAAAGTATTAGGTTTTTTTATCACTAAGAACCAAACATGATAGACTATTGTAGGTGTAAAAAATTAATTATATTTTATTTTTCAACTCCAACATAAAATTATAGGTTTTCCCCCACTAAAAAACAAAGTTAAAAGACTATAACCCATGACATATTTTTTTAAATAATATAGGTAAAACGTAAAATTAAATAATGAAGCTCAAACTTATTCATATTTACCACATCGAATTATGGTAAATTAGATGTAAATATATTCAATATGTTTCTTCTCCATCACCAAAATCATGTTTCTTCGTCAGTAAGCAACAAAGTTAAAAGAGTATAAATGAATGACAAATATTTTAGGTTTTTTCTTCACCATCCCAAAGTATTAGGTTTTTTTATCACTAAGAACCAAACATGATAGACTATTGTAGGTGTAAAAAATAAATTATATTTTATTTTTCAACTCCAACAAAAAATTATAGGTTTTCCCCCACTAAAAAACAAAGTTAAAAGACTATAACCCATGACATATTTTTTTAAATAATATAGGTAAAACGTAAAATTAAATAATGAAGCTCAAACTTATTTATATTTACCACATCGAATTATGGTAAATTAGAAGTAAATATATTCAATATGTTTCTTCTCCATCACCAAATTTCGTGTTTCTTCGTTAGTAAGCCACAAAGTTAAAAGACTATAAATGAATGACAAATATTTTAGGTTTTTTCTTTACCATCCCAAAGTCTTAGGTTTTTTTATCACTAAGAACCATACATAATAGACTATAGTAGGTGTAAAAAATTAATTCTATTTTATTTTTCAACTCCAACATAAAATTTTAGGTTTTTCCCCATTAAAAAACAAAGATAAAAGACTATAGTCCATGACATATATTTTATATAATATAGGTAAAAATTAAAATTAAATAATGAAGCTCAAACTTATTTATATTTACATTTTTCACATTGAATTATGGTAAATTATATGTAAATATATTCAATATGTTTCTTCTCCATCACCAAATTTCATGTTTCTTCGTTAGTAAGCCACAAAGTTAAAAGACTATAAATGAATGACAAATATTTTAGGTTTTTTCTTCACCATCCCAAAGTCTTAGGTTTTCTTATCACTAAGAACCATACATAATAGACTATAGTAGGTGTAAAAAATTAATTCTATTTTATTTTTCAACTCCAACATAAAATTTTAGATTTTTCCCCATTAAAAAACAAAGATAAAAGACTATAGTCCATGACATATATTTTATATAATATAGGTAAAAATTAAAATTAAATAATGAAGCTCAAACTTGTTTATAGTTACCTTTTTCACATCGAATTATGGTAAATTAGATGTAAATATATACAATATGTTTCTTCTCCGTCACCAAATTTCATGTTTGTTCGTCAGTAAGCCACAAAGTTAAAAGACTATAAATGAATGACAAATATTTTAGGTTTTTCCTTCACCATACCAAAGTCTTAGGTTTTCTTATCACTAAGAACCATACATAATAGACTATAGTAGGTGTAAAAAATTAATTCTGTTTTATTTTTCAACTCCAACATAAAATTTTAGGTTTTTCCCCATTAAAAATAAAGATAAAAGAGTATAGTCCATGACATATATTTTACTTAATATAGGTAAAAATTGAAATTAAATAATGAAGCTCAAACTTATTTATATTTACCTTTTTCACATCAAATTATGGTAAATTAGATGTAAATATATTCAATATGTTTCTTCTCCATCACCAAATTTCATGTTTCTTCGTCAGTAAGCCACAAAGTTAAAAGACTATAAATGAATGACAAATATTTTAGGTTTTTTCTTCACATCCCAAAGTATTAGGTTTTTTTATCACTTAGAACCAAACATGATAGACTATTGTAGGTGTAAAAAATTAATTATATTTTATTTTTCAACTCCAACATAAAATTTTAGGTTTTTCCCCACTAAAAAACAAAGTTAAAAGACTATAACCCATGACATATTTTTCTAAATAATATAGGTAAAACGTAAAATAAAATAATGAAGCTCAAACTTATTTATATTTACCACATCGAATTATGGTAAATTAAATGTAAATATATTCTATATGTTTCTTCTCCATCACCAAATTTCATGTTTCTTCGTTAGTAAGCCACAAAGTTAAAAGACTATAAATGAATGACAAATATTTTAGGTTTTTTCTTTACCATCCCAAAGTCTTAGGTTTTTTATCACTAAGAACCATACATAATAGACTATAGTAGGTGTAAAAAATTAATTCTATTTTATTTTTCAACTCCAACATAAAATTTTAGGTTTTTCCCCATTAAAAAACAAAGATAAAAGACTATAGTCCATGACATATATTTTATATAATATAGGTAAAAATTAAAATTAAATAATGAAGCTCAAACTTATTTATATTTACCTTTTTCACATCGAATTATGGTAAATTAGATGTAAATATATTCAATATGTTTCTTCTCCATCACCAAAATCATGTTTCTTCGTAAGTAAGCAACAAAGTTAAAAGAGTATAAATGAATGACAAATATTTTAGGTTTTTTCTTCACCATCCCAAAGTATTAGGTTTTTTTATCACTAAGAACCAAACATGATAGACTATTGTAGGTGTAAAAAATTAATTATATTTTATTTTTCAACTCCAACATAAAATTATAGGTTTTCCCCCACTAAAAAACAAAGTTAAAAGACTATAACCCATGACATATTTTTTTAAATAATATAGGTAAAACGTAAAATTAAATAATGAAGCTCAAACTTATTTATATTTACCACATCGAATTATGGTAAATTAGATGTAAATATATTCAATATGTTTCTTCTCCATCACCAAAATCATGTTTCTTCGTCAGTAAGCAACAAAGTTAAAAGAGTATAAATGAATGACAAATATTTTAGGTTTTTTCTTCACCATCCCAAAGTATTAGGTTTTTTTATCACTAAGAACCAAACATGATAGACTATTGTAGGTGTAAAAAATTAATTATATTTTATTTTTCAACTCCAACATAAAATTATAGGTTTTCCCCCACTAAAAAACAAAGTTAAAAGACTATAACCCATGACATATTTTTTTAAATAATATAGGTAAAACGTAAAATTAAATAATGAAGCTCAAACTTATTTATATTTACCACATCGAATTATGGTAAATTAGATGTAAATATATTCAATATGTTTCTTCTCCATCACCAAATTTCATGTTTCTTCGTTAGTAAGCCACAAAGTTAAAAGACTATAAATGAATGACAAATATTTTAGGTTTTTTCTTTACCATCCCAAAGTCTTAGGTTTTTTTATCACTAAGAACCATACATAATAGACTATAGTAGGTGTAAAAAATTAATTCTATTTTATTTTTCAACTCCAACATAAAATTTTAGGTTTTTCCCCATTAAAAAACAAAGATAAAAGACTATAGTCCATGACATATATTTTATATAATATAGGTAAAAATTAAAATTCAATAATGAAGCTCAAACTTATTTATATTTACATTTTTCACATTGAATTATGGTAAATTATATGTAAATATATTCAATATGTTTCTTCTCCATCACCAAATTTCATGTTTCTTCGTTAGTAAGCCACAAAGTTAAAAGACTATAAATGAATGACAAATATTTTAGGTTTTTTCTTCACCATCCCAAAGTCTTAGGTTTTCTTATCACTAAGAACCATACATAATAGACTATAGTAGGTGTAAAAAATTAATTCTATTTTATTTTTCAACTCCAACATAAAATTTTAGATTTTTCCCCATTAAAAAACAAAGATAAAAGACTATAGTCCATGACATATATTTTATATAATATAGGTAAAAATTAAAATTAAATAATGAAGCTCAAACTTATTTATAGTTACCTTTTTCACATCGAATTATGGTAAATTAGATGTAAATATATACAATATGTTTCTTCTCCGTCACCAAATTTCATGTTTGTTCGTCAGTAAGCCACAAAGTTAAAAGACTATAAATGAATGACAAATATTTTAGGTTTTTTCTTCACCATCCCAAAGTATTATGTTTTCTTATCACTAAGAACCATACATAATAGACTATAGTAGGTGTAAAAAATTAATTCTGTTTTATTTTTCAACTCCAACATAAAATTTTAGGTTTTTCCCCATTAAAAATAAAGATAAAAGAGTATAGTCCATGACATATATTTTACTTAATATAGGTAAAAATTGAAATTAAATAATGAAGCTCAAACTTATTTATATTTACCTTTTTCACATCGAATTATCGTAAATTAGATGTAAATATATTCAATATGTTTCTTCTCCATCACCAAATTTAATGTTTCTTCGTCAGTAAGCCACAAAGTTAAAAGACTATAAATGAATGACAAATATTTTAGGTTTTTTCTTTACCATCCCAAAGTCTTAGGTTTTTTTATCACTAAGAACCATACATAATAGACTATAGTAGGTGTAAAAAATTAATTCTATTTTATTTTTCAACTCCAACATAAAATTTTAGGTTTTTCCCCATTAAAAAACAAAGATAAAAGACTATAGTCCATGACATATATTTTATATAATATAGGTAAAAATTAAAATTAAATAATGAAGCTCAAACTTATTTATATTTACATTTTTCACATTGAATTATGGTAAATTATATGTAAATATATTCAATATGTTTCTTCTCCATCACCAAATTTCATGTTTCTTCGTTAGTAAGCCACAAAGTTAAAAGACTATAAATGAATGACAAATATTTTAGGTTTTTTCTTCACCATCCCAAAGTCTTAGGTTTTCTTATCACTAAGAACCATACATAATAGACTATAGTAGGTGTAAAAAATTAATTCTATTTTATTTTTCAACTCCAACATAAAATTTTAGATTTTTCCCCATTAAAAAACAAAGATAAAAGACTATAGTCCATGACATATATTTTATATAATATAGGTAAAAATTAAAATTAAATAATGAAGCTCAAACTTATTTATAGTTGCCTTTTTCACATCGAATTATGGTAAATTAGATGTAAATATATACAATATGTTTCTTCTCCGTCACCAAATTTCATGTTTGTTCGTCAGTAAGCCACAAAGTTAAAAGACTATAAATGAATGACAAATATTTTAGGTTTTTTCTTCACCATCCCAAAGTATTATGTTTTCTTATCACTAAGAACCATACATAATAGACTATAGTAGGTGTAAAAAATTAATTCTGTTTTATTTTTCAACTCCAACATAAAATTTTAGGTTTTTCCCCATTAAAAATAAAGATAAAAGAGTATAGTCCATGACATATATTTTACTTAATATAGGTAAAAATTGAAATTAAATAATGAAGCTCAAACTTATTTATATTTACCTTTTTCACATCGAATTATCGTAAATTAGATGTAAATATATTCAATATGTTTCTTCTCCGTCACCAAATTTAATGTTTCTTCGTCAGTAAGCCACAAAGTTAAAAGACTATAAATTAATGACAAATATTTTAGGTTTTTTCTTCACCGTCCCAAAGTCTTAGGTTTTCTTATCACTAAGAACCATACATAATAGACAATAGTAGGTGTAAAAAATTAATTCTATTTTATTTTTCAACTCCAACAAATTTTTTTATGTTTTTCCCTATTAAAAAATAAAGATAAAAGAGTATAGTCCATGACATATATTTTAGTTAATATAGGTAAAAATTAAAATTAAATAATGAAGCTCAAACTTATTTATATTTACCTTTTTCACATCGAATTATGGTAAAATAGATGTAAATATATTCAATATGTTTCTTCTCCATCACCAAATTTCATGTTTCTTCGTCAGTAAGCCACAAAGTTAAAAGACTATAAATGAATGACAAATATTTTAGGTTTTTTCTTCACCATCCCAAAGTATTAGGTTTTTTTATCACTTAGAACCAAACATGATAGACTATTGTAGGTGTAAAAAATTAATTATATTTTATTTTTCAACTCCAACATAAAATTTTAGGTTTTTCCCCACTAAAAAACAAAGTTAAAAGACTATAACCCATGACATATTTTTCTAAATAATATAGGTAAAACGTAAAATAAAATAATGTAGCTCAAACTTATTTATATTTACCACATCGAATTATGGTAAATTAGATGTAAATATATTCTATATGTTTCTTCTCCATCACCAAATTTCATGTTTCTTCGTTAGTAAGCCACAATGTTAAAAGACTATAAATGAATGACAAATATTTTAGGTTTTTTCTTTACCATCCCAAAGTCTTAGGTTTTTTATCACTAAGAACCATACATAATAGACTATAGTAGGTGTAAAAAATTAATTCTATTTTATTTTTCAACTCCAACATAAAATTTTAGGTTTTTCCCCATTAAAAAACAAAGATAAAAGACTATAGTCCATGACATATATTTTATATAATATAGGTAAAAATTAAAATTAAATAATGAAGCTCAAACTTATTTATATTTACCTTTTTCACATCGAATTATGGTAAATTAGATGTAAATATATTCAATATGTTTCTTCTCCATCACCAAAATCATGTTTCTTCGTCAGTAAGCAACAAAGTTAAAAGAGTATAAATGAATGACAAATATTTTAGGTTTTTTCTTCACCATCCCAAAGTATTAGGTTTTTTTATCACTAAGAACCAAACATGATAGACTATTGTAGGTGTAAAAAATTAATTATATTTTATTTTTCAACTCCAACATAAAATTTTAGGTTTTTCCCCACTAAAAAACAAAGTTAAAAGACTATAACCCATGACATATTTTTCTAAATAATATAGGTAAAACGTAAAATAAAATAATGAAGCTCAAACTTATTTATATTTACCACATCGAATTATGGTAAATTAGATGTAAATATATTCTATATGTTTCTTCTCCATCACCAAATTTCATGTTTCTTCGTTAGTAAGCCACAAAGTTAAAAGACTATAAATGAATGACAAATATTTTAGGTTTTTTCTTTACCATCCCAAAGTCTTAGGTTTTTTATCACTAAGAACCATACATAATAGACTATAGTAGGTGTAAAAAATTAATTCTATTTTATTTTTCAACTCCAACAAATTTTTTTATGTTTTTCCCCATTAAAAAACAAAGATAAAAGAGTATAGTCCATGACATATATTTTAGTTAATATGGGTAAAAATTAAAATTAAATAATGAAGCTCAAACTTATTTATATTTACCTTTTTCACATCGAATTATGGTAAATTAGATGTAAATATATTCAATATGTTTCTTCTCCATCACCAAATTTCATGTTTCGTCTTCAGTAAGCCACAAAGTTAAAAGACTATAAATGAATGACAAATATTTTAGGTTTTTTCTTCACCATCCCAAAGTATTAGGTTTTTTTATCACTTAGAACCAAACATGATAGACTATTGTAGGTGTAAAAAATTAATTATATTTTATTTTTCAACTCCAACATAAAATTTTAGGTTTTTCCCCACTAAAAAACAAAGTTAAAAGACTATAACCCATGACATATTTTTCTAAATAATATAGGTAAAACGTAAAATAAAATAATGAAGCTCAAACTTATTTATATTTATCACATCGAATTATGGTAAATTAGATGTAAATATATTCTATATGTTTCTTCTCCATCACCAAATTTCATGTTTCTTCGTTAGTAAGCCACAAAGTTAAAAGACTATAAATGAATGACAAATATTTTAGGTTTTTTCTTTACCATCCCAAAGTCTTAGGTTTTTTATCACTAAGAACCATACATAATAGACTATAGTAGGTGTAAAAAATTAATTCTATTTTATTTTTCAACTCCAACAAATTTTTTTATGTTTTTCCCTATTAAAAAATAAAGATAAAAGAGTATAGTCCATGACATATATTTTAGTTAATATAGGTAAAAATTAAAATTAAATAATGAAGCTCAAACTTATTTATATTTACCTTTTTCACATCGAATTATGGTAAATTAGATGTAAATATATTCAATATGTTTCTTCTCCATCACCAAATTTCATGTTTCTTCGTCAGTAAGCCACAAAGTTAAAAGACTATAAATGAATGACAAATATTTTAGGTTTTTTCTTTACCATCCCAAAGTCTTAGGTTTTTTATCACTAAGAACCATACATAATAGACTATTGTAGGTGTAAAAAATTAATTCTATTTTATTTTTCAACTCCAACAAATTTTTTTATGTTTTTCCCCATTAAAAAACAAAGATAAAAGAGTATAGTCCATGACATATATTTTAGTTAATATGGGTAAAAATTAAAATTAAATAATGAAGCTCAAACTTATTTATATTTACCTTTTGCACATCGAATTATGGTAAATTAGATGTAAATATATTCAATATGTTTCTTCTCCATCACCAAATTTCATGTTTCGTCTTCAGTAAGCCACAAAGTTAAAAGACTATAAATGAATGACAAATATTTTAGGTTTTTTCTTCACCATCCCAAAGTATTAGGTTTTTTTATCACTAAGAACCAAACATGATAGACTATTGTAGGTGTAAAAAATTAATTATATTTTATTTTTCAACTCCAACATAAAATTTTAGGTTTTTCCCCACTAAAAAACAAAGTTAAAAGACTATAACCCATGACATATTTTTCTAAATAATATAGGTAAAACGTAAAATTAAATAATGAAGCTCAAACTTATTTATATTTACCACATCGAATTATGGTAAATTAGATGTAAATATATTCTATATGTTTCTTCTCCATCACCAAATTTCATGTTTCTTCGTTAGTTAGCCACAAAGTTAAAAGACTATAAATGAATGACAAATATTTTAGGTTTTTTCTTTACCATCCCAAAGTCTTAGGTTTTTTATCACTAAGAACCATACATAATAGTCTATAGTAGGTGTAAAAAATTAATTCTATTTTATTTTTCAACTCCAACATAAAATTTTAGGTTTTTCCCCATTAAAAAACAAAGATAAAAGAGTATAGTCCATGACATATATTTTATATAATATAGGTAAAAATTAAAATTAAATAATGAAGCTCAAACTTATTTATATTTACCTTTTTCACATCGAATTATGGTAAATTAGATGTAAATATATTCAATATGTTTCTTCTCCATCACCAAAATCATGTTTCTTCGTCAGTAAGCAACAAAGTTAAAAGAGTATAAATGAATGACAAATATTTTAGGTTTTTTCTTCACCATCCCAAAGTATTAGGTTTTTTTATCACTAAGAACCAAACATGATAGACTATTGTAGGTGTAAAAAATTAATTATATTTTATTTTTCAACTCCAACATAAAATTTTAGGTTTTTCCCCACTAAAAAATAAAGTTAAAAGACTATAACCCATGACATATTTTTCTAAATAATATAGGTAAAACGTAAAATAAAATAATGAAGCTCAAACTTATTTATATTTACCACATCGAATTATGGTAAATTAGATGTAAATATATTCTATATGTTTCTTCTCCATCACCAAATTTCATGTTTCTTCGTTAGTAAGCCACAAAGTTAAAAGACTATAAATGAATGACAAATATTTTAGGTTTTTTCTTTACCATCCCAAAGTCTTAGGTTTTTTATCACTAAGAACCATACATAATAGACTATAGTAGGTGTAAAAAATTAATTCTATTTTATTTTTCAACTCCAACAAATTTTTTTATGTTTTTCCCTATTAAAAAATAAAGATAAAAGAGTATAGTCCATGACATATATTTTAGTTAATATAGGTAAAAATTAAAATTAAATAATGAAGCTCAAACTTATTTATATTTACCTTTTTCACATCGAATTATGGTAAATTAGATGTAAATATATTCAATATGTTTCTTCTCCATCACCAAATTTCATGTTTCTTCGTCAGTAAGCCACAAAGTTAAAAGACTATAAATGAATGACAAATATTTTAGGTTTTTTCTTTACCATCCCAAAGTCTTAGGTTTTTTATCACTAAGAACCATACATAATAGACTATTGTAGGTGTAAAAAATTAATTCTATTTTATTTTTCAACTCCAACAAATTTTTTTATGTTTTTCCCCATTAAAAAACAAAGATAAAAGAGTATAGTCCATGACATATATTTTAGTTAATATGGGTAAAAATTAAAATTAAATAATGAAGCTCAAACTTATTTATATTTACCTTTTGCACATCGAATTATGGTAAATTAGATGTAAATATATTCAATATGTTTCTTCTCCATCACCAAATTTCATGTTTCGTCTTCAGTAAGCCACAAAGTTAAAAGACTATAAATGAATGACAAATATTTTAGGTTTTTTCTTCACCATCCCAAAGTATTAGGTTTTTTTATCACTAAGAACCAAACATGATAGACTATTGTAGGTGTAAAAAATTAATTATATTTTATTTTTCAACTCCAACATAAAATTTTAGGTTTTTCCCCACTAAAAAACAAAGTTAAAAGACTATAACCCATGACATATTTTTCTAAATAATATAGGTAAAACGTAAAATTAAATAATGAAGCTCAAACTTATTTATATTTACCACATCGAATTATGGTAAATTAGATGTAAATATATTCTATATGTTTCTTCTCCATCACCAAATTTCATGTTTCTTCGTTAGTTAGCCACAAAGTTAAAAGACTATAAATGAATGACAAATATTTTAGGTTTTTTCTTTACCATACCAAAGTCTTAGGTTTTTTATCACTAAGAACCATACATAATAGACTATAGTAGGTGTAAAAAATTAATTCTATTTTATTTTTCAACTCCAACATAAAATTTTAGGTTTTTCCCCATTAAAAAACAAAGATAAAAGAGTATAGTCCATGACATATATTTTATATAATATAGGTAAAAATTAAAATTAAATAATGAAGCTCAAACTTATTTATATTTACCTTTTTCACATCGAATTATGGTAAATTAGATGTAAATATATTCAATATGTTTCTTCTCCATCACCAAAATCATGTTTCTTCGTCAGTAAGCAACAAAGTTAAAAGAGTATAAATGAATGACAAATATTTTAGGTTTTTTCTTCACCATCCCAAAGTATTAGGTTTTTTTATCACTAAGAACCAAACATGATAGACTATTGTAGGTGTAAAAAATTAATTATATTTTATTTTTCAACTCCAACATAAAATTTTAGGTTTTTCCCCACTAAAAAACAAAGTTAAAAGACTATAACCCATGACATATTTTTCTAAATAATATAGGTAAAACGTAAAATAAAATAATGAAGCTCAAACTTATTTATATTTACCACATCGAATTATGGTAAATTAGATGTAAATATATTCTATATGTTTCTTCTCCATCACCAAATTTCATGTTTCTTCGTTAGTAAGCCACAAAGTTAAAAGACTATAAATGAATGACAAATATTTTAGGTTTTTTCTTTACCATCCCAAAGTCTTAGGTTTTTTATCACTAAGAACCATACATAATAGACTATAGTAGGTGTTAAAAATTAATTCTATTTTATTTTTCAACTCCAACATAAAATTTTAGGTTTTTCCCCATTAAAAAACAAAGATAAAAGACTATAGTCCATGACATATATTTTATATAATATAGGTAAAAATTCAAATTAAATAATGAAGATCAAACTTATTTATATTTACCTTTTTCACATCGAATTATGGTAAATTAGATGTAAATATATTCAATATGTTTCTTATCCATCACCAAAATCATGTTTCTTCGTCAGTAAGCAACAAAGTTAAAAGCGTATAAATGAATGACAAATATTTTAGGTTTTTTCTTCACCATCCCAAAGTATTAGGTTTTTTTATCACTAAGAACCAAACATGATAGACTATTGTAGGTGTAAAAAATTAATTATATTTTATTTTTCAACTCCAACATAAAATTATAGGTTTTCCCCCACTAAAAAACAAAGTTAAAAGACTATAACCCATGACATATTTTTTTAAATAATATAGGTAAAACGTAAAATTAAATAATGAAGCTCAAACTTATTTATATTTACCACATCGAATTATGGTAAATTAGATGTAAATATATTCAATATGTTTCTTCTCCATCACCAAAATCATGTTTCTTCGTCAGTAAGCAACAAAGTTAAAAGAGTACAAATGAATGACAAATATTTTAGGTTTTTTCTTCACCATCCCAAAGTATTAGGTTTTTTTATCACTAAGAACCAAACATGATAGACTATTGTAGGTGTAAAAAATTAATTATATTTTATTTTTCAACTCCAACATAAAATTATAGGTTTTCCCCCACTAAAAAACAAAGTTAAAAGACTATAACCCATGACATATTTTTTTAAATAATATAGGTAAAACGTAAAATTAAATAATGAAGCTCAAACTTATTTATATTTACCACATCGAATTATGGTAAATTAGATGTAAATATATTCGATATGTTTCTTCTCCATCACCAAATTTCATGTTTCTTCGTTAGTAAGCCACAAAGTTAAAAGACTATAAATGAATGACAAATAGTTTAGGTTTTTTCCTTACCATCCCAAAGTCTTAGGTTTTTTTATCACTAAGAACCATACATAATAGACTATAGTAGGTGTAAAAAATTAATTCTATTTTATTTTTCAACTCCAACATAAAATTTTAGGTTTTTCCCCATTAAAAAACAAAGATAAAAGACTATAGTCCATGACATATATTTTATATAATATAGGTAAAAATTAAAATTAAATAATGAAGCTCAAACTTATTTATATTTACATTTTTCACATTGAATTATGGTAAATTATATGTAAATATATTCAATATGTTTCTTCTCCATCACCAAATTTCATGTTTCTTCGTTAGTAAGCCACAAAGTTAAAAGACTATAAATGAATGACAAATATTTTAGGTTTTTTCTTCACCATCCCAAAGTCTTAGGTTTTCTTATCACTAAGAACCATACATAATAGACTATAGTAGGTGTAAAAAATTAATTCTATTTTATTTTTCAACTCCAACATAAAATTTTAGATTTTTCCCATTAAAAAACAAAGATAAAAGACTATAGTCCATGACATATATTTTATATAATATAGGTAAAAATTAAAATTAAATAATGAAGCTCAAACTTATTTATAGTTACCTTTTTCACATCGAATTATGGTAAATTAGATGTAAATATATACAATATGTTTCTTCTCCGTCACCAAATTTCATGTTTGTTCGTCAGTAAGCCACAAAGTTAAAAGACTATAAATGAATGACAAATATTTTAGGTTTTTCCTTCACCATACCAAAGTCTTAGGTTTTCTTATCACTAAGAACCATACATAATAGACTATAGTAGGTGTAAAAAATTAATTCTGTTTTATTTTTCAACTCCAACATAAAATTTTAGGTTTTTCCCCATTAAAAATAAAGATAAAAGAGTATAGTCCATGACATATATTTTACTTAATATAGGTAAAAATAGAAATTAAATAATGAAGCTCAAACTTATTTATATTTACCTTTTTCACATCGAATTATGGTAAATTAGATGTAAATATATTCAATATGTTTCTTCTCCATCACCAAATTTCATGTTTCTTCGTCAGTAAGCCACAAAGTTAAAAGACTATAAATGAATGACAAATATTTTAGGTTTTTTCTTCACCATCCCAAATAATTAGGTTTTTTTATCACTTAGAACCAAACATGATAGACTATTGTAGGTGTAAAAAATTAATTATATTTTATTTTTCAACTCCAACATAAAATTTTAGGTTTTTCCCCACTAAAAAACAAAGTTAAAAGACTATAACCCATGACATATTTTTCTAAATAATATAGGTAAAACGTAAAATAAAATAATGAAGCTCAAACTTATTTATATTTACCACATCGAATTATGGTAAATTAGATGTAAATATATTCTATATGTTTCTTCTCCATCACCAAATTTCATGTTTCTTCGTTAGTAAGCCACAAAGTTAAAAGACTATAAATGAATGACAAATATTTTAGGTTTTTTCTTT
This sequence comes from Lathyrus sativus, assembly GCA_963859935.3. NCBI lineage: Eukaryota > Viridiplantae > Streptophyta > Magnoliopsida > Fabales > Fabaceae > Lathyrus > Lathyrus sativus. The sequence continues at coordinate 694,779 of CAWUDS030002480.1, forward strand.
ACCATCCCAAAGTCTTAGGTTTTTTATCACTAAGAACCATACATAATAGACTATAGTAGGTGTAAAAAATTAATTCTATTTTATTTTTCAACTCCAACATAAAATTTTAGGTTTTTCCCCATTAAAAAACAAAGATAAAAGACTATAGTCCATGACATATATTTTATATAATATAGGTAAAAATTCAAATTAAATAATGAAGCTCAAACTTATTTATATTTACCTTTTTCACATCGAATTATGGTAAATTAGATGTAAATATATTCAATATGTTTCTTCTCCATCACCAAAATCATGTTTCTTCGTCAGTAAGCAACAAAGTTAAAAGAGTATAAATGAATGACAAATATTTTAGGTTTTTTCTTCACCATCCCAAAGTATTAGGTTTTTTTATCACTAAGAACCAAACATGATAGACTATTGTAGGTGTAAAAAATTAATTATATTTTATTTTTCAACTCCAACATAAAATTATAGGTTTTCCCCCACTAAAAAACAAAGTTAAAAGACTATAACCCATGGCATATTTTTTTAAATAATATAGGTAAAACGTAAAATTAAATAATGAAGCTCAAACTTATTTATATTTACCACATTGAATTATGGTAAATTAGATGTAAATATATTCAATATGTTTCTTCTCCATCACCAAAATCATGTTTCTTCGTCAGTAAGCAACAAAGTTAAAAGAGTATAAATGAATGACAAATATTTTAGGTTTTTTCTTCACCATCCCAAAGTATTAGGTTTTTTTATCACTAAGAACCAAACATGATAGACTATTGTAGGTGTAAAAAATTAATTATATTTTATTTTTCAACTCCAACATAAAATTATAGGTTTTCCCCCACTAAAAAACAAAGTTAAAAGACTATAACCCATGACATATTTTTTTAAATAATATAGGTAAAACGTAAAATTAAATAATGAAGCTCAAACTTATTTATATTTACCACATCGAATTATGGTAAATTAGATGTAAATATATTCAATATGTTTCTTCTCCATCACCAAAATCATGTTTCTTCGTCAGTAAGCAACAAAGTTAAAAGAGTATAAATGAATGACAAATATTTTAGGTTTTTTCTTCACCATCCCAAAGTATTAGGTTTTTTTATCACTAAGAACCAAACATGATAGACTATTGTAGGTGTAAAAAATTAATTATATTTTATTTTTCAACTCCAACATAAAATTTTAGGTTTTTCCCCACTAAAAAACAAAGTTAAAAGACTATAACCCATGACATATTTTTCTAAATAATATAGGTAAAACGTAAAATTAAATAATGAAGCTCAAACTTATTTATATTTACCACATCGAATTATGGTAAATTAGATGTAAATATATTCTATATGTTTCTTCTCCATCACCAAATTTCATGTTTCTTCGTTAGTTAGCCACAAAGTTAAAAGACTATAAATGAATGACAAATATTTTAGGTTTTTTCTTTACCATCCCAAAGTCTTAGGTTTTTTATCACTAAGAACCATACATAATAGACTATAGTAGGTGTAAAAAATTAATTCTATTTTATTTTTCAACTCCAACATAAAATTTTAGGTTTTTCCCCATTAAAAAACAAAGATAAAAGAGTATAGTCCATGACATATATTTTATATAATATAGGTAAAAATTAAAATTAAATAATGAAGCTCAAACTTATTTATATTTACCTTTTTCACATCGAATTATGGTAAATTAGATGTAAATATATTCAATATGTTTCTTCTCCATCACCAAAATCATGTTTCTTCGTCAGTAAGCAACAAAGTTAAAAGAGTATAAATGAATGACAAATATTTTAGGTTTTTTCTTCACCATCCCAAAGTATTAGGTTTTTTTATCACTAAGAACCAAACATGATAGACTATTGTAGGTGTAAAAAATTAATTATATTTTATTTTTCAACTCCAACATAAAATTTTAGGTTTTTCCCCACTACAAAACAAAGTTAAAAGACTATAACCCATGACATATTTTTCTAAATAATATAGGTAAAACGTAAAATAAAATAATGAAGCTCAAACTTATTTATATTTACCACATCGAATTATGGTAAATTAGATGTAAATATATTCTATATGTTTCTTCTCCATCACCAAATTTCATGTTTCTTCGTTAGTAAGCCACAAAGTTAAAAGACTATAAATGAATGACAAATATTTTAGGTTTTTTCTTTACCATCCCAAAGTCTTAGGTTTTTTATCACTAAGAACCATACATAATAGACTATAGTAGGTGTTAAAAATTAATTCTATTTTATTTTTCAACTCCAACATAAAATTTTAGGTTTTTCCCCATTAAAAAACAAAGATAAAAGACTATAGTCCATGACATATATTTTATATAATATAGGTAAAAATTCAAATTAAATAATGAAGATCAAACTTATTTATATTTACCTTTTTCACATCGAATTATGGTAAATTAGATGTAAATATATTCAATATGTTTCTTATCCATCACCAAAATCATGTTTCTTCGTCAGTAAGCAACAAAGTTAAAAGCGTATAAATGAATGACAAATATTTTAGGTTTTTTCTTCACCATCCCAAAGTATTAGGTTTTTTTATCACTAAGAACCAAACATGATAGACTATTGTAGGTGTAAAAAATTAATTATATTTTATTTTTCAACTCCAACATAAAATTATAGGTTTTCCCCCACTAAAAAACAAAGTTAAAAGACTATAACCCATGACATATTTTTTTAAATAATATAGGTAAAACGTAAAATTAAATAATGAAGCTCAAACTTATTTATATTTACCACATCGAATTATGGTAAATTAGATGTAAATATATTCAATATGTTTCTTCTCCATCACCAAAATCATGTTTCTTCGTCAGTAAGCAACAAAGTTAAAAGAGTACAAATGAATGACAAATATTTTAGGTTTTTTCTTCACCATCCCAAAGTATTAGGTTTTTTTATCACTAAGAACCAAACATGATAGACTATTGTAGGTGTAAAAAATTAATTATATTTTATTTTTCAACTCCAACATAAAATTATAGGTTTTCCCCCACTAAAAAACAAAGTTAAAAGACTATAACCCATGACATATTTTTTTAAATAATATAGGTAAAACGTAAAATTAAATAATGAAGCTCAAACTTATTTATATTTACCACATCGAATTATGGTAAATTAGATGTAAATATATTCGATATGTTTCTTCTCCATCACCAAATTTCATGTTTCTTCGTTAGTAAGCCACAAAGTTAAAAGACTATAAATGAATGACAAATAGTTTAGGTTTTTTCCTTACCATCCCAAAGTCTTAGGTTTTTTTATCACTAAGAACCATACATAATAGACTATAGTAGGTGTAAAAAATTAATTCTATTTTATTTTTCAACTCCAACATAAAATTTTAGGTTTTTCCCCATTAAAAAACAAAGATAAAAGACTATAGTCCATGACATATATTTTATATAATATAGGTAAAAATTAAAATTAAATAATGAAGCTCAAACTTATTTATATTTACATTTTTCACATTGAATTATGGTAAATTATATGTAAATATATTCAATATGTTTCTTCTCCATCACCAAATTTCATGTTTCTTCGTTAGTAAGCCACAAAGTTAAAAGACTATAAATGAATGACAAATATTTTAGGTTTTTTCTTCACCATCCCAAAGTCTTAGGTTTTCTTATCACTAAGAACCATACATAATAGACTATAGTAGGTGTAAAAATTAATTCTATTTTATTTTTCAACTCCAACATAAAATTTTAGATTTTTCCCATTAAAAAACAAAGATAAAAGACTATAGTCCATGACATATATTTTATATAATATAGGTAAAAATTAAAATTAAATAATGAAGCTCAAACTTATTTATAGTTACCTTTTTCACATCGAATTATGGTAAATTAGATGTAAATATATACAATATGTTTCTTCTCCGTCACCAAATTTCATGTTTGTTCGTCAGTAAGCCACAAAGTTAAAAGACTATAAATGAATGACAAATATTTTAGGTTTTTCCTTCACCATACCAAAGTCTTAGGTTTTCTTATCACTAAGAACCATACATAATAGACTATAGTAGGTGTAAAAAATTAATTCTGTTTTATTTTTCAACTCCAACATAAAATTTTAGGTTTTTCCCCATTAAAAATAAAGATAAAAGAGTATAGTCCATGACATATATTTTACTTAATATAGGTAAAAATAGAAATTAAATAATGAAGCTCAAACTTATTTATATTTACCTTTTTCACATCGAATTATGGTAAATTAGATGTAAATATATTCAATATGTTTCTTCTCCATCACCAAATTTCATGTTTCTTCGTCAGTAAGCCACAAAGTTAAAAGACTATAAATGAATGACAAATATTTTAGGTTTTTTCTTCACCATCCCAAATAATTAGGTTTTTTTATCACTTAGAACCAAACATGATAGACTATTGTAGGTGTAAAAAATTAATTATATTTTATTTTTCAACTCCAACATAAAATTTTAGGTTTTTCCCCACTAAAAAACAAAGTTAAAAGACTATAACCCATGACATATTTTTCTAAATAATATAGGTAAAACGTAAAATAAAATAATGAAGCTCAAACTTATTTATATTTACCACATCGAATTATGGTAAATTAGATGTAAATATATTCTATATGTTTCTTCTCCATCACCAAATTTCATGTTTCTTCGTTAGTAAGCCACAAAGTTAAAAGACTATAAATGAATGACAAATATTTTAGGTTTTTTCTTTACCATCCCAAAGTCTTAGGTTTTTTATCACTAAGAACCATACATAATAGACTATAGTAGGTGTAAAAAATTAATTCTATTTTATTTTTCAACTCCAACATAAAATTTTAGGTTTTTCCCCATTAAAAAACAAAGATAAAAGACTATAGTCCATGACATATATTTTATATAATATAGGTAAAAATTCAAATTAAATAATGAAGCTCAAACTTATTTATATTTACCTTTTTCACATCGAATTATGGTAAATTAGATGTAAATATATTCAATATGTTTCTTCTCCATCACCAAAATCATGTTTCTTCGTCAGTAAGCAACAAAGTTAAAAGAGTATAAATGAATGACAAATATTTTAGGTTTTTTCTTCACCATCCCAAAGTATTAGGTTTTTTTATCACTAAGAACCAAACATGATAGACTATTGTAGGTGTAAAAAATTAATTATATTTTATTTTTCAACTCCAACATAAAATTATAGGTTTTCCCCCACTAAAAAACAAAGTTAAAAGACTATAACCCATGGCATATTTTTTTAAATAATATAGGTAAAACGTAAAATTAAATAATGAAGCTCAAACTTATTTATATTTACCACATCGAATTATGGTAAATTAGATGTAAATATATTCAATATGTTTCTTCTCCATCACCAAAATCATGTTTCTTCGTCAGTAAGCAACAAAGTTAAAAGAGTATAAATGAATGACAAATATTTTAGGTTTTTTCTTCACCATCCCAAAGTATTAGGTTTTTTTATCACTAAGAACCAAACATGATAGACTATTGTAGGTGTAAAAAATTAATTATATTTTATTTTTCAACTCCAACATAAAATTATAGGTTTTCCCCCACTAAAAAACAAAGTTAAAAGACTATAACCCATGACATATTTTTTTAAATAATATAGGTAAAACGTAAAATTAAATAATGAAGCTCAAACTTATTTATATTTACCACATCGAATTATGGTAAATTAGATGTAAATATATTCAATATGTTTCTTCTCCATCACCAAAATCATGTTTCTTCGTCAGTAAGCAACAAAGTTAAAAGAGTATAAATGAATGACAAATATTTTAGGTTTTTTCTTCACCATCCCAAAGTATTAGGTTTTTTTATCACTAAGAACCAAACATGATAGACTATTATAGGTGTAAAAAATTAATTCTATTTTATTTTTCAACTCCAACATAAAATTTTAGGTTTTTCCCCATTAAAAAACAAAGATAAAAGACTATAGTCCATGACATATATTTTATATAATATAGGTAAAAATTAAAATTAAATAATGAAGCTCAAACTTATTTATAGTTACCTTTTTCACATCGAATTATGGTAAATTAGATGTAAATATATACAATATGTTTCTTCTCCGTCACCAAATTTCATGTTTCTTCGTCAGTAAGCCGAAAAGTTAAAAGACTTTAAATGAATGACAAATATTTTAGGTTTTTTCTTCACCATCCCAAAGTCTTAGGTTTTCTTATCACTAAGAACCATACATAATCGACTATAGTAGGTGTAAAAAATTAATTCTATTTTATTTTTCAACTCCAACATAAAATTTTAGGTTTTTCCCCATTAAAAAACAAAGATAAAAGAGTATAGTCCATGACATATATTTTAGTTAATATAGGTAAAAATTAAAATTAAATAATGAAGCTCAAACTTATTTATATTTACCTTTTTCACATCGAATTATGGTAAATTAGATGTAAATATATTCAATATGTTTTTTCTCCATCACCAAATTTCATGTTTCTTCTTCAGTAAGCCACAAAGTTAAAAGACTAAAAATGAATGACAAATATTTTAGGTTTTTTCTTTACCATCCCAAAGTCTTAGGTTTTTTATCACTAAGAACCATACATAATAGACTATAGTAGGTGTAAAAAATTAATTATATTTTATTTTTCAACTCCAACATAAAATGTTAGGTTTTTCCCCATTAAAAAACAAAGATAAAAGAGTATAGTCCATGACATATATTTTAGTTAATATAGGTAAAAATTAAAATTAAATAATGAAGCTCAAACTTATTTATATTTACCTTTTTCACATCGAATTATGGTAAATTAGATGTAAATATATTCAATATGTTTCTTCTCCATCACCAAATTTCATGTTTCTTCGTCAGTAAGCCACAAAGTTAAAAGACTATAAATGAATGACAAATATTTTAGGTTTTTTCTTCACCATCCCAAAGTCTTAGGTTTTCTTATCACTAACAACCATACATAATAGACTATAGTAGGTGTAAAAAATTAATTCTATTTTATTTTTCAACTCCCACAAAATTTTTTAGGTTTTTCCCTATTAAAAAATAAAGATAAAAGACTATAGTCCATGAAATATTTTTTTAAATAATATAGCTAAAAATTAAAATTAAATAATGAAGCTCAAACTTATTTATATTTACCTTTTTCACATTGAATTATTGTAAATTATATGTAAATATATTCAATATGTTTCTTCTCCATCACCAAATTTCATGTTTCTTCGTCAATAAGCCACAAAGTTAAAAGACTATAAATGAATGACAAATATTTTAGGTTTTTTCTTCACCATCCCAAAGTATTAGGTTTTTTTATCACTTAGAACCAAAAATGATAGACTATTATAGGTGTAAAAAATTAAGTATATTTTATTTTTCAACTCCAACATAAAATTTTAGGTTTTTCCCCACTAAAAAACAAAGTTAAAAGACTATAACCCATGACATATTTTTTTAAATAATATAGGTAAAATGTAAAATAAAATAATGAAGCTCAAACTTATTTATATGTACCACATCGAATTATGGTAAATTAGATGTAAATATATTCAATATGTTTCTTCTCCATCACCAAATTTCATGTTTCTTCGTTAGTAAGCCACAAAGTTAAAAGACTATAAATGAATGACAAATATTTTAGGTTTTTTCTTTACCATCCCAAAGTCTTAGGTTTTTTTATCACTAAGAACCATACATAATAGACTATAGTAGGTGTAAAAAATTAATTCTATTTTATTTTTCAACTCCAACATAAAATTTTAGGTTTTTCCCCATTAAAAAACAAAGATAAAAGACTATAGTCCATGACATATATTTTATATAATATAGGTAAAAATTAAAATTAAATAATGAAGCTCAAACTTATTTATATTTACCTTTTTCACATTGAATTATGGTAAATTAGATGTAAATATATTCAATATGTTTCTTCTCCATCACCAAATTTCATGTTTCTTCGTCAGTAAGAAACAAAGTTAAAAGAGTATAAATGAATGACAAATATTTTAGGTTTTTTCTTCACCATCCCAAAGTATTAGGTTTTTTTATCACTAAGAACCAAACATGATAGACTATTGTAGGTATAAAAAATTAATTATATTTTATTTTTCAACTCCAACATAAAATTATAGGTTTTCCCCCACTAAAAAACAAAGTTAAAAGACTATAACCCATGACATATTTTTTTAAATAATATAGGTAAAACGTAAAATTAAATAATGAAGCTCAAACTTATTTATATTTACCACATCGAATTATGGTAAATTAGATGTAAATATATTCTATATGTTTCTTCTCCATCACCAAATTTCATGTTTCTTCGTTAGTAAGCCACAAAGTTAAAAGACTATAAATGAATGACAAATATTTTAGGTTTTTTCTTTACCATCCCAAAGTCTTAGGTTTTTTATCACTAAGAACCATACATAATAGACTATAGTAGGTGTAAAAAATTAATTCTATTTTATTTTTCAACTCCAACATAAAATTTTAGGTTTTTCCCCATTAAAAAACAAAGATAAAAGACTATAGTCCATGACATATATTTTATATAATATAGGTAAAAATTCAAATTAAATAATGAAGCTCAAACTTATTTATATTTACCTTTTTCACATCGAATTATGGTAAATTAGATGTAAATATATTCAATATGTTTCTTCTCCATCACCAAAATCATGTTTCTTCGTCAGTAAGCAACAAAGTTAAAAGAGTATAAATGAATGACAAATATTTTAGGTTTTTTCTTCACCATCCCAAAGTATTAGGTTTTTTTATCACTAAGAACCAAACATGATAGACTATTGTAGGTGTAAAAAATTAATTATATTTTATTTTTCAACTCCAACATAAAATTATAGGTTTTCCCCCACTAAAAAACAAAGTTAAAAGACTATAACCCATGGCATATTTTTTTAAATAATATAGGTAAAACGTAAAATTAAATAATGAAGCTCAAACTTATTTATATTTACCACATCGAATTATGGTAAATTAGATGTAAATATATTCAATATGTTTCTTCTCCATCACCAAAATCATGTTTCTTCGTCAGTAAGCAACAAAGTTAAAAGAGTATAAATGAATGACAAATATTTTAGGTTTTTTCTTCACCATCCCAAAGTATTAGGTTTTTTTATCACTAAGAACCAAACATGATAGACTATTGTAGGTGTAAAAAATTAATTATATTTTATTTTTCAACTCCAACATAAAATTATAGGTTTTCCCCCACTAAAAAACAAAGTTAAAAGACTATAACCCATGACATATTTTTTTAAATAATATAGGTAAAACGTAAAATTAAATAATGAAGCTCAAACTTATTTATATTTACCACATCGAATTATGGTAAATTAGATGTAAATATATTCAATATGTTTCTTCTCCATCACCAAAATCATGTTTCTTCGTCAGTAAGCAACAAAGTTAAAAGAGTATAAATGAATGACAAATATTTTAGGTTTTTTCTTCACCATCCCAAAGTATTAGGTTTTTTTATCACTAAGAACCAAACATGATAGACTATTATAGGTGTAAAAAATTAATTCTATTTTATTTTTCAACTCCAACATAAAATTTTAGGTTTTTCCCCATTAAAAAACAAAGATAAAAGACTATAGTCCATGACATATATTTTATATAATATAGGTAAAAATTAAAATTAAATAATGAAGCTCAAACTTATTTATAGTTACCTTTTTCACATCGAATTATGGTAAATTAGATGTAAATATATACAATATGTTTCTTCTCCGTCACCAAATTTCATGTTTCTTCGTCAGTAAGCCGAAAAGTTAAAAGACTTTAAATGAATGACAAATATTTTAGGTTTTTTCTTCACCATCCCAAAGTCTTAGGTTTTCTTATCACTAAGAACCATACATAATCGACTATAGTAGGTGTAAAAAATTAATTCTATTTTATTTTTCAACTCCAACATAAAATTTTAGGTTTTTCCCCATTAAAAAACAAAGATAAAAGAGTATAGTCCATGACATATATTTTAGTTAATATAGGTAAAAATTAAAATTAAATAATGAAGCTCAAACTTATTTATATTTACCTTTTTCACATCGAATTATGGTAAATTAGATGTAAATATATTCAATATGTTTTTTCTCCATCACCAAATTTCATGTTTCTTCTTCAGTAAGCCACAAAGTTAAAAGACTAAAAATGAATGACAAATATTTTAGGTTTTTTCTTCACTATCCCAAAGTATTAGGTTTTTTTATCACTAAGAACCAAACATGATAGACTATTGTAGGTGTAAAAAATTAATTATATTTTATTTTTCAACTCCAACATAAAATGTTAGGTTTTTCCCCATTAAAAAACAAAGATAAAAGAGTATAGTCCATGACATATATTTTAGTTAATATAGGTAAAAATTAAAATTAAATAATGAAGCTCAAACTTATTTATATTTACCTTTTTCACATCGAATTATGGTAAATTAGATGTAAATATATTCAATATGTTTCTTCTCCATCACCAAATTTCATGTTTCTTCGTCAGTAAGCCACAAAGTTAAAAGACTATAAATGAATGACAAATATTTTAGGTTTTTTCTTCACCATCCCAAAGTCTTAGGTTTTCTTATCACTAACAACCATACATAATAGACTATAGTAGGTGTAAAAAATTAATTCTATTTTATTTTTCAACTCCCACAAAATTTTTTAGGTTTTTCCCTATTAAAAAATAAAGATAAAAGACTATAGTCCATGAAATATTTTTTTAAATAATATAGCTAAAAATTAAAATTAAATAATGAAGCTCAAACTTATTTATATTTACCTTTTTCACATTGAATTATTGTAAATTATATGTAAATATATTCAATATGTTTCTTCTCCATCACCAAATTTCATGTTTCTTCGTCAATAAGCCACAAAGTTAAAAGACTATAAATGAAAGACAAATATTTTAGGTTTTTTCTTCACCATCCCAAAGTATTAGGTTTTTTTATCACTTAGAACCAAAAATGATAGACTATTATAGGTGTAAAAAATTAAGTATATTTTATTTTTCAACTCCAACATAAAATTTTAGGTTTTTCCCCACTAAAAAACAAAGTTAAAAGACTATAACCCATGACATATTTTTTTAAATAATATAGGTAAAATGTAAAATAAAATAATGAAGCTCAAACTTATTTATATGTACCACATCGAATTATGGTAAATTAGATGTAAATATATTCAATATGTTTCTTCTCCATCACCAAATTTCATGTTTCTTCGTTAGTAAGCCACAAAGTTAAAAGACTATAAATGAATGACAAATATTTTAGGTTTTTTCTTTACCATCCCAAAGTCTTAGGTTTTTTTATCACTAAGAACCATACATAATAGACTATAGTAGGTGTAAAAAATTAATTCTATTTTATTTTTCAACTCCAACATAAAATTTTAGGTTTTTCCCCATTAAAAAACAAAGATAAAAGACTATAGTCCATGACATATATTTTATATAATATAGGTAAAAATTAAAATTAAATAATGAAGCTCAAACTTATTTATATTTACCTTTTTCACATTGAATTATGGTAAATAAGATGTAAATATATTCAATATGTTTCTTCTCCATCACCAAATTTCATGTTTCTTCGTCAGTAAGAAACAAAGTTAAAAGAGTATAAATGAATGACAAATATTTTAGGTTTTTTCTTCACCATCCCAAAGTATTAGGTTTTTTTATCACTAAGAACCAAACATGATAGACTATTGTAGGTATAAAAAATTAATTATATTTTATTTTTCAACTCCAACATAAAATTATAGGTTTTCCCCCACTAAAAAACAAAGTTAAAAGACTATAACCCATGACATATTTTTTTAAATAATATAGGTAAAACGTAAAATTAAATAATGAAGCTCAAACTTATTTATATTTACCACATCGAATTATGGTAAATTAGATATAAATATATTCAATATGTTTCTTCTCCATCACCAAATTTCATGTTTCTTCGTTAGTAAGCCACAAAGTTAAAAGACTATAAATGAATGACAAATATTTTAGGTTTTTTCTTTACCATCCCAAAGTTTTAGGTTTTTTTATCACTAAGAACCATACATAATAGACTATAGTAGGTGTAAAAAATTAATTCTATTTTATTTTTCAACTCCAACATAAAATTTTAAGTTTTTCCCCATTAAAAAACAAAGATAAAAGATTATAGTCCATGACATATATTTTATATAATATAGGTAAAAATTAAAATTAAATAATGAAGCTCAAACTTATTTATATTTACATTTTTCACATTGAATTATGGTAAATTATATGTAAATATATTCAATATGTTTCTTCTCCATCACCAAATTTCATGTTTCTTCGTTAGTAAGCCACAAAGTTAAAAGATTATAAATGAATGACAAATATTTTAGGTTTTTTCTTCACCATCCCAAAGTCTTAGGTTTTCTTATCACTAAGAACCATACATAATAGATTATAGTAGGTGTAAAAAATTAATTCTATTTTATTTTTCAACTCCAACATAAAATTTTAGGTTTTTTCCTATTAAAAAATAAAGATAAAAGACTATAGTCCATGAAATATTTTTTTAAATCATATAGGTAAAAATTAAAATTAAATAATGAAGCCAAAACTTATTGATATTTACCTTTTTCACATCGAATTATTGTAAATTATATGTAAATATATTCAATATGTTTCTTCTCCGTCACCAAATTTCATGTTTCTTCGTCAGTAAGCCACAAAGTTAAAAGACTATAAATGAATGACAAATATTTTAGGTATTTTCTTCGCCATCCCAAAGTATTAGGTTTTTTTATCACTAAGAACCAAATATGATAGACTACTGTAGGTGTAAAAAATTAATTATATTTTATTTTTCAACTCCAACATAAAATTTTAGGTTTTTCCCCACTAAAAAACAAAGTTAAAAAACTATAACCCAAGACATATTTTTTTAAATAATATAGGTAAAACGTAAAATTAAATAATGAAGCTCAAACTTATTTATATTAGATGTAAATTTATTCAATATGTTTCTTCTCCATCACCAAATTTCATCTTTCTTCGTCAGTAAGCCACAAAGTTAAAAGACTATAAAACATAATTGATGTAAATAATTTCTATATTTTTCTTCTTCTCCATTACAAAAATTTTGGTTTCTTAACCTCTAAGAAACTAACTTAAGAGAATACAAATGAACAACCCATAACTCATAAATATGCATAACAATTAAAATTAAATAATCAAGCTCAATCTTGTTTATTATCATCGTATTAACATTGACTTATGGTATATGACATCTAAAAATATTAGATATTCTTCTTCACCATTCCAAACTTTTTAATCTTTTTATAACCATTCAAAAAACATGATAGACTATAGTAGATGTAAAAAATTAATTATATTTTATTTTTCTACTCCATCACAAAATTTTAGGTTTTTTCCCACTAAAAAAACAAAGTTAAAAGACTATAATCCATGACATATATTTCTTATAAAATAGGTAATAAATAAAATAAATAATCAAGCTAGAATTTATTTATATTTACCATAATTCACATTGAATTATGGTTAATTAGATGTAAGTTTATTCAATATGTTTCTTCTCCATCACCAAATTTCATCTTTCTTCGTCAGTAATCCACAGAGTTAAAAGACTATAAAAAATAATAGATTTAAACAATTTCTATATTTTTCTTCTTCTCCGTCAACAAAATTTTCGTTTCTTAACCTATAAGAAACAAACTTACGAGAATACAAATGAATGACCCATAATTTATACACATGCATAACAATTAAAATGAAATAATCAAGCTCAATATTGTTCATTATCATCGTATTAACATTGACTTATGGTATATGACATCTAAAAATATTAGATATTTTTCTTCACCATCCCAATGTTTTAATCCTTTTATAACTATTCAAAAAACATGATAGACTATAGTAGATGTAAAAAATTAATTATATTTTATTTTTCTACTACATCACAAAATTGTAGGTTTTTCCCCACTAAAAAACAAAGTTAAAAGACTATAATCCATGACATATATTTCTTATAAAATAGGTAATAAATAAAATAAATAATCAAGCTAGAATTTATTTATATTTACCCTAATTCACATTGAATTATGGTTAATTAGATGTAAATTTATTCAATATGTTTCTTCTCCATCACCAAATTTCATGTTTCTTCGTTAGTAAGCCACAGAGTTAAAAGACTATAAATGAATGACAAATATTTTAGGTTTTTTCTTCACCATCCCAAAGTCTTAGGTTTTCTTATCACTAAGAACCATACATAATAGACTATAGTAGGTGTAAAAAATTAATTCTATTTTATTTTTCAACTCCAACATAAAATTTTAGATTTTTCCCATTAAAAAACAAAGATAAAAGACTATAGTCCATGACATATATTTTATATAATATAGGTAAAAATTAAAATTAAATAATGAAGCTCAAACTTATTTATAGTTACCTTTTTCACATCGAATTATGGTAAATTAGATGTAAATATATACAATATGTTTCTTCTCCGTCACCAAATTTCATGTTTGTTCGTCAGTAAGCCACAAAGTTAAAAGACTATAAATGAATGACAAATATTTTAGGTTTTTCCTTCACCATACCAAAGTCTTAGGTTTTCTTATCACTAAGAACCATACATAATAGACTATAGTAGGTGTAAAAAATTAATTCTGTTTTATTTTTCAACTCCAACATAAAATTTTAGGTTTTTCCCCATTAAAAATAAAGATAAAAGAGTATAGTCCATGACATATATTTTACTTAATATAGGTAAAAATAGAAATTAAATAATGAAGCTCAAACTTATTTATATTTACCTTTTTCACATCGAATTATGGTAAATTAGATGTAAATATATTCAATATGTTTCTTCTCCATCACCAAATTTCATGTTTCTTCGTCAGTAAGCCACAAAGTTAAAAGACTATAAATGAATGACAAATATTTTAGGTTTTTTCTTCACCATCCCAAATAATTAGGTTTTTTTATCACTTAGAACCAAACATGATAGACTATTGTAGGTGTAAAAAATTAATTATATTTTATTTTTAAACTCCAACATAAAATTTTAGGTTTTTCCCCACTAAAAAACAAAGTTAAAAGACTATAACCCATGACATATTTTTCTAAATAATATAGGTAAAACGTAAAATAAAATAATGAAGCTCAAACTTATTTATATTTACCACATCGAATTATGGTAAATTAGATGTAAATATATTCTATATGTTTCTTCTCCATCACCAAATTTCATGTTTCTTCGTTAGTAAGCCACAAAGTTAAAAGACTATAAATGAATGACAAATATTTTAGGTTTTTTCTTTACCATCCCAAAGTCTTAGGTTTTTTATCACTAAGAACCATACATAATAGACTATAGTAGGTGTAAAAAATTAATTCTATTTTATTTTTCAACTCCAACATAAAATTTTAGGTTTTTCCCCATTAAAAAACAAAGATAAAAGACTATAGTCCATGACATATATTTTATATAATATAGGTAAAAATTCAAATTAAATAATGAAGCTCAAACTTATTTATATTTACCTTTTTCACATCGAATTATGGTAAATTAGATGTAAATATATTCAATATGTTTCTTCTCCATCACCAAAATCATGTTTCTTCGTCAGTAAGCAACAAAGTTAAAAGAGTATAAATGAATGACAAATATTTTAGGTTTTTTCTTCACCATCCCAAAGTATTAGGTTTTTTTATCACTAAGAACCAAACATGATAGACTATTGTAGGTGTAAAAAATTAATTATATTTTATTTTTCAACTCCAACATAAAATTATAGGTTTTCCCCCACTAAAAAACAAAGTTAAAAGACTATAACCCATGACATATTTTTTTAAATAATATAGGTAAAACGTAAAATTAAATAATGAAGCTCAAACTTATTTATATTTACCACATCGAATTATGGTAAATTAGATGTAAATATATTCAATATGTTTCTTCTCCATCACCAAAATCATGTTTCTTCGTCAGTAAGCAACAAAGTTAAAAGAGTATAAATGAATGACAAATATTTTAGGTTTTTTCTTCACCATCCCAAAGTATTAGGTTTTTTTATCACTAAGAACCAAACATGATAGACTATTATAGGTGTAAAAAATTAATTCTATTTTATTTTTCAACTCCAACATAAAATTTTAGGTTTTTCCCCATTAAAAAACAAAGATAAAAGACTATAGTCCATGACATATATTTTATATAATATAGGTAAAAATTAAAATTAAATAATGAAGCTCAAACTTATTTATAGTTACCTTTTTCACATCGAATTATGGTAAATTAGATGTAAATATATACAATATGTTTCTTCTCCGTCACCAAATTTCATGTTTCTTCGTCAGTAAGCCGAAAAGTTAAAAGACTTTAAATGAATGACAAATATTTTAGGTTTTTTCTTCACCATCCCAAAGTCTTAGGTTTTCTTATCACTAAGAACCATACATAATCGACTATAGTAGGTGTAAAAAATTAATTCTATTTTATTTTTCAACTCCAACATAAAATTTTAGGTTTTTCCCCATTAAAAAACAAAGATAAAAGAGTATAGTCCATGACATATATTTTAGTTAATATAGGTAAAAATTAAAATTAAATAATGAAGCTCAAACTTATTTATATTTACCTTTTTCACATCGAATTATGGTAAATTAGATGTAAATATATTCAATATGTTTTTTCTCCATCACCAAATTTCATGTTTCTTCTTCAGTAAGCCACAAAGTTAAAAGACTAAAAATGAATGACAAATATTTTAGGTTTTTTCTTCACTATCCCAAAGTTTTAGGTTTTTTTATCACTAAGAACCAAACATGATAGACTATTGTAGGTGTAAAAAATTAATTATATTTTATTTTTCAACTCCAACATAAAATGTTAGGTTTTTCCCCATTAAAAAACAAAGATAAAAGAGTATAGTCCATGACATATATTTTAGTTAATATAGGTAAAAATTAAAATTAAATAATGAAGCTCAAACTTATTTATATTTACCTTTTTCACATCGAATTATGGTAAATTAGATGTAAATATATTCAATATGTTTCTTCTCCATCACCAAATTTCATGTTTCTTCGTCAGTAAGCCACAAAGTTAAAAGACTATAAATGAATGACAAATATTTTAGGTTTTTTCTTCACCATCCCAAAGTCTTAGGTTTTCTTATCACTAACAACCATACATAATAGACTATAGTAGGTGTAAAAAATTAATTCTATTTTATTTTTCAACTCCCACAAAATTTTTTAGGTTTTTCCCTATTAAAAAATAAAGATAAAAGACTATAGTCCATGAAATATTTTTTTAAATAATATAGCTAAAAATTAAAATTAAATAATGAAGCTCAAACTTATTTATATTTACCTTTTTCACATTGAATTATTGTAAATTATATGTAAATATATTCAATATGTTTCTTCTCCATCACCAAATTTCATGTTTCTTCGTCAATAAGCCACAAAGTTAAAAGACTATAAATGAATGACAAATATTTTAGGTTTTTTCTTCACCATCCCAAAGTATTAGGTTTTTTTATCACTTAGAACCAAAAATGATAGACTATTATAGGTGTAAAAAATTAAGTATATTTTATTTTTCAACTCCAACATAAAATTTTAGGTTTTTCCCCACTAAAAAACAAAGTTAAAAGACTATAACCCATGACATATTTTTTTAAATAATATAGGTAAAATGTAAAATAAAATAATGAAGCTCAAACTTATTTATATGTACCACATCGAATTATGGTAAATTAGATGTAAATATATTCAATATGTTTCTTCTCCATCACCAAATTTCATGTTTCTTCGTTAGTAAGCCACAAAGTTAAAAGACTATAAATGAATGACAAATATTTTAGGTTTTTTCTTTACCATCCCAAAGTCTTAGGTTTTTTTATCACTAAGAACCATACATAATAGACTATAGTAGGTGTAAAAAATTAATTCTATTTTATTTTTCAACTCCAACATAAAATTTTAGGTTTTTCCCCATTAAAAAACAAAGATAAAAGACTATAGTCCATGACATATATTTTATATAATATAGGTAAAAATTAAAATTAAATAATGAAGCTCAAACTTATTTATATTTACCTTTTTCACATTGAATTATGGTAAATTAGATGTAAATATATTCAATATGTTTCTTCTCCATCACCAAATTTCATGTTTCTTCGTCAGTAAGAAACAAAGTTAAAAGAGTATAAATGAATGACAAATATTTTAGGTTTTTTCTTCACCATCCCAAAGTATTAGGTTTTTTTATCACTAAGAACCAAACATGATAGACTATTGTAGGTATAAAAAATTAATTATATTTTATTTTTCAACTCCAACATAAAATTATAGGTTTTCCCCCACTAAAAAACAAAGTTAAAAGACTATAACCCATGACATATTTTTTTAAATAATATAGGTAAAACGTAAAATTAAATAATGAAGCTCAAACTTATTTATATTTACCACATCGAATTATGGTAAATTAGATATAAATATATTCAATATGTTTCTTCTCCATCACCAAATTTCATGTTTCTTCGTTAGTAAGCCACAAAGTTAAAAGACTATAAATGAATGACAAATATTTTAGGTTTTTTCTTTACCATCCCAAAGTTTTAGGTTTTTTTATCACTAAGAACCATACATAATAGACTATAGTAGGTGTAAAAAATTAATTCTATTTTATTTTTCAACTCCAACATAAAATTTTAAGTTTTTCCCCATTAAAAAACAAAGATAAAAGATTATAGTCCATGACATATATTTTATATAATATAGGTAAAAATTAAAATTAAATAATGAAGCTCAAACTTATTTATATTTACATTTTTCACATTGAATTATGGTAAATTATATGTAAATATATTCAATATGTTTCTTCTCCATCACCAAATTTCATGTTTCTTCGTTAGTAAGCCACAAAGTTAAAAGATTATAAATGAATGACAAATATTTTAGGTTTTTTCTTCACCATCCCAAAGTCTTAGGTTTTCTTATCACTAAGAACCATACATAATAGATTATAGTAGGTGTAAAAAATTAATTCTATTTTATTTTTCAACTCCAACATAAAATTTTAGGTTTTTTCCTATTAAAAAATAAAGATAAAAGACTATAGTCCATGAAATATTTTTTTAAATAATATAGGTAAAAATTAAAATTAAATAATGAAGCCAAAACTTATTGATATTTACCTTTTTCACATCGAATTATTGTAAATTATATGTAAATATATTCAATATGTTTCTTCTCCGTCACCAAATTTCATGTTTCTTCGTCAGTAAGCCACAAAGTTAAAAGACTATAAATGAATGACAAATATTTTAGGTATTTTCTTCGCCATCCCAAAGTATTAGGTTTTTTTATCACTAAGAACCAAATATGATAGACTACTGTAGGTGTAAAAAATTAATTATATTTTATTTTTCAACTCCAACATAAAATTTTAGGTTTTTCCCCACTAAAAAACAAAGTTAAAAAACTATAACCCAAGACATATTTTTTTAAATAATATAGGTAAAACGTAAAATTAAATAATGAAGCTCAAACTTATTTATATTTACCACATCGAATGATGGTAAATTAGATGTAAATATATTCAATATGTTTCTTCTCCATCACCAAATTTCATGTTTCTTCGTTAGTAAGCCACAAAGTTAAAAGACTATAAATGAATGGCAAATATTTTAGGTTTTTTCTTTACCATCCCAAAGTCTTAGGTTTTTTTATCACTAAGAACCATACATAATAGACTATAGTAGGTGTAAAAAATTAATTCTATTTTATTTTTCTACTCCAACATAAAATTTTAGGTTTTTCCCCATTAAAAAACAAAGATAAAAGACTATAGTCCATGACATATATTTTATATTATATAGGTAAAAATTAAAATTAAATAATGAAGCTCAAACTTATTTATATTTACCTTTTTCACATCGAATTATGGTAAATTATATGTAAATATATTCAATATGTTTCTTCTCCATCACCAAATTTCATGTTTCTTCGTCAGTAAGCCACAAAGTTAAAAGACTATAAATGAATGACAAATATTTTAGGTTTTTTCTTCACCATCCCAAAGTCTAAGGTTTTCTTATCACTAAGAACCATACATAATAGACTATAGTAGGTGTAAAAAATTAATTCTATTTTATTTTTCAATCCAACATAAAATTTTAGGTTTTTTCCCACTAAAAAACAAAGATAAAAGACTATAGTCCATGACATATATTTTAGTTAATATAGGTAAAAATTAGAATTAAATAATGAAGCTCAAACTTATTTCTATTTACCTTTTTCACATCGAATTATGGTAAATTAGATGTAAATATATTCAATATGTTTCTTCTCCATCACCAAATTTCATGTTTCTTCGTCAGTAAGCCTCAAAGTTAAAAGACTATAAATGAATGACAAATATTTTAGGTTTTTTCTTCACCATCCCAAAGTATTAGGTTTTTTTATCACTAAGAACCAAACATGATAGACTATTGTAGGTGTTAAAAATTAATTATATTTTACTTTTCAACTCCAACATAAAATTTTAGGTTTTTCCCCACTAAAAGAAAAAGTTAAAAGACTATAACCCAAGACATATTTTTTTAAATAATATAGGTAAAACGTAAAATTAAATAATGAAGCTCAAACTTATTTATATTTACCTTTTTCACATCGAATTATGGTAAATTAGATGTAAATATATTCAATATGTTTCTTCTCCATCACCAAAACTCATGTTTCTTCGTCAGTAAGCCACAAAGTTAAAAGACTATAAATGAATGACAAATATTTTAGGTTTTTTCTCACCATCCCAAAGTCTTAGGTTTTCTTATCACTGAGAACCATACATAATAGATTATAGTAGGTGTAAAAAATTAATTCTATTTTATTTTTCAACTCCAACATAAAATTTTAGGTTTTTTCCTATTAAAAAATAAAGATAAAAGACTATAGTCCATGAAATATTTTTTTAAATAATATAGGTAAAAATTAAAATTAAATAATGAAGCCAAAACTTATTTATATTTACCTTTTTCACATTGAATTATTGTAAATTATATGTAAATATATTCAATATGTTTCTTCTCCGTCACCAAATTTCATGTTTCTTCGTCAGTAAGCCACAAAGTTAAAAGACTATAAAAGAATGACAAATATTTTAGGATTTTTCTTCACCATCCCAAAGTATTAGGTTTTTTTATCACTAAGAACCAAATATGATAGACTACTGTAGGTGTAAAAAATTAATTATATTTTATTTTTCAACTCCAACATAAAATTTTAGGTTTTTCCCCACTAAAAAACAAAGTTAAAAAACTATAACCCAAGACATATTTTTTTAAATAATATAGGTAAAACGTAAAATTAAATAATGAAGCTCAAACTTATTTATATTTACCACATCGAATGATGGTAAATTAGATGTAAATATATTCAATATGTTTCTTCTCCATCACCAAATTTCATGTTTCTTCGTTAGTAAGCCACAAAGTTAAAAGACTATAAATGAATGACAAATATTTTAGGTTTTTTCTTTACCATCCCAAAGTCTTAGGTTTTTTTATCACTAAGAACCATACATAATAGACTATAGTAGGTGTAAAAAATTAATTCTATTTTATTTTTTTACTCCAACATAAAATTTTAGGTTTTTCCCCATTAAAAAACAAAGATAAAAGAGTATAGTCCATGACATATATTTTAGTTAATATAGGTAAAAAATTAAAATTAAATAATGAAGCTCAAACTTATTTATATTTACCTTTTTCACATTGAATTATGGTAAATTAGATGTAAATATATTCAATATGTTTCTTCTCCATCACCAAATTTTAATGTTTCTTCGTCAGTAAGCCACAAAGTTAAAAGACTATAAATGAATGACAAATATTTTAGGTTTTTTCTTCAACATCCCAAAGTATTAGGTTTTTTTTATCACTAAGAACCAAACATGATAGACTATTGTAGGTGTAAAAAATTAATTATATTTTATTTTTCAACTCCAACATAAAATTTTAGGTTTTTCCCTACTAAAAAAAAAGTTAAAAGACTTTAACCCATGACATATTTTTTTAAATAATATAGGTAAAACGTAAAATTAAATAATAAAGCTCAAACTTATTTATATTTACCAAATCGAATTATGGTAAATTAGATTTAAATATATTCAATATGTTTCTTCTCCATCACCAAATTTCATGTTTCTTCGTTAGTAAGCCACAAAGTTAAAAGACTATAAATGAATGACAAATATTTTAGGTTTTTTCTTCACCATCCCAAAGTATTAGGTTTTTTTATCACTAAGAACCAAACATGATAGACTATTGTAGGTGTAAAAAATTAATTATATTTTACTTTTCAACTCCAACATAAAATTTTAGGTTTTTCCCCACTAAAAGAAAAAGTTAAAAGACTCTAACCCATGACATATTTTTTTAAATAATATAGGTAAAACGTAATATTAAATAATGAAGCTCAAACTTATTTATATTTACCACATCGAGTTATGGTAAATTATATGTAAATATATTCAATATGTTTCTTCTGCATCACCAAATTTCATCTTTCTTCGTCAGTAAGCTACGAAGTTAAAAGACTATAAATGAATGACAAATATTTTCGGTTTTTTCTTCACCATCCCAAAGTCTTAGGTTTTCTTATCACTAAGAACCATACATAATAGACTATAGTAGGTGTAAAAAATAAATTCTATTTTATTTTTCACCTCTAAAATAAAATTTTAGGTTTTTCCCCACTAAAAAACAAAGATAAAAGACTATAGTCCATGACATATTTTTTTAAATAATATAGGTAAAACGTAAAATTAAATAATGAAGCTCAAACTTATTTATATTTACCACATCGAATTATGGTAAATTAGATGTAAATATATTCAATATGTTTCTTCTCCATCACCAAATTTCATGTTTCTTCGTAAGTAAGCCACAAAGTTAAAAGACTATAAATGAATGACAAATATTTTAGGTTTTTTCTTTACCATCCCAAAGTCTTAGGTTTTTTTATCACTAAGAACCATACATAACAGACTATAGTAGGTGTAAAAAATTAATTCTATTTTATTTTTCAACTCCAACATAAAATTTTAGGTATTTTCCCAATAAAAAACAAAGATAAAAGACTATAGTCCATGACATATATTTTATATAATATAGGTAAAAATTAAAATTAAATAATGAAGCTCAATTTTATTTATATTTACCTTTTTCACATCGAATTATGGTAAATTAGATGTAAATATATTCAATATGTTTCTTCTCCATCACCAAATTTCATGTTTCTTCGTCAGTAAGCCACAAAGTTAAAAGACTATAAATGAATGACAAATATTTTAGGTTTTTTCTTTACCATCCTAAAGTCTTAGGTTTTCTTATCACTAAAAACCATTCATAATAGACTAGAGTAGGTGTAAAAAATTAATTCTATTTTATTTTTCAATTCCAACATAAAACTTTAGGTTTTTTCCTATTAAAAAATAAAGATAAAAGACTATAGTCCATGAAATATTTTTTTAAATAATATAGCTAAAAATTAAAATTAAATAATGAAGCTCAAACTTATTTATATTTACCTTTTTCACATCGAATTATTGTAAATTATATGTAAATATATTCAATATGTTTCTTCTCCATCACCTAATTTCATGTTTCTTCGTTAGTAAGCCACAAAGTTAAAAGACTATAAATGAATGACAAATATTTTAGGTTTTTTCTTTACAATCCCAAAGTATTAGGTTTTTTTATCACTAAGAACCATACATAATAGACTATTGTAGGTGTAAAAAATTAATTCTATTTTATTTTTCAACTCCAACATAAAATTTTAGGTTTTTTCCTATTAAAAAATAAAGATAAAAGACTATAGTCCATGAAATATTTTTTAAATAATATAGGTAAAAATTAAAATTAAATAATGAAGCTCAAACTTATTTATATTTAACTTTTTCACATCGAATTATGGTAAATTAGATGTAAATATATTCAATATGTTTCTTCTCCATCACAAAATTTCATGTTTCTTCGTCAGTAAGCCTCAAAGATAAAAGACTATAAGTGAATGACAAATATTTTAGGTTTTTTCTTCACCATCCCAAAGTATTAGGTTTTCTTATCACTAAGAACCATACATAATAGATTATAGTAGGTGTAAAAAATTAATTCTATTTTATTTTTCAACTCCAACATAAAATTTTAGGTTTTTTCCTATTAAAAAATAAAGATAAAAGACTATAGTCCATGAAATATTTTTTTAAATAATATAGCTAAAAATTAAAATTAAATAATGAAGCTCAAACTTATTTATATTTACCTTTTTCACATTGAATTATTGTAAATTATATGTAAATATATTCAATATGTTTCTTCTCCATCACCAAATTTCATGTTTCTTCGTCAGTAAGCCACAAAGTTAAAAGACTATAAATGAATGACAAATATTTTAGGTTTTTTATTCACCATCCCAAAGTATTAGGTTTTTTTATCACTAAGAACCAAACATGATAGACTATTGTAGGTGTAAAAAATTAATTATATTTTATTTTTCAACTCCAACATAAAATTTTAGGTTTTTCCCCACTAAAAAAAAAAGTTAAAAGACTATAACCCAAAACATATTTTTTTAAATAATATAGGTAAAACGTAAAATTAAATAATGAAGCTCAAACTTATTTATATTTACCACATCGAATTATGGTAAATTAGATGTAAATATATTCAATATGTTTCTTCTCCATCACCAAATTTCATGTTTCTTCGTTAGTAAGCCACAAAGTTAAAAGACTATAAATGAATGACAAATATTTTAGGTTTTTTCTTTACCATCCCAAACTCTTAGGTTTTTTTATCACTAAGAACCATACATAATAGACTATAGTAGGTGTAAAAAGTTAATTCTATTTTATTTTTCTACTCCAACATAAAATTCTAGGTTTTTCCCCATAAAAATCAAAGATAAAAGACTATAGTCCATGACATATATTTTATATAATATAGGTAAAACGTAAAATTAAATAATGAAGCTCAAACTTATTTATATTTACCTTTTTCACATCG
Source organism: Lathyrus sativus (assembly GCA_963859935.3). Lineage (NCBI taxonomy): Eukaryota > Viridiplantae > Streptophyta > Magnoliopsida > Fabales > Fabaceae > Lathyrus > Lathyrus sativus. The sequence continues at coordinate 719,894 of CAWUDS030002480.1, forward strand.
AATTATGGTAAATTAGATGTAAATATATTCAATATGTTTCTTCTCCATCACCAAATTTCATGTTTCTTCGTCAGTAAGCCACAAAGTTAAAAGACTATAAATGAATGACAAATATTTTTGGTTTTTTCTTTACCATCCCAAAGTCTTAGGTTCTTTTATCACTAAGAACCATACATAATAGACTATAGTAGGTGTAAAAAATTAATTCTATTTTATTTTTCAACTCCAACATAAATTTTTAGGATTTTCCCCATTAAAAAACAAAGATAAAAGACTATAGTCCATGGCATATATTTTATATAATATAGGTAAAAATTAAAATTAAATAATGAAGCTCAAATATATTTATATTTACCTTTTTCACATTGAATTATGGTAAATTATATGTAAATATATTCAATATGTTTCTTCTCCATCACCAAATTTCATTTTTCTTCGTCAGTAAGCCACAAAGTTAAAAGACTATAAATGAATGATAAATATTTTAGGTTTTTTCTTCACCATCCCAAAGTCTTAGGTTTTCTTATCACTAAGAACCATACATAATAGACTATAGTAGGTGTAAAAAATAAATTTTATTTTATTTTTCAACTCCAACATAAATTTTTAGGTTTTTCCCCATTAAAAAACAAAGATAAAAGACTATAGTCCATGACATATATTTTATATAATATAGGTAAAAATTAAAATTAAATAATGAAGCTCAAACTTATTTATATTTACCTTTTTCACATCGAATTATGGTAAATTAGATGTAAATATATTCAATATGTTTCTTCTCCATCACCAAATTTCATGTTTCTTCGTCAGTAAGCCACAAAGCTAAAAGACTATAAATGAATGACAAATATTTTAGGTTTTTCCTTTACCATCCCAAAGTCTTAGGTTTTCTTATCACTAAGAACCATACATAATAGACTATAGTAGGTGTAAAAAATTAATTCTATTTTAATTTTCAATTCCAACATAAAATTTTAGGTTTTTTCCTATTAAAAAATAAAGATAAAAGACTATAGTCCATGAAATATTTTTTTAAATAATATAGCTAAAAATTAAAATTAAATAATGAAGCTCAAACTTATTTATATTTTCCTTTTTCACATCGAATTATTGTAAATTATATGTAAGTATATTCAATATGTTTCTTCTCCATCACCAAATTTCATGTTTCTTCGTCAGTAAGCCACAAAGTTAAAAGACGATAAGTGATTGACAAATATTTTAGGTTTTTTCTTCACCATCCCAAAGTATTAGGTTTTTTTATCACTAAGAACCAAACATGATAGACTATTGTAGGTGTAAAAAATTAATTATATTTTATTTTTCAACTCCAACATAAAATATTAGGTTTTTCCCCACTAAAAAACAAAGTTAAAAGACTATTACCCATGACATATTTTTTAAATAATATAGGTAAAACGTAAAATTAAATAATCAAGCTCAAACTTATTTATATTTACCACATCGAATTATGGTAAATTAGATGTAAATATATTCAATATGTTTCTTCTCCATCACCAAATTTCATGTTTCTTCGTCAGTAAGCCACAAAGTTAAAAGACTATAAATGAATGACAAATATTTTAGGTTTTTTCTTTATCATCCCAAAGTCTTATGTTTTTTTATCACTAAGAACCATACATAATAGACTATAGTAGGTGTAAAAAATTAATTCTATTTTATTTTTCAACTCCAACATAAATTTTTAGGATTTTCCCCATTAAAAAACAAAGATAAAAGACTATAGTCCATGGCATATATTTTATATAATATAGGTAAAAATTAAAATTAAATAATGAAGCTCAAACTTATTTATATTTACCTTTTTCACATTGAATTATGGTAAATTAGATATAAATATATTCAATATGTTTCTTCTCCATCACCAAATTTCATGTTTCTTCGTTAGTAAGCCACAAAGTTAAAAGACTATAAATGAATGACAAATATTTTAGGTTTTTTCTTTACCATCCCAAAGTCTTAGGTTTTTTGATCACTAAGAACCATACATAATAGACTATAGTAGGTGTAAAAAATAAATTCTATTTTATTTTTAAACTTCAACATAAAATTTTAGGTTTTTCCCCATTAAAAAACAAAGATAAAAGACTATAGTCCATGACATATATTTTATATAATATAGGTAAAAATTAAAATTAAATAATGAAGCTTAAACTTATTTATATTTACCTTTTTCACATTGAATTATGGTAAATTAGATATAAATATATTCAATATGTTTCTTCTCCATCACCAAATTTCATGTTTCTTCGTTAGTAAGCCACAAAGTTAAAAGACTATAAATGAATGACAAATATTTTAGGTTTTTTCTTTACCATCCCAAAGTCTTAGGTTTTTTTATCACTAAGAACCATACATAATAGACTATAGTAGGTGTAAAAAATTAATTCTATTTTATTTTTCAACTCCAACATAAAATTTTAGGTATTTTCCCAATAAAAAACAAAGATAAAAGACTATAGTCCATGACATATATTTTATATAATATAGGTAAAAATTAAAATTAAATAATGAAGCTCAATTTTATTTATATTTACCTTTTTCACATCGAATTATGGTAAATTAGATGTAAATATATTCAATATGTTTCTTCTCCATCACCAAATTTCATGTTTCTTCGTCAGTAAGCCACAAAGTTAAAAGACTATAAATGAATGACAAATATTTTAGGTTTTTTATTTACCATCCTAAAGTCTTAGGTTTTCTTATCACTAAAAACCATTCATAATAGACTAGAGTAGGTGTAAAAAATTAATTCTATTTTATTTTTCAACTCCAACATAAAATTTTAGGTTTTTTCCTATTAAAAAATAAAGATAAAAGACTATAGTCCATGAAATATTTTTTTAAATAATATAGCTAAAAATTAAAATTAAATAATGAAGCTCAAACTTATTTATATTTACCTTTTTCACATCGAATTATTGTAAATTATATGTAAATATATTCAATATGTTTCTTCTCCATCACCAAATTTCATGTTTCTTCGTTAGTAAGCCACAAAGTTAAAAGACTATAAGTGAATGACAAATATTTTAGGTTTTTTCTTCACCATCCCAAAGTATTAGGTTTTTTTATCACTAAGAACCAAACATGATAGACTATTGTAGGTGTAAAAAATTAATTATATTTTATTTTTCAACTCCAACATAAAATTTTAGGTTTTTCCCCACTAAAAAAAAAAGTTAAAAGACTATAACCCAAAACATATTTTTTTAAATAATATAGGTAAAACGTAAAATTAAATAATGAAGCTCAAACTTATTTATATTTACCACATCGAATTATGGTAAATTAGATGTAAATATATTCAATATGTTTCTTCTCCATCACCAAATTTCATGTTTCTTCGTTAGTAAGCCACAAAGTTAAAAGACTATAAATGAATGACAAATATTTTAGGTTTTTTCTTTACCATCCCAAAGTCTTAGGTTTTTTTATCACTAAGAACCATACATAATAGACTATAGTAGGTGTAAAAAATTAATTCTATTTTATTTTTCTACTCCAACATAAAATTCTAGGTTTTTCCCAATTAAAAATCAAAGATAAAAGACTATAGTCCATGACATATATTTTATATAATATAGGTAAAACGTAAAATTAAATAATGAAGCTCAAACTTATTTATATTTACCTTTTTCACATCGAATTATGGTAAATTAGATGTAAATATATTCAATATGTTTCTTCTCCATCACCAAATTTCATGTTTCTTCGTCAGTAAGCCACAAAGTTAAAAGACTATAAATGAATGACAAATATTTTTGGTTTTTTCTTTACCATCCCAAAGTCTTAGGTTTTTATATCACTAAGAACCATACATAATAGACTATAGTAGGTGTAAAAAATTAATTCTATTTTATTTTTCAACTCCAACATAAATTTTTAGGATTTTCCCCATTAAAAAACAAAGATAAAAGACTATAGTCCATGGCATATATTTTATATAATATAGGTAAGAATTAAAATTAAATAATGAAGCTCAAACTTATTTATATTTACCTTTTTCACATCGAATTATGGTAAATTATATGTAAATATATTCAATATGTTTCTTCTCCATCACCAAATTTCATTTTTCTTCGTCAGTAAGCCACAAAGTTAAAAGACTATAAATGAATGATAAATATTTTAGGTTTTTTCTTCACCATCCCAAAGTCTTAGGTTTTCTTATCACTAAGAACCATACATAATAGACTATAGTAGGTGTAAAACATAAATTTTATTTTATTTTTCAACTCCAACATAAATTTTTAGGTTTTTCCCCATTAAAAAACAAAGATAAAAGACTATAGTCCATGACATATATTTTATATAATATAGGTAAAAATTAAAATTAAATAATGAAGCTCAAACTTATTTATATTTACCTTTTTCACATCGAATTATGGTAAATTAGATGTAAATATATTCAATATGTTTCTTCTCCATCACCAAATTTCATGTTTCTTCGTCAGTAAGCCACAAAGTTAAAAGACTATAAATGAATGACAAATATTTTAGGTTTTTCCTTTACCATCCCAAAGTCTTAGGTTTTCTTATCACTAAGAACCATACATAATAGACTATAGTAGGTGTAAAAAATTAATTCTATTTTAATTTTCAATTCCAACATAAAATTTTAGGTTTTTTCCTATTAAAAAATAAAGATAAAAGACTATAGTCCATGAAATATTTTTTTAAATAATATAGCTAAAAATTAAAATTAAATAATGAAGCTCAAACTTATTTATATTTACCTTTTTCACATCGAATTATTGTAAATTATATGTAAGTATATTCAATATGTTTCTTCTCCATCACCAAATTTCATGTTTCTTCGTCAGTAAGCCACAAAGTTAAAAGACGATAAGTGATTGACAAATATTTTAGGTTTTTTCTTCACCATCCCAAAGTATTAGGTTTTTTTATCACTAAGAACCAAACATGATAGACTATTGTAGGTGTAAAAAATTAATTATATTTTATTTTTCAACTCCAACATAAAATATTAGGTTTTTCCCCACTAAAAAACAAAGTTAAAAGACTATTACCCATGACATATTTTTTAAATAATATAGGTAAAACGTAAAATTAAATAATCAAGCTCAAACTTATTTATATTTACCACATTGAATTATGGTAAATTAGATGTAAATATATTCAATATGTTTCTTCTCCATCACCAAATTTCATGTTTCTTCGTCAGTAGGCCACAAAGTTAAAAGCCTATAAATGAATGACAAATATTTTAGGTTTTTTCTTTACCATCCCAAAGTCTTAGGTTTTTTTATCACTAAGAACCATACATAATAGACTATAGTAGGTGTAAAAAATTAATTCTATTTTAGTTTTCAACTCCAACATAAATTTTTAGGATTTTCCCCATTAAAAAACAAAGATAAAAGACTATATTCCATGGCATATATTTTATATAATATAGGTAAAAATTAAAATTAAATAATGAAGCTCAAACTTATTTATATTTACCTTTTTCACATCGAATTATGGTAAATTATATGTAAATATATTCAATATGTTTCTTCTCCATCACCAAATTTTATGTTTCTTCGTCAGTAAGCCACAAAGTTAAAAGACTATAAATGAATGACAAATATTTTAGGTTTTTTATTCACCATCCCAAAGTATTAGGTTTTTTTATCACTAAGAACCAAACATGATAGACTATTGTAGGTGTAAAAAATTAATTATATTTTATTTTTCAACTCCAACATAAAATTTTAGGTTTTTCCCCACTAAAAAAAAAAGTTAAAAGACTATAACCCAAAACATATTTTTTTAAATAATATAGGTAAAACGTAAAATTAAATAATGAAGCTCAAACTTATTTATATTTACCACATCGAATTATGGTAAATTAGATGTAAATATATTCAATATGTTTCTTCTCCATCACCAAATTTCATGTTTCTTCGTTAGTAAGCCACAAAGTTAAAAGACTATAAATGAATGACAAATATTTTAGGTTTTTTCTTTACCATCCCAAAGTCTTAGGTTTTTTTATCACTAAGAACCATACATAATAGACTATAGTAGGTGTAAAAAATTAATTCTATTTTATTTTTCTACTCCAACATAAAATTCTAGGTTTTTCCCAATTAAAAATCAAAGATAAAAGACTATAGTCCATGACATATATTTTATATAATATAGGTAAAACGTAAAATTAAATAATAAAGCTCAAACTTATTTATATTTACCTTTTTCACATCGAATTATGGTAAATTAGATGTAAATATATTCAATATGTTTCTTCTCCATCACCAAATTTCATGTTTCTTCGTCAGTAAGCCACAAAGTTAAAAGACTATAAATGAATGACAAATATTTTTGGTTTTTTCTTTACCATCCCAAAGTCTTAGGTTTTTATATCACTAAGAACCATACATAATAGACTATAGTAGGTGTAAAAAATTAATTCTATTTTATTTTTCAACTCCAACATAAATTTTTAGGATTTTCCCCATTAAAAAACAAAGATAAAAGACTATAGTCCATGGCATATATTTTATATAATATAGGTAAAAATTAAAATTAAATAATGAAGCTCAAACTTATTTATATTTACCTTTTTCACATTGAATTATGGTAAATTAGATATAAATATATTCAATATGTTTCTTCTCCATCACCAAATTTCATGTTTCTTCGTTAGTAAGCCACGAAGTTAAAAGACTATAAATGAATGACAAATATTTTAGGTTTTTTCTTTACCATCCCAAAGTCTTAGGTTTTTTTATCACTAAGAACCATACATAATAGACTATAGTAGGTGTAAAAAATTAATTCTATTTTATTTTTAAACTTCAACATAAAATTTTAGGTTTTTCCCCATTAAAAAACAAAGATAAAAGACTATAGTCCATGACATATATTTTATATAATATAGGTAATAATTAAAACTAAATAATGAAGCTCAAACTTATTTATATTTACCTTTTTCACATCGAATTATGGTAAATTAGATGTAAATATATTCAATATGTTTCTTCTCCATCACCAAGTTTCATGTTTCTTCGTCAGTAAGCCACAAAGTTAAAAGACTATAAATGAATGACAAATATTTTAGGTTTTTCCTTTACCATCCCAAAGTCTTAGGTTTTCTTATCACTAAGAACCATACATAATAGACTATAGTAGGTGTAAAAAATTAATTCTATTTTATTTTTCAATTCCAACATAAAATTTTAGGTTTTTTCCTATTAAAAAATAAAGATAAAAGACTATAGTCCATGAAATATTTTTTTAAATAATATAGCTAAAAATTAAAATTAAATAATGAAGCTCACACTTATTTAGATTTACCTTTTTCACATTGAATTATTGTAAATTATATGTTAGTATATTCAATATGTTTCTTCTCCATCACCAAATTTCATGTTTCTTCGTCAGTAAGCCACAAAGTTAAAAGACGATAAGTGATTGACAAATATTTTAGGTTTTTTCTTCACCATCCCAAAGTATTAGGTTTTTTTATCACTAAGAACCAAACATGATAGACTATTGTAGGTGTAAAAAATTAATTATATTTTATTTTTCAAATCCAACATAAAATTTTAGGTTTTTCCCCACTAAAAAACAAAGTTAAAAGACTATTACCCATGACATATTTTTTTAAATAATATAGGTAAAACGTAAAATTAAATAATCAAGCTCAAACTTATTTATATTTACCACATCGAATTATGGTAAATTAGATGTAAATATATTCAATATGTTTCTTCTCCATCACCAAATTTCATGTTTCTTCGTCAGTAAGCCACAAAGTTAAAAGTCTATAAATGAATGACAAATATTTTAGGTTTTTTCTTTACCATCCCAAAGTCTTAGGTTTTTTTATCACTAAGAACCATACATAATAGACTATAGTAGGTGTAAAAAATTAATTCTATTTTAGTTTTCAACTCCAACATAAATTTTTAGGATTTTCCCCATTAAAAAACAAAGATAAAAGACTATATTCCATGGCATATATTTTATATAATATAGGTAAAAATTAAAATTAAATAATGAAGCTCAAACTTATTTATATTTACCTTTTTCACATCGAATTATGGTAAATTATATGTAAATATATTCAATATGTTTCTTCTCCATCACCAAATTTTATGTTTCTTCGTCAGTAAGCCACAAAGTTAAAAGACTATAAATGAATGACAAATATTTTAGGTTTTTTCTTTACCATCCCAAAGTCTTAGGTTTTTTTATCACTAAGAACCATACATAATAGACTATAGTAGGTGTAAAAAATTAATTCTATTTTATTTTTCAACTCCAACATAAATTTTTAGGATTTTCCCCATTAAAAAACAAAGATAAAAGACTATAGTCCATGGCATATATTTTATATAATATAGGTAAAAATTAAAATTAAATAATGAAGCTCAAATTTATTTATATTTACCTTTTTCACATCGAATTATGGTAAATTATATGTAAATATATTCAATATGTTTCTTCTCCATCACCAAATTTCATGTTTCTTCGTCAGTAAGCCACAGAGTTAAAAGACTATAAATGAATGACAAATATTTTAGGTTTTTTCTTCACCATCCCAAAGTCTTAGGTTTTCTTATCACTAAGAACCATACATAATAGACTATAGTAGGTGTAAAAAATAAATTTTATTTTATTTTTCAACTATAACATAAAATTTTAGGTTTTTCCCCACTAAAAAACAAAGATAAAAGACTATAGTCCATGACATATATTTTATATAATATAGGTAAAAATTAAAATTAAATAATGAAGCTCAAACTTATTTATATTTACCTTTTTCACATTGAATTATGGTAAATTAGATATAAATATATTCAATATGTTTCTTCTCCATAACCAAATTTCATGTTTCTTCGTTAGTAAGCCACAAAGTTAAAAGACTATAAATGAATGACAAATATTTTAGGTTTTTTCTTTACCATCCCAAAGTATTAGGTTTTTTTATCACTAAGAACCATACATAATAGACTATTATAGGTGTAAAAAATTAATTCTATTTTATTTTTCAACTCCAACATAAATTTTTAGGTTTTTCCCCATTAAAAAACAAAGATAAAAGACTATAGTCCATGACATATATTTTATATAATATAGGTAATAATTAAAACTGAATAATGAAGCTCAAACTTATTTATATTTACCTTTTTCACATCGAATTATGGTAAATTAGATGTAAATATATTCAATATGTTTCTTCTCCATCACCAAATTTCATGTTTCTTCGTCAGTAAGCCACAAAGTTAAAAGACTATAAATGAATGACAAATATTTTAGGTTTTTCCTTTACCATCCCAAAGTCTTAGGTTTTCTTATCACTAAGAACCATACATAATAGACTATAGTAGGTGTAAAAAATTTATTCTATTTTATTTTTCAATTCCAACATAAAATTTTAGGTTTTTTCCTATTAAAAAATAAAGATAAAAGACTATAGTCCATGAAATATTTTTTTAAATAATATAGCTAAAAATTAAAATTAAATAATGAAGCTCACACTTATTTAGATTTACCTTTTTCACATCGAATTATTGTAAATTATATGTTAGTATATTCAATATGTTTCTTCTCCATCACCAAATTTCATGTTTCTTCGTCAATAAGCCACAAAGTTAAAAGACGATAAGTGATTGACAAATATTTTAGGTTTTTTCTTCACCATCCCAAAGTATTAGGTTTTTTTATCACTAAGAACCAAACATGATAGACTATTGTAGGTGTAAAAAATTAATTATATTTTATTTTTCAAATCCAACATAAAATTTTAGGTTTTTCCCCACTAAAAAACAAAGTTAAAAGACTATTACCCATGACATATTTTTTTAAATAATATAGGTAAAACGTAAAATTAAATAATCAAGCTCAAACTTATTTATATTTACCACATCGAATTATGGTAAATTAGATGTAAATATATTCAATATGTTTCTTCTCCATCACCAAATTTCATGTTTCTTCGTCAGTAAGCCACAAAGTTAAAAGTCTATAAATGAATGACAAATATTTTAGGTTTTTTCTTTACCATCCCAAAGTCTTAGGTTTTTTTATCACTAAGAACCATACATAATAGACTATAGTAGGAGTAAAAAATTAATTCTATTTTAGTTTTCAACTCCAACATAAATTTTTAGAATTTTCCCCATTAAAAAACAAAGATAAAAGACTATATTCCATGGCATATATTTTATATAATATAGGTAAAAATTAAAATTAAATAATGAAGCTCAAACTTATTTATATTTACCTTTTTCACATCGAATTATGGTAAATTATATGTAAATATATTTAATATGTTTCTTCTCCATCACCAAATTTTATGTTTCTTCGTCAGTAAGCCACAAAGTTAAAAGACTATAAATGAATGACAAATATTTTAGGTTTTTTCTTTACCATCCCAAAGTCTTAGGTTTTTTTATCACTAAGAACCATACATAATAGACTATAGTAGGTGTAAAAAATTAATTCTATTTTATTTTTCAACTCCAACATAAAATTTTAGGATTTTCCCCATTAAAAAACAAAGATAAAAGACTATAGTCCATGGCATATATTTTATATAATATAGGTAAAAATTAAAATTAAATAATGAAGCTCAAATTTATTTATATTTACCTTTTTCACATCGAATTATGGTAAATTATATGTAAATATATTCAATATGTTTCTTCTCCATCACCAAATTTCATGTTTCTTCGTCAGTAAGCCACAGAGTTAAAAGACTATAAATGAATGACAAATATTTTAGGTTTTTTCTTCACCATCCCAAAGTCTTAGGTTTTCTTATCACTAAGAACCATACATAATAGACTATAGTAGGTGTAAAAAATAAATTTTATTTTATTTTTCAACTATAACATAAAATTTTAGGTTTTTCCCCACTAAAAAACAAAGATAAAAGACTATAGTCCATGACATATATTTTATATAATATAGGTAAAAATTAAAATTAAATAATGAAGCTCAAACTTATTTATATTTACCTTTTTCACATTGAATTATGGTAAATTAGATATAAATATATTCAATATGTTTCTTCTCCATAACCAAATTTCATGTTTCTTCGTTAGTAAGCCACAAAGTTAAAAGACTATAAATGAATGACAAATATTTTAGGTTTTTTCTTTACCATCCCAAAGTATTCGGTTTTTTTATCACTAAGAACCATACATAATAGACTATTATAGGTGTAAAAAATTAATTCTATTTTATTTTTCAACTCCAACATAAATTTTTAGGTTTTTCCCCATTAAAAAACAAAGATAAAAGACTATAGTCCATGACATATATTTTATATAATATAGGTAAAAATTAAAATTAAATAATGAAGCTCAAACTTATTTATATTTACCTTTTTCACATCGAATTATGGTAAATTAGATGTAAATATATTCAATATGTTTCTTCTCCATCACCAAATTTCATGTTTCTTCGTCAGTAAGCCACAAAGTTAAAAGACTATAAATGAATGACAAATATTTTAGGTTTTTCCTTTACCATCCCAAAGTCTTGGGTTTTCTTATCACTAAGAACCATACATAATAGACTATAGTAGGTGTAAAAAATTAATTCTATTTTATTTTTCAATTCCAACATAAAACTTTAGGTTTTTTCCTATTAAAAAATAAAGATAAAAGACTATAGTCCATGAAATATTTTTTTAAATAATATAGCTAAAAATTAAAATTAAATAATGAAGCTCAAACTTATTTATATTTACCTTTTTCACATCGAAATATTTTAAATTATATGTAAGTATATTCAATATGTTTCTTCTCCATCACCAAATTTCATATTTCTTCGTCAATAAGCCACAAAGTTAAAAGACTATAAGTGATTGACAAATATTTTAGGTTTTTTCTTCACCATCCCAAAGTATTAGGTTTTTTTATCACTAAGAACCAAATATGATAGACTATTGTAGGTGTAAAAAATTAATTATATTTTATTTTTCAACTCCAACATAAAATTTTAGGTTTTTCCCCAATAAAAAACAAAGTTAAAAGACTATTACCCATGACATATTTTTTTAAATAATATAGGTAAAACGTAAAATTAAATAATCAGGCTCAAACTTATTTATATTTACCACATCGAATTATGGTAAATTAGATGTAAATATATTCAATATGGTTCTTCTCCATCACCAAATTTCATGTTTCTTCGTCAGTAAGCCACAAAGTTAAAAGACTATAAATGAATGACAAATATTTTAGGTTTTTTCTTTACCATCCCAAAGTCTTAGGTTTTTTTATCACTAAGAACCATACATAATAGACTATAGTAGGTGTAAAAAATTAATTCTATTTTATTTTTCAACTCCAACATAAATTTTTAGGATTTTCCCCATTAAAAAACAAAGATAAAAGACTATAGTCCATGGCATATATTTTATATAATATAGGTAAAAATTAAAATTAAATAATGAAGCTCAAACTTATTTATATTTACCTTTTTCACATCGAATTATGGTAAATTATATGTAAATATATTCAATATGTTTCTTCTCCATCACCAAATTTCATGTTTCTTCGTCAGTAAGCCACAAAGTTAAAAGACTATAAATGAATGACAAATATTTTAGGTTTTTTCTTTACCATCCCAAAGTCTTAGGTTTTTTTATCACTAAGAACCATACATAATAGACTATAATAGGTGTAAAAAATTAATTCTATTTTATTTTTCAACTCCAACATAAATTTTTAGGATTTTCCCCATTAAAAAACAAAGATAAAAGACTATAGTCCATGGCATATATTTTATATAATATAGGTAAAAATTAAAATTAAATAATGAAGCTCAAACTTATTTATATTTACCTTTTTCACATCGAATTATGGTAAATTATATGTAAATATATTCAATATGTTTCTTCTCCATCACCAAATTTCATGTTTCTTCGTCAGTAAGCCACAAAGTTAAAAGACTATAAATGAATGACAAATATTTTATGTTTTTACTTCACCATCCCAAAGTCTTAGGTTTTCTTATCACTAAGAACCATACATAATAGACTATAGTAGGTGTAAAAAAAAATTTTATTTTATTTTTCAACTCTAACATAAAATTTTAGGTTTTTCCCCACTAAAAAACAAAGATAAAAGACTATAGTCCATGACATATATTTTATATAATATAGGTAAAAATTAAAATTAAATAATGAAGCTCAAACTTATTTATATTTACCTTTTTCACATTGAATTATGGTAAATTAGATATAAATATATTCAATATGTTTCTTCTCCATCACCAAATTTCATGTTTCTTCGTTAGTAAACCACAAAGTTAAAAGACTATAAATGAATGACAAATATTTTAGGTTTTTTCTTTACCATCCCAAAGTCTTAGGTTTTTTTATCACTAAGAACCATACATAATAGACTATAGTAGGTTTAAAAAATAAATTCTATGTTGTTTTTCAACTCTAACATAAAATTTTAGGTTTTTCCCCACTAAAAAACAAAGATAAAAGACTATAGTCCATGACATATATTTTATATAATATAGGTAAAAATTAAAATTAAATAATGAAGCTCAAACTTATTTATATTTAACTTTTTCACATTAAATTATGGTAAATTAGATATAAATATATTCAATATGTTTCTTCTCCATCACCAAATTTCATGTTTCTTCGTTAGTAAGCCACAAAGTTAAAAGACTATAAATGAATGACAAATATTTTAGGTTTTTTCTTTACCATCCCAAAGTCTTAGGTTTTTTTATCACTAAGAACCATACATAATAGACTATAGTAGGTGTAAAAAATTAATTCTATTTTATTTTTCAACTCCAACATAAATTTTTAGGTTTTTCCCCATTAAAAAACAAAGATAAAAGACTATAGTCCATGACATATATTTTATATAATATAGGTAAAAATTAAAATTAAATAATGAAGCTCAAACTTATTTATATTTACCTTTTTCACATAGAATTATGGTAAATTATATGTAAATATATTCAATATGTTTCTTCTCCATCACCAAATTTCATGTTTCTTCGTCAGTAAGCCACAAAGTTAAAAGACTATAAAAGAATGACAAATATTTTAGGTTTTTTCTTCACCGTCCCAAAGTCTTAGGTTTTCTTATCACTAAGAACCATACATAATAGACTATAGTAGGTGTAAAAAATAAATTTTATTTTATTTTTCAATTCTAATATAAAATTTTAGGTTTTTCCCCACTAAAAAACAAAGATAAAAGACTATAGTCCATGACATATATTTTATATAATATAGGTAAAAATTAAAATTAAATAATGAAGCTCAAACTTATTTATATTTACCTTTTTCACATCGAATTATGGTAAATTATATGTAAATATATTCAATATGTTTCTTCTCCATCTCCAAATTTCATGTTTCTTCGTCAATAAGCCACAAAGTTAAAAGACTATAAATGAATGACAAATATTTTAGGTTTTTTCATCACCATCCCAAAGTCTTAGGTTTTCTTATCACTAAGAACCATACATAATAGACTATAGTAGGTGTAAAAAATTAATTCTATTTTATTTTTCAACTCCAACATAAATTTTTAGGTTTTTCCCCATTAAAAAACAAAGATAAAAGACTATGGTCCATGGCATATATTTCATATAATATAGGTAAAAATTAAAATTAAATAATGAAGCTCAAACTTATTTATATTTACCTTTTTCACATCGAATTATGGTAATTTATATGTAAATATATTCAATATGTTTCTTCTCCATCACCAAATTTCATGTTTCTTCGTCAGTAAGCCACAAAGTTAAAAGACTATAAATGAATGACAAATATTTTAGGTTTTTTCTTCACCATCCCAAAGTCTTAGGTTTTCTTATCACTAAGAACCATACATAATAGACTATAGTAGGTGTAAAAAATAAATTTTATTTCATTTTTCAACTCTAACATAAAATTTTAGGTTTTTCCCCATTAAAAAACAAAGATAAAAGACTATAGTCCATGGCATATATTTTATATAATATAGGTAAAAATTAAAATTAAATAATGAAGCTCAAACTTATTTATATTTACCTTTTTCACATCGAATTATGGTAAATTATATGTAAATATATTCAATATGTTTCTTCTCCATCACCAAATTTCATGTTTCTTCGTCAGTAAGCCACAAAGTTAAAAGACTATAAATGAATGACAAATATTTTAGGTTTTTTCTTCACCATCCCAAAGTCTTAGGTTTTCTTATCACTAAGAACCATACATAATAGACTATAGTAGGTGTAAAAAATAAATTTTATTTTATTTTTCAACTCTAACATAAAATTTTAGGTTTTTCCCGACTAAAAAACAAAAATAAAAGACTATAGTCCATGACATATATTTTATATAATATAGGTAAAAATTAAAATTAAATAATGAAGCTCAAACTTATTTATATTTACCTTTTTCACATCAAATTATGGTAAATTATATATAAATATATTCAATATGTTTCTTCTCCATCACCAAATTTCATGTTTCTTCGTCAGTAAGCCACAAAGTTAAAAGACTATAAATGAATGACAAATATTTTAAGTTTTTTCTTCACCATCCCAAAGTCTTAGGTTTTCTTATCACTAAGAACCATACATAATAGACTATAGTAGGTGTAAAAAATAAGCTTTATTTTATTTTTCAATTCTAACATAAAATTTTAGGTTTTTCCCCACTAAAAAACAAAGATAAAAGACTATAGTCCATGACATATATTTTATATAATATAGGTAAAAATTAAAATTAAATAATGAAGCTCAAATTTATTTATATTTACCTTTTTCACATTGAATTATGGTAAATTAGATATAAATATATTCAATATGTTTCTTCTCCATCACCAAATTTCATGTTTCTTCGTTAGTAAGCCACAAAGTTAAAAGAATATAAATGAATGACAAATATTTTAGATTTTTTCTTTACTATCCCAAAGTCTTAGGTTTTTTTATCACTAAGAACCATAAATAATAGACTATAGTAGGTGTAAAAAATTAATTCTATTTTATTTTTCAACTCCAACATAAAATTTTAGGTTTTTCCCCATTAAAAAACAAAGATAAAAGACTATAGTCCATGACATATATTTTATATAATATAGGTAAATATTAAAATTAAATAATGAACCTCAAACTTATTTATATTTACCTTTTTCACATCGAATTATGGTAAATTATATGTAAATATATTCAATATGTTTCTTCTCCATCACCAAATTTCATGTTTCTTCGTCAGTAAGCCACAAAGTTAAAAGACTATTAATGAATGACAAATATTTTAAGTTTTTTCTTCACCATCCCAAAGTCTTAGGTTTTCTTATCACTAAGAACCATACATAATAGACTATAGTAGGTGTAAAAAATAAATTTTATTTTATTTTTCAATTCTAACATAAAATTTTAGGTTTTTCCCCACTAAAAAACAAAGATAAAAGACTATAGTCCATGACATATATTTTATATAATATAGGTAAAAATTAAAATTAAATAATGAAGCTCAAACTTATTTATATTTAACTTTTTCACATTAAATTATGGTAAATTAGATATAAATATATTCAATATGTTTCTTCTCCATCACCAAATTTCATGTTTCTTCGTTAGTAAGCCACAAAGTTAAAAGACTATAAATGAATGACAAATATTTTAGGTTTTTTCTTTACCATCCCAAAGTCTTAGGTTTTTTTATCACTAAGAACCATACATAATAGACTATAGTAGGTGTAAAAAATTAATTCTATTTTATTTTTCAACTCCAACATAAATTTTTAGGTTTTTCCCCATTAAAAAACAAAGATAAAAGACTATAGTCCATGACATATATTTTATATAATATAGGTAAAAATTAAAATTAAATAATGAAGCTCAAACTTATTTATATTTACCTTTTTCACATAGAATTATGGTAAATTATATGTAAATATATTCAATATGTTTCTTCTCCATCACCAAATTTCATGTTTCTTCGTCAGTAAGCCACAAAGTTAAAAGACTATAAAAGAATGACAAATATTTTAGGTTTTTTCTTCACCGTCCCAAAGTCTTAGGTTTTCTTATCACTAAGAACCATACATAATAGACTATAGTAGGTGTAAAAAATAAATTTTATTTTATTTTTCAATTCTAATATAAAATTTTAGGTTTTTCCCCACTAAAAAACAAAGATAAAAGACTATAGTCCATGACATATATTTTATATAATATAGGTAAAAATTAAAATTAAATAATGAAGCTCAAACTTATTTATATTTACCTTTTTCACATCGAATTATGGTAAATTATATGTAAATATATTCAATATGTTTCTTCTCCATCACCAAATTTCATGTTTCTTCGTCAATAAGCCACAAAGTTAAAAGACTATAAATGAATGACAAATATTTTAGGTTTTTTCATCACCATCCCAAAGTCTTAGGTTTTCTTATCACTAAGAACCATACATAATAGACTATAGTAGGTGTAAAAAATTAATTCTATTTTATTTTTCAACTCCAACATAAATTTTTAGGTTTTTCCCCATTAAAAAACAAAGATAAAAGACTATAGTCCATGGCATATATTTCATATAATATAGGTAAAAATTAAAATTAAATAATGAAGCTCAAACTTATTTATATTTACCTTTTTCACATCGAATTATGGTAATTTATATGTAAATATATTCAATATGTTTCTTCTCCATCACCAAATTTCATGTTTCTTCGTCAGTAAGCCACAAAGTTAAAAGACTATAAATGAATGACAAATATTTTAGGTTTTTTCTTCACCATCCCAAAGTCTTAGGTTTTCTTATCACTAAGAACCATACATAATAGACTATAGTAGGTGTAAAAAATAAATTTTATTTTATTTTTCAACTCTAACATAAAATTTTAGGTTTTTCCCCATTAAAAAACAAAGATAAAAGACTATAGTCCATGGCATATATTTTATATAATATAGGTAAAAATTAAAATTAAATAATGAAGCTCAAACTTATTTATATTTACCTTTTTCACATCGAATTATGGTAAATTATATGTAAATATATTCAATATGTTTCTTCTCTATCACCAAATTTCATGTTTCTTCGTCAGTAAGCCACAAAGTTAAAAGACTATAAATGAATGACAAATATTTTAGGTTTTTTCTTCACCATCCCAAAGTCTTAGGTTTTCTTATCACTAAGAACCATACATAATAGACTATAGTAGGTGTAAAAAATAAATTTTATTTTATTTTTCAACTCTAACATAAAATTTTAGGTTTTTCCCGACTAAAAAACAAAAATAAAAGACTATAGTCCATGACATATATTTTATATAATATAGGTAAAAATTAAAATTAAATAATGAAGCTCAAACTTATTTATATTTACCTTTTTCACATCAAATTATGGTAAATTATATGTAAATATATTCAATATGTTTCTTCTCCATCACCAAATTTCATGTTTCTTCGTCAGTAAGCCACAAAGTTAAAAGACTATAAATGAATGACAAATATTTTAAGTTTTTTCTTCACCATCCCAAAGTCTTAGGTTTTCTTATCACTAAGAACCATACATAATAGACTATAGTAGGTGTAAAAAATAAATTTTATTTTATTTTTCAATTCTAACATAAAATTTTAGGTTTTTCCCCACTAAAAAACAAAGATAAAAGACTATAGTCCATGACATATATTTTATATAATATAGGTAAAAATTAAAATTAAATAATGAAGCTCAAATTTATTTATATTTACCTTTTTCACATTGAATTATGGTAAATTAGATATAAATATATTCAATATGTTTCTTCTCCATCACCAAATTTCATGTTTCTTCGTTAGTAAGCCACAAAGTTAAAAGAATATAAATGAATGACAAATATTTTAGATTTTTTCTTTACTATCCCAAAGTCTTAGGTTTTTTTATCACTAAGAACCATAAATAATAGACTATAGTAGGTGTAAAAAATTAATTCTATTTTATTTTTCAACTCCAACATAAAATTTTAGGTTTTTCCCCATTAAAAAACAAAGATAACAGACTATAGTCCATGACATATATTTTATATAATATAGGTAAATATTAAAATTAAATAATGAACCTCAAACTTATTTATATTTACCTTTTTCACATCGAATTATGGTAAATTATATGTAAATATATTCAATATGTTTCTTCTCCATCACCAAATTTCATGTTTCTTCGTCAGTAAGCCACAAAGTTAAAAGACTATTAATGAATGACAAATATTTTAAGTTTTTTCTTCACCATCCCAAAGTCTTAGGTTTTCTTATCACTAAGAACCATACATAATAGACTATAGTAGGTGTAAAAAATAAATTTTATTTTATTTTTCAATTCTAACATAAAATTTTAGGTTTTTCCCCACTAAAAAACAAAGATAAAAGACTATAGTCCATGACATATATTTTATATAATATAGGTAAAAATTAAAATTAAATAATGAAGCTCAAATTTATTTATATTTACCTTTTTCACATTGAATTATGGTAAATTAGATATAAATATATTCAATATGTTTCTTCTCCATCACCAAATTTCATGTTTCTTCGTTAGTAAGCCACAAAGTTAAAAGAATATAAATGAATGACAAATATTTTAGATTTTTTCTTTACTATCCCAAAGTCTTAGGTTTTCTTATCACTAAGAACCATACATAATAGACTATAGTAGGTGTAAAAACTTAATTCTATTTTAATTTTCAACTCCAACATAAAATTTTAGGTTTTTTCCTATTAAAAAATAAAGATCAAAGACTATAGTCCATGAAATATTTTTTTAAATAATATAGCTAAAAATTAAAATTAAATAATGAAGCTCAAACTTATTTATATTTACCTTTTTCACATCGAATTATAGTAAATTATATGTAAATATATTCAATATGTTTATTCTCCATCGCCAAATTTCATGTTTCTTCGTCAGTAAGCCACAAAGTTAAAAGACTATAAATGAATGACAAATATTTTAGGTTTTTTCTTCACCATCCCAAAGTCTTAGGTTTTCTTATCACTAAGAACCATACATAATAGACTATAGTAGGTGTAAAAAATAAATTTTATTTTATTTTTCAACTCTAACATAAAATTTTAGGTTTTTCCTGACTAAAAAACAAAGATAAAAGACTATAGTCCATGACATATATTTTATATAATATAGGTAAAAATTAAAATTAAATAATGAAGCTCAAACTTATTTATATTTACCTTTTTCACATCGAATTATGGTAAGTTATATGTAAATATATTCAATATGTTTCTTCTCCATCACCAAATTTCATGTTTCTTCGTCAGTAAGCCACAAAGTTAAAAGACTATAAATGAATGACAAATATTTTAAGTTTTTTCTTCACCATCTCAAAGTCTTAGGTTTTCTTATCACTAAGAACCATACATAATAGACTATAGTAGGTGTAAAAAATAAATTTTATTTTATTTTTCCATTCTAACATAAAATTTTAGGTTTTTCCCCACTAAAAAACAAAGATAAAAGACTATAGTCCAAGACATATATTTTATATAATATAGGTAAAAATTTAAATTAAATAATGAAGCTCAAATTTATTTATATTTACCTTTTTCACATTGAATTATGGTAAATTAGATATAAATATATTCAATATGTTTCTTCTCCATCACCAAATTTCATGTTTCTTCGTTAGTAAGCCACAGAGTTAAAAGACTATAAATGAATGACAAATATTTTAGGTTTTTTCTTTACTATCCCAAAGTTTTAGGTTTTTTTATCACTAAGAACCATAAATAATAGACTATAGTAGGTGTAAAAAATTTATTCTATTTTATTTTTCAACTCCAACATAAAATTTTAGGTTTTTCCCCATTAAAAAACAAAGATAAAAGAGTATAGTCCATGACATATATTTTAGTTAATATGGGTAAAAATTAAAATTAAATAATGAAGCTCAAACTTATTTATATTTACCTTTTGCACATCGAATTATGGTAAATTAGATGTAAATATAATCAATATGTTTCTTCTCCATCACCAAATTTCATGTTTCGTCTTCAGTAAGCCACAAAGTTAAAAGACTATAAATGAATGACAAATATTTTAGGTTTTTTCTTCACCATCCCAAAGTCTTAGGTTTTCTTATCACTAAGAACCATACAAAATAGACTATAGTAGGTGTAAAAAATTAATTCTATTTTATTTTTCAACTCCAACATAAAATTCTAGGTTTTTCCCTATTAAAAAATAAAGATAAAAGACTATAGTCCATGAAATATTGTTTTAAATAATATAGCTAAAAATTAAAATTAAATAATGAAGCTCAAACTTATTTATATTTACCTTTTTCACATCGAATTATGGTAAATTAGATGTAAATATATTCAATATGTTTCTTTTCCATCACCAAATTTCATGTTTCTTCGTCAGTAAGCCACAAAGTTAAAAGACTATAAATGAATGACAAATATTTTAGGTTTTTTCTTCACCATCCCAAAGTATTAGGTTTTTTTATCACTAAGAACCAAACATGATAGACTATTGTAGGTGTAAAAAATTAATTATATTTTATTTTTCAACTCCACATAAAATTTTAGGTTTTTCCCCACTAAAAAAAAAGTCAAATGACTTTAACCCATGACATATTTTTTTTAAATAATATAGGTAAAACGTAAAATTAAATAATGAAGCTCAAAATTATTTATATTTACCAAATCTAATTATGGTAAATTAGATGTAAATATATTCAATATGTTTCTTCTCCATCACCAAATTTCATGTATCTTTGTTAGTAAGCCACAAAGTTAAAAGACTATAAATGAATGACAAATATTTTAGGTTTTTTCTTCACCATCCAAAAGTCTTAGGTTTTTTTATCACTAAGGACCATATAATAATAGACTATAGTAGGTGTAAAAAATTAATTCTATTTTATTTTTCAACTCCAACATAAAATTTTAGGTTTTTCCCCATTAAAAAACAAAGATAAAAGACTATAGTCCATGACATATATTTTATATAATATAGGTAAAAATTAAAATTAAATAATGAAGCTCAAACTTATTTATATTTACCTTTTTCACATCGAATTATGGTAAATTATATGTAAACATATTCAATATGTTTCTTCTCCATCACCAAATTTCATGTTTCTTCGTCAGTAAGCCACAAAGTTAAAAAATTATAAATGAATGACAAATATTTTAGGTTTTTTCTTCACCATCCCAAAGTATTAGGTTTTTTTATCACTAAAAACCATACTTAATAGACTATAGTAGTTGTAAAAAATTAATTATATTTTATTTTTCAACTCCAACATAAAATTTTAGGTTTTTCCCCACAAAAAAACAATGATAAAAGAGTATAACCCATGACATATTTTTTTAAATAATATAGGTAAAAATTAAAATTAAATAATGAAGCGCAAAGTTATTTATATTTACCTTTTTCACATTGAATTATGGTAAATTAGATATAAATATATTCAATAGGATTCTTCTCCATCACCAAATTTCATGTTTCTTCGTCAATAAGCCACAAAGTTAAAAGACTATAAATGAATGACAAATATTTTAGGTATTTTCTTCACCATCCCAAAGTCTTAGGTTTTCTTATCACTAAGAACCATACATAATAGACAATAGTAGGTGTAAAAAATTTATTCTATTTTATTTTTCAACTCCAACATAAAATTTTAGGTTTTTCCCCATTAAAAAACAAAGATAAAAGAGTATAGTCCATGACATATATTTTAGTTAATATAGGTAAAAATTAAAATTAAAAAATGAAGCTCAAACTTATTTATATTTACCTTTTGCACATTGAATTATGGTAAATTAGATGTAAATATATTCAATATGTTTCTTCTCCATCACCAAATTTCATGTTTCGTCTTCAGTAAGCCACAAAGTTAAAAGACTATAAATGAATGACAAATATTTTAGGTTTTTTCTTCACCATCCCAAAGTCTTAGATTTTCTTATCACTAAGAACCATACATAATAGACTATAGTAGGTGTAAAAAATTAATTATATTTTATTTTTCAACTCCAACATAAAATTTTAGGTTTTTCCCTATTAAAAAATAAAGATAAAAGACTATAGTCCATGAAATATTTTTTTAAATAATATAGCTAAAAATTAAAATTAAATAATGAAGCTCAAACTTATTTATATTTACCTTTTTCACATCGAATTATGGTAAATTAGATGTAAATATATTCAATATGTTTCTTTTCCATCACCAAATTTCATGTTTCTTCGTCAGTAAGCCACAAAGTTAAAAGACTATAAATGAATGACAAATATTTTAGGTTTTTTCTTCACCATCCCAAAGTATTAGGTTTTTTTATCACTAAGAACCAAACATGATAGACTATTGTAGGTGTAAAAAATTAATTATATTTTATTTTTCAACTCCAACATAAAATTTTAGGTTTTTCCCCACAAAAAACAATGATAAAAGTGTATAACCCATGACATATTTTTTTAAATAATATAGGTAAAAATTAAAATTAAATAATGAAGCGCAAACTTATTTATATTTACCTTTTTCACATCGAATTATGGTAAATTAGATGTAAATATATTCAATATGTTTCTTCTCCATCACCAAATTTCATGTTTCTTCGTCAGTAAGCCACAAAGTTAAAAGACTATAAATGAATGACAAATATTTTAGGTTTTCTCTTCACCATCCCAAAGTCTTAGGTTTTCTTATCACTAAGAACCATACATAATATACAATAGTAGGTGTAAAAAATTTATTCTATTTTATTTTTCAACTCCAACATAAAATTTTAGGTTTTTCCCCATTAAAAAACAAAGATAAAAGAGTATAGTCCATGACATATATTTTAGTTAATATAGGTAAAAATTAAAATTAAATAATGAAGCTCAAACTTATTTATATTTACCTTTTGCACATCGAATTATGGTAAATTAAATGTAAATATATTCAATATGTTTCTTCTCCATCATCAAATTTCATGTTTCGTCTTCAGTAAGCCACAAAGTTAAAAGACTATAAATGAATGACAAATATTTTAGGTTTTTTCTTCACCATCCCAAAGTCTTAGATTTTCTTATCACTAAGAACCATACATAATAGACTATAGTAGGTGTAAAAAATTAATTCTATTTTATTTTTCAACTCCAACATAAAATTTTAGGTTTTTCCCTATTAAAAAATAAAGATAAAAGACTATAGTCCATGAAATATTTTTTTAAATAATATAGCTAAAAATTAAAATTAAATAATGAAGCTCAAACTTATTTATATTTACCTTTTTCACATCGAATTATGGTAAATTAGATGTAAATATATTCAATATGTTTCTTTTCCATCACCAAATTTCATGTATCTTCGTCAGTAAGCCACAAAGTTAAAAGACTATAAATGAATGACAAATATTTTAGGTTTTTTCTTCACCATCCCAAAGTATTAGGTTTTTTTATCACTAAGAACCAAACATGATAGACTATTGTAGGTGTAAAAAATTAATTATATTTTATTTTTCAACTCCAACATAAAATTTTAGGTTTTTCCCCACTAAAAAACAATGATAAAAGAGTATAACCCATGACATATTTTTTTAAATAATATAGGTAAAAATTAAAATTAAATAATGAAGCGCAAACTTATTTATATTTACCTTTTTCACATCGAATTATGGTAAATTAGATGTAAATATATTCAATAGGATTCTTCTCCATCACCAAATTTCATGTTTCTTCGTCAGTAAGCCACAAAGTTAAAAGACTATAAATGAATGACAAATATTTTAGGTATTTTCTTCACCATCCCAAAGTCTTAGGTTTTCTTATCACTAAGAACCATACATAATAGACAATAGTAGGTGTAAAAAATTTATTCTATTTTATTTTTCAACTCCAACATAAAATTTTAGGTTTTTCCCCATTAAAAAACAAAGATAAAAGAGTATAGTCCATGACATATATTTTAGTTAATATAGGTAAAAATTAAAATTAAATAATGAAGCTCAAACTTATTTATATTTAACTTTTGCACATCGAATTATGGTAAATTAGATGTAAATATATTCAATATGTTTCTTCTCCATCACCAAATTTCATGTTTCGTCTTCAGTAAGCCACAAAGTTAAAAGACTATAAATGAATGACAAATATTTTAGGTTTTTTCTTCACCATCCCAAAGTCTTAGGTTTTCTTATCACTAAGAACCATACATAATAGACTATAGTAGGTGTAAAAAATTAATTCTATTTTATTTTTCAACTCCAACATAAAATTTTAGGTTTTTCCCTATTAAAAAATAAAGATAAAAGACTATAGTCCATGAAATATTTTTTTAAATAATATAGCTAAAAATTAAAATTAAATAATGAAGCTCAAACTTATTTATATTTACCTTTTTCACATCGAATTATGCTAAA
The DNA here is from genome assembly GCA_963859935.3 of Lathyrus sativus. Lineage (NCBI taxonomy): Eukaryota > Viridiplantae > Streptophyta > Magnoliopsida > Fabales > Fabaceae > Lathyrus > Lathyrus sativus. The sequence continues at coordinate 745,268 of CAWUDS030002480.1, forward strand.
TTAGATGTAAATATATTCAATATGTTTCTTTTCCATCACCAAATTTCATGTTTCTTCGTCAGTAAGCCACAAAGTTAAAAGACTATAAATGAATGACAAATATTTTAGGTTTTTTCTTCACCATCCCAAAGTATTAGGTTTTTTTATCACTAAGAACCAAACATGATAGACTATTGTAGGTGTAAAAAATTAATTATATTTTATTTTTCAACTCCAACATAAAATTTTAGGTTTTTCCCCACTAAAAAACAATGATAAAAGAGTATAACCCATGACATATTTTTTTAAATAATATAGGTAAAAATTAAAATTAAATAATGAAGCGCAAACTTATTTATATTTACCTTTTTCACATCGAATTATGGTAAATTAGATGTAAATATATTCAATATGTTTCTTCTCCATCACCAAATTTCATGTTTCTTCGTCAGTAAGCCACAAAGTTAAAAGACTATAAATGAATGACAAATATTTTAGGTATTTTCTTCACCATCCCAAAGTCTTAGGTTTTCTTATCACTAAGAACCATACATAATAGACAATAGTAGGTGTAAAAAATTTATTCTATTTTATTTTTCAACTCCAACAAAAAATTTTAGGTTTTTCCCCATTAAAAAACAAAGATAAAAGAGTATAGTCCATGACATATATTTTAGTTAATATAGGTAAAAATTAAAATTAAATAATGAAGCTCAAACTTATTTATATTTACCTTTTTCACATCGAATTATGGTAAATTAGATGCAAATATATTCAATATGTTTCTTCTCCATCACCAAATTTCATGTTTCTTCGTCAGTAAGCCACAAAGTTAAAAGACTATAAATGAATGACAAATATTTTAGGTTTTTTCTTCACCATCCCAAAGTCTTAGGTTTTCTTATCACTAAGAACCATACATAATAGACTATAGTAGGTGTAAAAAATTAATTCTATTTTATTTTTCAACTCCAACATAAAATTTTAGGTTTTTCCCTTTTAAAAAATAAAGATAAAAGACTATAGTCCATGAAATATTTTTTTAAATAATATAGCTAAAAATTAAAATTAAATAATGAAGCTCAAACTTATTTATATTTACCTTTTTCACATCGAATTATTGTAAATTATATGTAAATATATTCAATATGTTTCGTCTCCATCACCAAATTTCATGTTTCTTCGTCAGTAAGCCACAAAGTTAAAAGACTATAAATGAATGACAAATATTTTAGGTTTTTTCTTCACCATCCCAAAGTATTAGGTTTTTTTATAACTAAGAACCAAACATGATAGACTATTGTAGGTGTAAAAAATTAATTATATTTTATTTTTCAACTCAAACATAAAATTTTAGGTTTTTCCTCACAAAAAAACAAAGTTAAAAGACTATAACCCATGACATATTTTTTTAAATAATATAGGTAAAACGTAAAATTAAATAATGAAGCTCAAACTTATTTATATTTACCACATCGAATTATGGTAAATTAGATGTAAATATATTCAATATGTTTCTTCTCCATCACCAAATTTCATGTTTCTTCGTTAGTAAGCCACAAAGTTAAAAGACTATAAATGAATGACAAATATTTTAGGTTTTTTCTTTACCATCCCAAAGTCTTAGGTTTTTTTATCACTAAGAACCATACATAATAGACTATAGTAGGTGTAAAAAATTAATGCTATTTTATTTTTCAATCCAACATAAAATTTTAGATTTTTCCCCATTAAAAAAAAGATAAAAGACTATAGTCCATGACATATATTTTATATAATATAGGTAGAAATTATAACTAAATAATGAAGCTCAAACTTATTTATACTTACCTTTTTCACATCGAACTATGGTAAATTATATGTAAATATATTCAATATGTTTCTTCTCCATCAACAAATTTCATGTTTCTTCGTCAGGAAGCCACAAAGTTAAAAGACTATAAATGAATGACAAATATTTTAGGTTTTTTCTTCACCATCCCAAAGTCTTAGGTTTTCTTATCACTAAGAACCATACATAATAGACTATAGTAGGTGTAAAAAATTAATTCTATTTTATTTTTCAACTCCAACATAAAATTTTAGGTTTTTCCCCACTAAAAAACAAAGATAAAAGACTATAGTCCATGACATATATTTTATATAATATAGGTAAAAATTAATATTAAATAATGAATCTCAAACTTATTTATATTTACCTTTTTCACATTGAATTATGGTAAATTAGATATAAATATATTCAATAGGATTCTTCTCAATCACCAAATTTCATGTTTCTTCGTCAATAAGCCACAAAGTTAAAAGACTATAAATGAATGACAAATATTTTAGGTTTTTATTACACCATCCCAAAGTATTAGGTTTTTTTATCACTAAAAACCATACTTAATAGACTATAGTAGGTGTAAAAAATTAATTATATTTTATTTTTCAACTCCAACATAAAATTTTAGGTTTTTCCCCACTAAAAAACAATGATAAAAGAGTATAACCAATGACATATTTTTTTAAATAATATAGGTAAAAATTAAAATTAAATAATGAAGCTCAAACTTATTTATAGTTACCTTTTTCACATCTAATTATGGTAAATTAGATGTAAATATATTCAATGTGTTTCTTCTCCGTCACCAAATTTCATGTTTCTTCGTCAGTAAGCCACAAAGTTAAAAGACTATAAATGAATGACAAATATTTTAGGTTTTTTCTTCACCATCCCAAAGTATTAGGTTTTTTTATCACTGAAAACCATACTTAATAGACTATAGTAGGTGTAAAAAATTAATTATATTTTATTTTTCAACTCCAACATAAAATTTTAGGTTTTTTCCCACTAAAAAACAATGATAAAAGAGTATAACCAATGACATATTTTTTAAAATAATATAGGTAAAAATTAAAATTAAAGAATGAAGCGCAAACTTATTTATATTTACCTTTTTCACATCGAATTATGGTAAATTAGATGTAAATATATTCAATATTTTTCTTCTCCATCACCAAATTTCATGTTTCTTCGTCAGTAAGTCACAAAGTTAAAAGACTATAAATGAATGACAAATATTTTAGGTTTTTTCTTCACCATCCCAAAGTCTTAGGTTTTCTTATCACTAAGAACCATACATAATAGACAATAGTAGGTGTAAAAAATTAATTCTATTTTATTTTTCAACTCCAACATAAAATTTTAGGTTTTTCCCCATTAAAAAACAAAGATAAAAGAGTATAGTCCATGACATATATTTTAGTTAATATAGGTAAAAATTAAAATTAAATAATGAAGCTCAAACTTATTTATATTTACCTTTTTCACATCGAATTATGGTAAATTAGATGCAAATATATTCAATATGTTTCTTCTCCATCACCAAATTTCATGTTTCTTCGTCAGTAAGCCACAAAGTTAAAAGACTATAAATGAATGACAAATATTTTAGGTTTTTTCTTCACCATTCCAAAGTCTTAGGTTTTCTTATCACTAAGAACCATACATAATAGACTATAGTAGGTGTAAAAAATTAATTGTATTTTATTTTTCAACTCCAACATAAAATTTTAGGTTTTTCCCTATTAAAAAATAAAGATAAAAGACTATAGTCCATGAAATATTTTTTTAAATAATATAGCTAAAAATTAAAATTAAATAATGAAGCTCAAACTTATTTATATTTACCTTTTTCACATCGAATTATTGTAAATTATATGTAAATATATTCAATATGTTTCGTCTCCATCACCAAATTTCATGTTTCTTCGTCAGTAAGCCACAAAGTTAAAAGACTATAAATGAATGACAAATATTTTAGGTTTTTTCTTCACCATCCCAAAGTATTAGGTTTTTTTATAACTAAGAACCAAACATGATAGACTATTGTAGGTGTAAAAAATTAATTATATTTTATTTTTCAACTCCAACATAAAATTTTAGGTTTTTCCTCACAAAAAAACAAAGTTAAAAGACTATAACCCATGACATATTTTTTTAAATAATATAGGTAAAACGTAAAATTAAATAATGAAGCTCAAACTTATTTATATTTACCACATCGAATTATGGTAAATTAGATGTAAATATATTCAATATGTTTCTTCTCCATCACCAAATTTCATGTTTCTTCGTTAGTAAGCCACAAAGTTAAAAGACTATAAATGAATGACAAATATTTTAGGTTTTTTCTTTACCATCCCAAAGTCTTAGGTTTTTTTATCACTAAGAACCATACATAATAGACTATAGTAGGTGTAAAAAATTAATGCTATTTTATTTTTCAATCCAACATAAAATTTTAGGTTTCTCCCCATTAAAAAAAAGATAAAAGACTATAGTCCATGACATATATTTTATATAATATAGGTAGAAATTATAACTAAATAATGAAGCTCAAACTTATTTATATTTACCTTTTTCACATCGAACTATGGTAAATTATATGTAAATATATTCAATATGTTTCTTCTCCATCAACAAATTTCATGTTTCTTCGTCAGTAAGCCACAAAGTTAAAAGACTATAAATGAATGACAAATATTTTAGGTTTTTTCTTCACCATCCCAAAGTGTTAGGTTTTCTTATCACTAAGAACCATACATAATAGACTATAGTAGGTGTAAAAAATTAATTCTATTTTATTTTTCAACTCCAACATAAAATTTTAGGTTTTTCCCCACTAAAAAACAAAGATAAAAGACTATAGTCCATGACATATATTTTATATAATATAGGTAAAAATTAATATTAAATAATGAAGCTCAAACTTATTTATATTTACCTTTTTCACATTGAATTATGGTAAATTAGATATAAATATATTCAATAGGATTCTTCTCAATCACCAAATTTCATGTTTCTTCGTCAATAAGCCACAAAGTTAAAAGACTATAAATGAATGACAAATATTTTAGGTTTTTATTACACCATCCCAAAGTATTAGGTTTTTTTATCACTAAAAACCATACTTAATAGACTATAGTAGGTGTAAAAAATTAATTATATTTTATTTTTCAACTACAACATAAAATTTTAGGTTTTTCCCCACTAAAAAACAATGATAAAAGAGTATAACCAATGACATATTTTTTTAAATAATATAGGTAAAAATTAAAATTAAATAATGAAGCTCAAACTTATTTATAGTTACCTTTTTCACATCGAATTATGGTAAATTAGATGTAAATATATTCAATGTGTTTCTTCTCCGTCACCAAATTTCATGTTTCTTCGTCAGTAAGCCACAAAGTTAAAAGACTATAAATGAATGACAAATATTTTAGGTTTTTTCTTCACCGTCCCAAAGTCTTAGGTTTTCTTATCACTAAGAACCATACATGATAGACAATAGTAGGTGTAAAAAATTAATTCTATTTTATTTTTCAACTCCAACATAAAATTTTAGGTTTTTCCCCATTAAAAATAAAGTTAAAAGAGTATAGTCCATGACATATATTTTACTTAATATAGGTAAAAATTGAAATTAAATAATGAAGCTCAAACTTATTTATATTTACGTTTTTCACATCGAATTATGGTAAATTAGATGTAAATATATTCAATATGTTTCTTCTCCATCACCAAATTTAATGTTTCTTCGTCAGTAAGCCACAAAGTTAAAAGACTATAAATGAATGACAAATATTTTAGGTCTTTTCTTCACCGTCCCAAAGTCTTAGGTTTTCTTATCATTAAGAACCATACATAATAGACAATAGTAGGTGTAAAAAATTAATTCTATTTTATTTTTCAACTCCAACAAAATTTTTTTGGTTTTTCCCTATTAAAAAATAAAGATAAAAGAGTATAGTCCATGACATATATTTTATATAATATAGGTAAAAATTAAAATTAAATAATGAAGCTCAAACTTATTTATATTTACCTTTTTCACATTGAATTATTGTAAATTATATGTAAATATATTCAATATGTTTCTTCTCCATCACCAAATTTCATGTTTCTTCGTCAGTAAGCCACAAAGTTAAAAGACTATAAATGAATGACAAATATTTTAGGTTTTTTCTTCACCATCCCAAAGTATTAGGTTTTTTTATCACTTAGAACCAAACATGATAGACTATTGTAGGTGTAAAAAATTAATTATATTTTATTTTTCAACTCCAACATAAAATTTTAGGTTTTTCCCCACTAAAAAACAAAGTTAAAAGACTATAACCCATGACATATTTTTTTAAATAATATAGGTTAAACGTAAAATAAAATAATGAAGCTCAAACTTATTTATATTTACCACATCGAATTATGGTAAATTAGATGTAAATATATTCTATATGTTTCTTCTCCATCACCAAATTTCATGTTTCTTCGTTAGTAAGCCACAAAGTCAAAAGACTATAAATGAATGACAAATATTTTAGGTTTTTTCTTCACCATCCCAAAGTATTAGGTTTTTTTATCACTAAGAACCAAACATGATAGACTATTGTAGGTGTAAAAAATTAATTATATTTTATTTTTCAACTCCAACATAAAATTATAGGTTTTCCCCCACTAAAAAACAAAGTTAAAAGACTATAACCCATGACATATTTTTTTAAATAATATAGGTAAAACAGAAAATTAAATAATGAAGCTCAAACTTATTTATATTTACCACATCGAATTATGGTAAATTAGATGTAAATATATTCAATATGTTTCTTCTCCATCACCAAATTTCATGTTTCTTCGTTAGTAAGCCACAAAGTTAAAAGACTATAAATGAATGACAAATATTTTAGGTTTTTTCTTTACCATCCCCAAGTCTTAGGTTTTTTTATCACTAAGAACCATACATAATAGACTATAGTAGGTGTAAAAAATTAATTCTATTTTATTTTTCAACTCCAACATAAAATTTTAGGTTTTTCCCCATTAAAAAACAAAGATAAAAGACTATAGTCCATGACATATATTTTATATAATATAGGTAAAAATTAAAATTAAATAATGAAGCTCAAACTTATTTATATTTACATTTTTCACATTGAATTATGGTAAATTATATGTTAATATATTCAATATGTTTCTTCTCCATCACCAAATTTCATGTTTCTTCGTTAGTAAGCCACAAAGTTAAAAGACTATAAATGAATGACAAATATTTTAGGTTTTTTCTTCACCATCCCAAAGTCTTAGGTTTTCTTATCACTAAGAACCATACATAATAGACTATAGTAGGTGTAAAAAATTAATTCTATTTTATTTTTCAACTCCAACATAACATTTTAGATTTTTCCCCATTAAAAAACAAAGATAAAAGACTATAGTCCATGACATATATTTTATATAATATAGGTAAAAATTAAAATTAAATAATGAAGCTCAAACTTATTTATAGTTACCTTTTTCACATCGAATTATGGTAAATTAGATGTAAATATATACAATATGTTTCTTCTCCGTCTCCAAATTTCATGTTTCTTCGTCAATAAGCCACAAAGTTAAAAGACTATAAATGAATGACAAATATTTTAGGTTTTTTCTTCACCATCCCAAAGTCTTAGGTTTTCTTATCACTAAGAACCATACATAATAGACAATAGTAGGTGTAAAAAATTAATTCTGTTTTATTTTTCAACTCCAACATAAAATTTTAGGTTTTTCCCCATTAAAAATAAAGATAAAAGAGTATAGTCCATGACATATATTTTACTTAATATAGGTAAAAATTGAAATTAAATAATGAAGCTCAAACTTATTTATATTTACTTTTTTCACATCGAATTATGGTAAATTAGATGTAAATATATTCAATATGTTTCTTCTCCATCACCAAATTTAATGTTTCTTCGTCAGTAAGCCACAAAGTTAAAAGACTATAAATGAATGACAAATATTTTAGGTTTTTTCTTCACCGTCCCAAAGTCTTAGGTTTTCTTATCACTAAGAACCATACATGATAGACAATAGTAGGTGTAAAAAATTAATTCTATTTTATTTTTCAACTCCAACAAATTTTTTTAGGTTTTTCCCTATTAAAAAATAAAGATAAAAGAGTATAGTCCATGACATATATTTTAGTTAATATAGGTAAAAATTAAAATTAAATAATGAAGCTCAAACTTATTTATATTTACCTTTTTCACATTGAATTATTGTAAATTATATGTAAATATATTCAATATGTTTCTTCTCCATCACCAAATTTCATGTTTCTTCGTCAGTAAGCCACAAAGTTAAAAGACTATAAATGAATGACAAATATTTTAGGTTTTTTCTTCACCATCCCAAAGTATTAGGTTTTTTTATCACTTAGAACCAAACATGATAGACTATTGTAGGTGTAAAAAATTAATTATATTTTATTTTTCAACTCCAACATAAAATTTTAGGTTTTTCCCCACTAAAAAACAAAGTTAAAAGACTATAACCCATGACATATTTTTTTAAATAATATAGGTAACACGTAAAATAAAATAATGAAGCTCAAACTTATTTATATTTACCACATCGAATTATGGTAAATTAGATGTAAATATATTCTATATTGTTTCTTCTCCATCACCAAATTTCATGTTTCTTCGTTAGTAAGCCACAAAGTTAAAAGACTATAAATGAACGACAAATATTTTAGGTTTTTTCTTTACCATCCCAAAGTCTTAGGTTTTTTATCACTAAGAACCATACATAATATACTATAGTAGGTGTAAAAAATTAATTCTATTTTATTTTTCAACTCCAACATATAATTTTAGGTTTTTCCCCATTAAAAAACAAAGATAAAAGACTATAGTCCATGACATATATTTTATATAATATAGGTAAAAATTAAAATTAAATAATGAAGCTCAAACTTATTTATATTTACCTTTTTCACATCGAATTATAGTAAATTAGATGTAAATATATTCAATATGTTTCTTCTCCATCACCAAAATCATGTTTATTCGTTAGTAAGCAACAAAGTTAAAAGAGTATAAATGAATGACAAATATTTTAGGTTTTTTCTTCACCATCCCAAAGTATTAGGTTTTTTTATCACTAAGAACCAAACATGATAGACTATTGTAGGTGTAAAAAATTAATTATATTTTATTTTTCAACTCCAACATAAAATTATAGGTTTTCCCCCACTAAAAAACAAAGTTAAAAGACTATAACCCATGACATATTTTTTTAAATAATATAGGTAAAACGTAAAATTAAATAATGAAGCTCAAACTTATTTATATTTACCACATCGAATTATGGTCAATTAGATGTAAATATATTCAATATGTTTCTTCTCCATCACCAAAATCATGTTTCTTCGTGAGTAAGCAACAAAGTTAAAAGAGTATAAATGAATGACAAATATTTTAGGTTTTTTCTTCACCATCCCAAAGTATTAGGTTTTTTTATCACTAAGAACCAAACATGATAGACTATTGTAGGTGTAAAAAATTAATTATATTTTATTTTTCAACTCCAACATAAAATTATAGGTTTTCCCCCACTAAAAAACAAAGTTAAAAGACTATAACCCATGACATATTTTTTTAAATAATATAGGTAAAACGTAAAATTAAATAATGAAGCTCAAACTTATCTATATTTACCACATCGAATTATGGTAAATTAGATGTAAATATATTCAATATGTTTCTTCTCCATCACCAAATTTCATGTTTCTTCGTTAGTAAGCCACAAAGTTAAAAGATTATAAATGAATGACAAATATTTTAGGTTTTTTCTTTACCATCCCAAAGTCTTAGGTTTTTTTATCACTAAGAACCATACATAATAGACTATAGTAGGTGTAAAAAATTAATTCTATTTTATTTTTCAACTCCAACATAAAATTTTAGGTTTTTCCCCATTAAAAAACAAAGATAAAAGACTATAGTCCATGACATATATTTTATATAATATAGGTAAAAATTAAAATTAAATAATGAAGCTCAAACTTATTTATATTTACATTTTTCACATTGAATTATGGTAAATTATATGTAAATATATTCAATATGTTTCTTCTCCATCACCAAATTTCATGTTTCTTCGTTAGTAAGCCACAAAGTTAAAAGACTATAAATGAATGACAAATATTTTAGGTTTTTTCTTCACCATCCCAAAGTCTTAGGTTTTCTTATCACTAAGAACCATACATAATAGACTATAGTAGGTGTAAAAAATTAATTCTATTTTATTTTTCAACTCCAACATAAAATTTTAGATTTTTCCCCATTAAAACACAAAGATAAAAGACTATAGTCCATGACATATATTTTATATAATATAGGTAAAAATTAAAATTAAATAATGAAGCTCAAACTTATTCATAGTTACCTTTTTCACATCGAATTATGGTAAATTAGATGTAAATATATACAATATGTTTCTTCTCCGTCACCAAATTTCATGTTTCTTCGTCAGTAAGCCACAAAGTTAAAAGACTATAAATGAATGACAAATATTTTAGGTTTTTTCTTCACCATCCCAAAGTCTTAGGTTTTCTTATCACTAAGAACCATACATAATAGACTATAGTAGGTGTAAAAAATTAATTTTGTTTTATTTTTCAACTCCAACATAAAAGTTTAGGTTTTTCCCCATTAAAAATAAAGATAAAAGAGTATAGTCCATGACATATATTTTACTTAATATAGGTAAAAATTGAAATTAAATAATGAAGCTCAAACTTATTTATATTTACCTTTTTCACATCGAATTATGGTAAATTAGATGTAAATATATTCAATATGTTTCTTCTCCATCACCAAATTTAATGTTTCTTCGTCAGTAAGCCACAAAGTTAAAAGACTATAAATGAATGACAAATATTTTAGGTTTTTTCTTCACCGTCCCAAAGTCTTAGGTTTTCTTATCACTAAGAACCATACATAATAGACAATAGTAGGTGTAAAAAATTAATTCTATTTTATTTTTCAACTCCAACAAAATTTTTTAGGTTTTTCCCTATTAAAAAATAAAGATAAAAGAGTATAGTCCATGACATATATTTTAGTTAATATAGGTAAAAATTAAAATTAAATAATGAAGCTCAAACTTATTTATATTTACCTTTTTCACATTGAATTATTGTAAATTATATGTAAATATATTCAATATGTTTCTTCTCCATCACCAAATTTCATGTTTCTTCGTCAGTAAGCCACAAAGTTAAAAGACTATAAATGAATGACAAATATTTTAGGTTTTTTCTTCACCATCCCAATGTATTAGGTTTTTTTATCACTTAGAACCAAACATGATAGACTATTGTAGGTGTAAAAAATTAATTATATTTTATTTTTCAACTCCAACATAAAATTTTAGGTTTTTCCCCACTAAAAAACAAAGTTAAAAGTCTATAACCCATGACATATTTTTTTAAATAATATAGGTAAAACGTAAAATAAAATAATGAAGCTCAAACTTATTTATATTTACCACATCAAATTATGGTAAATTAGATGTAAATATATTCTATATGTTTCTTCTCCATCACCAAATTTCATGTTTCTTCGTTAGTAAGCCACAAAGTTAAAAGACTATAAATGAATGACAAATATTTTAGGTTTTTTCTTTACCATCCCAAAGTCTTAGGTTTTTTATCACTAAGAACCATACATAATAGACTATAGTAGGTGTAAAAAATTAATTCTATTTTATTTTTCAACTCCAACCTAAAATTTTAGGTTTTTCCCCATTAAAAAACAAAGATAAAAGACTATAGTCCATGACATATATTTTATATAATATAGGTAAAAATTTAAATTAAATAATGAAGCTCAAATTTATTTATATTTACCTTTTTCACATCGAATTATGGTAAATTAGATGTAAATATATTCAATATGTTTCTTCTCCATCACCAAAATCATGTTTCTTCGTCAGTAAGCAACAAAGTTAAAAGAGTATAAATGAATGACAAATATTTTAGGTTTTTTCTTCACCATCGCAAAGTATTCGGTTTTTTTATCACTAAGAACCAAACATGATAGACTATTGTAGGTGTAAAAAATTAATTATATTTTATTTTTCAACTCCAACATAAAATTATAGGTTTTCCCCCACTAAAAAACAAAGTTAAAAGACTATAACCCATGACATATTTTTTTAAATAATATAGGTAAAACGTAAAATTAAATAATGAAGCTCAAACTTATTTATATTTACCACATCGAATTATGGTAAATTAGATGTAAATATATTCAATATGTTTCTTCTCCATCACCAAAATCATGTTTCTTCGTCAGTAAGCAACAAAGTTAAAAGAGTATAAATGAATGACAAATATTTTAGGTTTTTTCTTCACCATCCCAAAGTATTAGGTTTTTTTATCACTAAGAACCAAACACAATAGACTATTGTAGGTGTAAAAAATTAATTATATTTTATTTTTCAACTCTAACATAAAATTATAGGTTTTCCCCCACTAAAAAACAAAGTTAAAAGACTATAACCCATGACATATTTTTTTAAATAATATAGGTAAAACGTAAAATTAAATAATGAAGCTCAAACTTATTTATATTTACCACATCGAATTATGGTAAATTAGATGTAAATATATTAAATATGTTTCTTCTCCATCACCAAATTTCATGTTTCTTCGTTAGTAAGCCACAAAGTTAAAAGACTATAAATGAATGACAAATATTTTAGGTTTTTTCTTTACCATCCCAAAGTCTTAGGTTTTTTTATCACTAAGAACCATACATAATAGACTATAGTAGGTGTAAAAAATTAATTCTATTTTATTTTTCAACTCCAACATAAAATTTTAGGTTTTTCCCCATTAAAAAACAAAGATAAAAGACTATAGTCCATGACATATATTTTATATAATATAGGTAAAAATTAAAATTAAATAATGAAGCTCAAACTTATTTATATTTACATTTTTCACATTGAATTATGGTAAATTATATGTAAATATATTCAATATGTTTCTTCTCCATCACCAAATTTCATGTTTCTTCGTTAGTAAGCCACAAAGTTAAAAGACTATAAATGAATGACAAATATTTTAGGTTTTTTCTTCACCATCCCAAAGTCTTAGGTTTTCTTATAACTAAGAACCATACATAATAGACTATAGTAGGTGTAAAAAATTAATTTTATTTTATTTTTAAACTCCAACATAAAATTTTAAATTTTTCCCCATTAAAAAACAAAGATAAAAGACTATAGTCCATGACATATATTTTATATAATATAGGTAAAAATTAAAATTAAATAATGAAGCTCAAACTTATTTATAGTTACCTTTTTCACATCGAATTATGGTAAATTAGATGTAAATATATACAATATGTTTCTTCTTCGTCACCAAATTTCATGTTTCTTCGTCAGTAAGCCACAAAGTTAAAAGACTATAAATGAATGACAAATATTTTAGGTTTTTTCTTCACCATCCCAAAGTCTTAGGTTTTCTTATCACTAAGAACCATACATAATAGACTATAGTAGGTGAAAAAAATTAATTCTATTTTATTTTTCAACTCCAACATAAAATTTTAGGTTTTTCCCCATTAAAAAACAAAGATAAAAGAGTATAGTCCATGACATATATTTTATATAATATAGGTAAAAATTTAAATTAAATAATGAAGCTCAAACTTATTTATATTTACCTTTTTCACATCGAATTATGGTAAATTAGATGTAAATATATTCAATATGTTTCTTCTCCATCACCAAATTTCATGTTTCTTCGTCAGTAAGCAACAAAGTTAAAAGAGTATAAATGAATGACAAATATTTTAGGTTTTTTCTTCACCATCGCAAAGTATTCGGTTTTTTTATCACTAAGAACCAAACATGATAGACTATTGTAGGTGTAAAAAATTAATTATATTTTATTTTTCAACTCCAACATAAAATTATAGGTTTTCCCCCACTAAAAAACAAAGTTAAAAGACTATAACCCATGACATATTTTTTTAAATAATATAGGTAAAACGTAAAATAAAATAATGAAGCTCAAACTTATTTATATTTACCACATCGAATTATGGTAAATTAGATGTAAATATATTCAATATGTTTCTTCTCCATCACCAAAATCATGTTTCTTCGTCAGTAAGCAACAAAGTTAAAAGAGTATAAATGAATGACAAATATTTTAGGTTTTTTCTTCACCATCCCAAAGTATTAGGTTTTTTTATCACTAAGAACCAAACACAATAGACTATTGTAGGTGTAAAAAATTAATTATATTTTATTTTTCAACTCCAACATAAAATTATAGGTTTTCCCCCACTAAAAAACAAAGTTAAAACACTATAACCCATGACATATTTTTTTAAATAATATAGGTAAAACGTAAAATTAAATAATGAAGCTCAAACTTATTTATATTTACCACATCGAATTATGGTAAATTAGATGTAAATATATTAAATATGTTTCTTCTCCATCACCAAATTTCATGTTTCTTCGTTAGTAAGCCACAAAGTTAAAAGACTATAAATGAATGACAAATATTTTAGGTTTTTTCTTTACCATCCCAAAGTCTTAGGTTTTTTTATCACTAAGAACCATACATAATAGACTATAGTAGGTGTAAAAAATTAATTCTATTTTATTTTTCAACTCCAACATAAAATTTTAGGTTTTTCCCCATTAAAAAACAAAGATAAAAGACTATAGTCCATGACATATATTTTATATAATATAGGTAAAAATTAAAATTAAATAATGAAGCTCAAACTTATTTATATTTACATTTTTCACATTGAATTATGGTAAATTAGATGTAAATATATTCAATATGTTTCTTCTCCATCACCAAATTTCATGTTTCTTCGTTAGTAAGCCACAAAGTTAAAAGACTATAAATGAATGACAAATATTTTAGGTTTTTTCTTCACCATCCAAAGTCTTAGGTTTTCTTATAACTAAGAACCATACATAATAGACTATAGTAGGTGTAAAAAATTAATTCTATTTTATTTTTCAACTCCAACATAAAATTTTAAATTTTTCCCCATTAAAAAACAAAGATAAAAGACTATAGTCCATGACATATATTTTATATAATATAGGTAAAAATTAAAATTAAATAATGAAGCTCAAACTTATTTATAGTTACCTTTTTCACATCGAATTATGGTAAATTAGATGTAAATATATACAATATGTTTCTTCTTCGTCACCAAATTTCATGTTTCTTCGTCAGTAAGCCACAAAGTTAAAAGACTATAAATGAATGACAAATATTTTAGGTTTTTTCTTCACCATCCCAAAGTCTTAGGTTTTCTTATCACTAACAACCATACATAATAGACTATAGTAGGTGAAAAAAATTAATTCTATTTTATTTTTCAACTCCAACATAAAATTTTAGGTTTTTCCCCATTAAAAAACAAAGATAAAAGAGTATAGTCCATGACATATATTTTAGTTAATATAGGTAAAAATTAAAATTAAATAATGAAGCTCAAACTTATTTATATTTACCTTTTTCACATCGAATTATGGTAAATTAGATGTAAATATATTCAATATGTTTCTTCTCCATCACCAAATTTCATGTTTCTTCTTCAGTAAGCCACAAAGTTAAAAGACTATAAATGAATGACAAATATTTTAGGTTTTTTCTTCACCATCCCAAAGTATTAGGTTTTTTTATCACTAAGAACCAAACATGATAGACTATTGTATGTGTAAAAAATTAATTATATTTTATTTTTCAACTCCAACATAAAATTTTAGGTTTTTTCCCACTAAAAAACAAAGATAAAAGACTATAGTCCATGACATATATTTTATATAATATAGGTAAAAATTAAAATTAAATAATGAAGCTCAATCTTATTTATATTTACCTTTTTCACATCGAATTATGGTAAATTAGATGTAAATATATTCAATATGTTTCTTCTCCATCACCAAATTTAATGTTTCTTCGTCAGTAAGCCACAAAGTTAAAAGACTATAAATGAATGACAAATATTTTAGGTTTTTTCTTCACCATCCCAAAGTCTTAGGTTTTCTTATCACTAAGAACCATACATAATAGACTATAGTAGGTGTAAAAAATTAATTCTATTTTATTTTTCAACTCCAACAAAATTTTTTAGGTTTTTCCCTATTAAAAAATAAAGATAAAAGACTATAGTCCATGAAATATTTTTTTAAATAATATAGCTAAAAATTAAAATTAAATAATGAAGCTCAAACTTATTTATATTTACCTTTTTCACATTGAATTATTGTAAATTATATATAAATATATTCAATATGTTTCTTCTCCATCACCAAATTTCATGTTTCTTCGTCAGTAAGCCACAAAGTTAAAAGACTATAAATGAATGACAAATATTTTAGGTTTTTTCTTCACCATCCCAAAGTATTAGGTTTTTTTATCACTTAGAACCAAACATGATAGACTATTATAGGTGTAAAAAATTAATTATATTTTATTTTTCAACTCCAACATAAAAGTTTAGGTTTTTCCCCACTAAAAAACAAAGTTAAAAGACTATAACCCATGACATATTTTTTTAAATAATATAGGTAAAACGTAAAATAAAATAATGAAGCTCAAACTTATTTATATTTACCACATCGAATTATGGTAAATTAGATGTAAATATATTCAATATGTTTCTTCTCCATCACCAAATTTCATGTTTCTTCGTTAGTAAGCCACAAAGTTAAAAGACTATAAATGAATGACAAATATTTTAGGTTTTTTCTTTACCATCCCAAAGTCTTAGGTTTTTTTATCACTAAGAACCATACATAATAGACTATAGTAGGTGTAAAAAATTAATTCTATTTTATTTTTCAACTCCAACATAAAATTTTAGGTTTTTCCCCATTAAAAAACAAAGATAAAAGACTATAGTCCATGACATATATTTTATATATTATAGATAAAAATTAAAATTAAATAATGAAGCTCAAACTTATTTATATTTACATTTTTCACATTGAATTATGATAAATTATATGTAAATATATTCAATATGTTTCTTCTCCATCACCAAATTTCATGTTTCTTCGTTAGTAAGCCACAAAGTTAAAAGACTATAAATGAATGACAAATATTTTAGGTTTTTTCTTCACCATCCCAAAGTCTTAGGTTTTCTTATCACTAAGAACCATACATAATAGATTATAGTAGGTGTAAAAAATTAATTCTATTTTATTTTTCAACTCCAACATAAAATTTTAGATTTTTCCCCATTAAAAAACAAAGATAAAAGACTATAGTCCATGACATATATTTTATATAATATAGGTAAAAATTAAAATTAAATAATGAAGCTCAAACTTATTTATAGTTACCTTTTTCACATCGAATTATGGTAAATTAGATGTAAATATATACAATATGTTTCTTCTCCGTCACCAAATTTCATGTTTCTTCGTCAGTAAGCCACAAAGTTAAAAGACTATAAATGAATGACAAATATTTTAGGTTTTTTGTTCACCATCCCAAAGTCTTAGGTTTTCTTATCACTAAGAACCATACATAATAGACTATAGTAGGTGTAAAAAATTAATTCTATTTTATTTTTCAACTCCAACATAAAATTTTAGGTTTTTCCCCATTAAAAAACAAAGATAAAAGAGTATAGTCCATGACATATATTTTACTTAATATAGGTAAAAATTAAAATTAAATAATGAAGCTCAAACTTATTTATATTTACCTTTTTCACATCGAATTATGGTAAATTAGATGTAAATATATTCAATATGTTTCTTCTCCATCACCAAATTTCATGTTTCTTCTTCAGTAAGCCACAAAGTTAAAAGACTATAAATGAATGACAAATATTTTAGGTTTTTTCTTCACCATCCCAAAGTATTAAGTTTTTTTATCACTAAGAACCAAACATGATAGACTATTGTAGGTGTAAAAAATTAATTATATTTTATTTTTCAACTCCAACATAAAATTTTAGGTTTTTTCCCGCTAAAAAACAAAGATAAAAGACTATAGTCCATGAAATATATTTTATATAATATAGGTAAAAATTAAAATTAAATAATGAAGCTCAATCTTATTTATATTTACCTTTTTCACATCGAATTATGGTAAATTAGATGTAAATATATTCAATATGTTTCTTCTCAATCACCAAATTTCATGTTTCTTCGTCAGTAAGCCACAAAGTTAAAAGACTATAAATGAATGACAAATATTTTAGGTTTTTTCTTCACCATCCCAAAGTCTTAGGTTTTCTTATCACTAAGAACCATACATAATAGACTATAGTAGGTGTAAAAAATTAATTCTATTTTATTTTTCAACTCCAACAAAATTTTTTAGGTTTTTCCCTATTAAAAAATAAAGATAAAAGACTATAGTCCATGAAATATTTTTTTAAATAATATAGCTAAAAATTAAAATTAAATAATGAAGCTCAAACTTATTTATATTTACCTTTTTCACATTGAATTATTGTAAATTATATGTAAATATATTCAATATGTTTCTTCTCCATCACCAAATTTCATGTTTCTTCGTCAGTAAGCCACAAAGTTAAAAGACTATAAATGAATGACAAATATTTTAGGTTTTTTCTTCACCATCCCAAAGTATTAGGTTTTTTTATCACTTAGAACCAAACATGATAGACTATTATAGGTGTAAAAAATTAATTATATTTTATTTTTCAACTCCAACATAAAATTTTAGGTTTTTCCCCACTAAAAAACAAAGTTAAAAGACTATAACCCATGACATATTTTTTTAAATAATATAGGTAAAACGTAAAATAAAATAATGAAGCTCAAACTTATTTATATTTACCACATCGAATTATGGTAAATTAGATGTAAATATATTCAATATGTTTCTTCTCCATCACCAAATTTCATGTTTCTTCGTTAGTAAGCCACAAAGTTAAAAGACTATAAATGAATGACAAATATTTTAGGTTTTTTCTTTACCATCCCAAAGTCTTAGGTTTTTTTATCACTAAGAACCATACATAATAGACTATAGTAGGTGTAAAAAATTAATTCTATTTTATTTTTCAACTCCAACATAAAATTTTAGGTTTTTCCCCATTAAAAAACAAAGATAAAAGACTATAGTCCATGACATATATTTTATATAATATAGGTAAAAATTAAAATTAAATAATCAAGCTCAAACTTATTTATATTTACCTTTTTCACATCGAATTATGGTAAATTAGATGTAAATATATTCAATATGTTTCTTCTCCATCACCAAATTTCATGTTTCTTCGTCAGTAAGCAACAAAGTTAAAAGAGTATAAATGAATGACAAATATTTTAGGTTTTTTCTTCACCATCCCAAAGTATTAGGTTTTTTTATCACTAAGAACCAAACATGATAGACTATTGTAGGTATAAAAAATTAATTATATTTTAATTTTCAACTCCAACATAAAATTATAGGTTTTCCCCCACTAAAAAACAAAGTTAAAAGACTATAACCCATGACATATTTTTTTAAATAATATAGGTAAAACGTAAAATTAAATAATGAAGCTCAAACTTATTTATATTTACCACATCGAATTATGGTAAATTAGATATAAATATATTCAATATGTTTCTTCTCAATCACCAAATTTCATGTTTCTTCGTTAGTAAGCCACAAAGTTAAAAGACTATAAATGAATGACAAATATTTTAGGTTTTTTCTTTACCATCCCAAAGTCTTAGGTTTTTTTATCACTAAGAACCATACATAATAGACTATAGTAGGTGTAAAAAATTAATTCTATTTTATTTTTCAACTCCAACATAAAATTTTAGGTTTTTCCCCATTAAAAAACAAAGATAAAAGACTATAGTCCATGACATATATTTTATATAATATAGGTAAAAATTAAAATTAAATAATGAAGCTCAAACTTATTTATATTTACATTTTTCACATTGAATTATGGTAAATTATATGTAAATATATTCAATATGTTTCTTCTCCATCACCAAATTTCATGTTTCTTCGTTAGTAAGCCACAAAGTTAAAAGACTATAAATGAATGACAAATATTTTAGGTTTTTTCTTCACCATCCCAAAGTCTTAGGTTTTCTTATCACTAAGAACCATACATAATAGACTATAGTAGGTGTAAAAAATTAATTATATTTTATTTTTCAACTCCAACATAAAATTTTAGATTTTTCCCCATTAAAAAACAAAGATAAAAGACTATAGTCCATGACATATATTTTATATAATATAGGTAAAAATTAAAATTAAATAATGAAGCTCAAACTTATTTATAGTTACCTTTTTCACATCGAATTATGGTAAATTAGATGTAAATATATACAATATGTTTCTTCTCCGTCACCAAATTTCATGTTTCTTCGTCAGTAAGCCACAAAGTTAAAAGACTATAAATGAATGACAAATATTTTAGGTTTTTTATTCACCATCCCAAAGTCTTAGGTTTTTTTATCACTAAGAACCATACATAATAGACAATAGTAGGTGTAAAAAATTAATTCTGTTTTATTTTTCAACTCCAACATAAAATTTTAGGTTTTTCCCCATTAAAAATAAAGATAAAAGAGTATAGTCCATGACATATATTTTACTTTATATAGGTAAAAATTGAAATTAAATAATGAAGCTCAAACTTATTTATATTTACCTTTTTCACATCGAATTATGGTAAATTAGATGTAAATATATTCAATATGTTTCTTCTCCATCACCAAATTTAATGTTTCTTCGTCAGTAAGCCACAAAGTTAAAAGACTATAAATTAATGACAAATATTTTAGGTTTTTTCTTCACCGTCCCAAAGTCATAGGTTTTCTTATCACTAAGAACCATACATAATAGACAATAGTAGGTGTAAAAAATTAATTCTATTTTATTTTTCAACTCCAACAAATTTTTTTAGGTTTTTCCCTATTAAAAAATAAAGATAAAAGAGTATAGTCCATGACATATATTTGTGTTAATATAGGTAAAAATTAAAATTAAATAATGAAGCTCAAACTTATTTATATTTACCTTTTTCACATTGAATTATTGTAAATTATATGTAAATATATTCAATATGTTTCTTCTCCATCACCAAATTTCATGTTTCTTCGTCAGTAAGCCACAAAGTTAAAAGACTATAAATGAATGACAAATATTTTAGGTTTTTTCTTCACCATCCCAAAGTATTAGGTTTTTTTATCACTTAGAACCAAACATGATAGACTATTGTAGGTGTAAAAAATTAATTATATTTTATTTTTCAACTCCAACATAAAATTTTAGGTTTTTCCCCACTAAAAAACAAAGTTAAAAGACTATAACCCATGACATATTTTTTTAAATAATATAGGTAAAACGTAAAATAAAATAATGAAGCTCAAACTTATTTATATTTACCACATCGAATTATTGTAAATTAGATGTAAATATATTCTATATGTTTCTTCTCCATCACCAAATTTCATGTTTCTTCGTTAGTAAGCCACAAAGTTAAAAGACTATAAATGAATGACAAATATTTTAGGTTTTTTCTTTACCATCCCAAAGTCTTAGGTTTTTTATCACTAAGAACCATACACAATAGACTATAGTAGGTGTAAAAAATTAATTCTATTTTATTTTTCAACTCCAACATAAAATTTTAGGTTTTTCCCCATTAAAAAACAAAGATAAAAGACAATAGTCCATGACATATATTTTATATAATATAGGTAAAAATTAAAATTAAATAATGAAGCTCAAACTTATTTATATTTACCTTTTTCACATCGAATTATGGTAAATTAGATGTAAATATATTCAATATGTTTCTTCTCCATCACCAAAATCATGTTTCTTCGTCAGTAAGCAACAAAGTTAAAAGAGTATAAATGAATGACAAATATTTTAGGTTTTTTCTTCACCATCCCAAAGTATTAGGTTTTCTTATCACTAAGAACCATACACAATAGACTATAGTAGGTTTAAAAAGTTAATTCTATTTTATTTTTCAACTCCAACATAAAATTTTAGGTTTTTCCCCATTAAAAAACAAAGATAAAAGACTATAGTCCATGACATATATTTTATATAATATAGGTAAAAATTAAAATTAAATAATCAAGCTCAAACTTATTTATATTTACCTTTTTCACATCGAATTATGGTAAATTAGATGTAAATATATTCAATATGTTTCTTCTCCATCACCAAAATCATGTTTCTTCGTCAGTAAGCAACAAAGTTAAAAGAGTATAAGTGAATGACAAATATTTTAGGTTTTTTCTTCACCATCCCAAAGTATTAGGTTTTTTTATCACTAAGAACCAAACATGATAGACTATTGTAGGTGTAAAAAATTAATTATATTTTATTTTTCAACTCCAACATAAAATTATAGGTTTTCCCCCACTAAAAAACAAAGTTAAAAGACTATAACCCATGACATATTTTTTTAAATAATATAGGTAAAACTTAAAATTAAATAATGAAGCTCAAACTTATTTATATTTACCACATTGAATTATGGTAAATTAGATGTAAATATATTCAATATGTTTCTTCTCCATCACCAAATTTCATGTTTCTCCGTTAGTAAGCCACAAAGTTAAAAGACTATAAATGAATGACAAATATTTTAGGTTTTTTCTTTACCATCCCAAAGTCTTAGGTTTTTTTATCACTAAGAACCATACATAATAGACTATAGTAGGTGTAAAAAATTAATTCTATTTTATTTTTCAACTCCAAAATAAAATTTTAGGTTTTTCCCATTAAAAAACAAAGATAAAAGACTATAGTCCATGACATATATTTTATATAATATAGGTAAAAATTAAAATTAAATAATGAAGCTCAAACTTATTTATATTTACATTTTTCACATTGAATTATGGTAAATTATATGTAAATATACTCAATATGTTTCTTCTCCATCACCAAATTTCATGTTTCTTCGTTAGTAAGCCACAAAGTTAAAAGACTATAAATGAATGACAAATATTTTAGGTTTTTTCTTAACCATCCCAAAGTCTTAGGTTTTCTTATCACTAAGAACCATACATAATAGACTATAGTAGGTGTAAAAAATTAATTCTATTTTATTTTTCACCTCCAACATAAAATTTTAGATTTTTCCCCATTAAAAAACAAAGATAAAAGACTATAGTCCATGACATATATTTTATATAATATAGGTAAAAATTAAAATTAAATAATGAAGCTCAAACTTATTTATAGTTACCTATTTCACATCTAATTATGGTAAATTAGATGGAAATATATACAATATGTTTCTTCTCCGTCACCAAATTTCATGTTTCTTCGTCAGTAAGCCACAAAGTTAAAAGACTATAAATGAATGACAAATATTTTAGGTTTTTTCTTCACCATCCCAAAGTCTTAGGTTTTCTTATCACTAAGAACCATACATAATAGACTATAGTAGGTGTAAAAAATTAATTCTGTTTTATTTTTCAACTCCAACATAAAATTTTAGGTTTTTCCCATTAAAAATAAAGATAAAAGAGTATAGTCCATGACATATATTTTACTTAATATAGGTAAAAATTGAAATTAAATAATGAAGCTCAAACTTATTTATATTTACCTTGTTCACATCGAATTATGGTAAATTAGATGTAAATATATTCAATATGTTTCTTCTCCATCACCAAATTTAATGTTTCTTCGTCAGTAAGCCACAAAGTTAAAAGACTATAAATGAATGACAAATATTTTAGGTTTTTTCTTCACCGTCCCAAAGTCTTAGGTTTTCTTATCACTAAGAACCATACATAATAGACAATAGTAGGTGTAAAAAATTAATTCTATTTTATTTTTCAACTCCAACAAATTTTTTTAGGTTTTTCCCTATTAAAAAATAAAGATAAAAGAGTATAGTCCATGACATATATTTTAGTTAATATAGGTAAAAATTAAAATTAAATAATGAAGCTCAAACATATTTATATTTACCTTTTTCACATTGAATTATTGTAAATTATATGTAAATATATTCAATATGTTTCTTCTCCATCACCAAATTTCATGTTTCTTCGTCAGTAAGCCACAAAGTTAAAAGACTATAAATGAATGACAAATATTTTAGGTTTTTTCTTCACCATCCCAAAGTATTAGGTTTTTTTATCACTTAGAACCAAACATGATAGACTATTGTAGGTGTAAAAAATTAATTATATTTTATTTTTCAACTCCAACATAAAATTTTAGGTTTTTCCCCACTAAAAAACAAAGTTAAAAGACTATAACCCATGACATATTTTTTTAAATAATATAGGTAAAACGTAAAATAAAATAATGAAGCTCAAACTTATTTATATTTACCACATCGAATTATGGTAAATTAGATGTAAATATATTCTATATGTTTCTTCTCCATCACCAAATTTCATGTTTCTTCGTTAGTAAGCCACAAAGTTAAAAGACTATAAATGAATGACAAATATTTTAGGTTTTTTCTTTACCATCCCAAAGTCTTAGGTTTTTTATCACTAAGAACCATACATAATAGACTATAGTAGGTGTTAAAAATTAATTCTATTTTATTTTTCAACTCCAACATAAAATTTTAGGTTTTTCCCCATTAAAAAACAAAGATAAAAGACTATAGTCCATGACATATATTTTATATAATATAGGTAAAAATTCAAATTAAATAATGAAGCTCAAACTTATTTATATTTACCTTTTTCACATCGAATTATGGTAAATTAGATGTAAATATATTCAATATGTTTCTTCTCCATCACCAAAATCATGTTTCTTCGTCAGTAAGCAACAAAGTTAAAAGAGTATAAATGAATGACAAATATTTTAGGTTTTTTCTTCACCATCCAAAAGTATTAGGTTTTTTTATCACTAAGAACCAAACATGATAGACTATTGTAGGTGTAAAAAATTAATTATATTTTATTTTTCAACTCCAACATAAAATTATAGGTTTTCCCCCACTAAAAAACAAAGTTAAAAGACTATAACCCATGACATATTTTTTTAAATAATATAGGTAAAACGTAAAATTAAATAATGAAGCTCAAACTTATTTATATTTACCACATCGAATTATGGTAAATTAGATGTAAATATATTCAATATGTTTCTTCTCCATCACCAAAATCATGTTTCTTCGTCAGTAAGCCACAAAGTTAAAAGACTATAAATGAATGACAAATATTTTAGGTTTTTTCTTCACCATCCCAAAGTCTTAGGTTTTCTTATCACTAAGAACCATACATAATAGACTATAGTAGGTGTAAAAAATTAATTCTGTTTTATTTTTCAACTCCAACATAAAATTTTAGGTTTTTCCCATTAAAAATAAAGATAAAAGAGTATAGTCCATGACATATATTTTACTTAATATAGGTAAAAATTGAAATTAAATAATGAAGCTCAAACTTATTTATATTTACCTTGTTCACATCGAATTATGGTAAATTAGATGTAAATATATTCAATATGTTTCTTCTCCATCACCAAATTTAATGTTTCTTCGTCAGTAAGCCACAAAGTTAAAAGACTATAAATGAATGACAAATATTTTAGGTTTTTTCTTCACCGTCCCAAAGTCTTAGGTTTTCTTATCACTAAGAACCATACATAATAGACAATAGTAGGTGTAAAAAATTAATTCTATTTTATTTTTCAACTCCAACAAATTTTTTTAGGTTTTTCCCTATTAAAAAATAAAGATAAAAGAGTATAGTCCATGACATATATTTTAGTTAATATAGGTAAAAATTAAAATTAAATAATGAAGCTCAAACATATTTATATTTACCTTTTTCACATTGAATTATTGTAAATTATATGTAAATATATTCAATATGTTTCTTCTCCATCACCAAATTTCATGTTTCTTCGTCAGTAAGCCACAAAGTTAAAAGACTATAAATGAATGACAAATATTTTAGGTTTTTTCTTCACCATCCCAAAGTATTAGGTTTTTTTATCACTTAGAACCAAACATGATAGACTATTGTAGGTGTAAAAAATTAATTATATTTTATTTTTCAACTCCAACATAAAATTTTAGGTTTTTCCCCACTAAAAAACAAAGTTAAAAGACTATAACCCATGACATATTTTTTTAAATAATATAGGTAAAACGTAAAATAAAATAATGAAGCTCAAACTTATTTATATTTACCACATCGAATTATGGTAAATTAGATGTAAATATATTCTATATGTTTCTTCTCCATCACCAAATTTCATGTTTCTTCGTTAGTAAGCCACAAAGTTAAAAGACTATAAATGAATGACAAATATTTTAGGTTTTTTCTTTACCATCCCAAAGTCTTAGGTTTTTTATCACTAAGAACCATACATAATAGACTATAGTAGGTGTTAAAAATTAATTCTATTTTATTTTTCAACTCCAACATAAAATTTTAGGTTTTTCCCCATTAAAAAACAAAGATAAAAGACTATAGTCCATGACATATATTTTATATAATATAGGTAAAAATTCAAATTAAATAATGAAGCTCAAACTTATTTATATTTACCTTTTTCACATCGAATTATGGTAAATTAGATGTAAATATATTCAATATGTTTCTTCTCCATCACCAAAATCATGTTTCTTCGTCAGTAAGCAACAAAGTTAAAAGAGTATAAATGAATGACAAATATTTTAGGTTTTTTCTTCACCATCCAAAAGTATTAGGTTTTTTTATCACTAAGAACCAAACATGATAGACTATTGTAGGTGTAAAAAATTAATTATATTTTATTTTTCAACTCCAACATAAAATTATAGGTTTTCCCCCACTAAAAAACAAAGTTAAAAGACTATAACCCATGACATATTTTTTTAAATAATATAGGTAAAACGTAAAATTAAATAATGAAGCTCAAACTTATTTATATTTACCACATCGAATTATGGTAAATTAGATGTAAATATATTCAATATGTTTCTTCTCCATCACCAAAATCATGTTTCTTCGTCAGTAAGCAACAAAGTTAAAAGAGTATAAATGAATGACAAATATTTTAGGTTTTTTCTTCACCATCCCAAAGTATTAGGTTTTTTTATCACTAAGAACCAAACATGATAGACTATTGTAGGTGTAAAAAATTAATTATATTTTATTTTTCAACTCCAACATAAAATTATAGGTTTTCCCCCACTAAAAAACAAAGTTAAAAGACTATAACCCATGACATATTTTTTTAAATAATATAGGTAAAACGTAAAATTAAATAATGAAGCTCAAACTTATTTATATTTACCACATCGAATTATGGTAAATTAGATGTAAATATATTCAATATGTTTCTTCTCCATCACCAAATTTCATGTTTCTCCGTTAGTAAGCCACAAAGTTAAAAGACTATAAATGAATGACAAATATTTTAGGTTTTTTCTTTACCATCCCAAAGTCTTAGGTTTTTTTATCACTAAGAACCATACATAATAGACTATAGTAGGTGTAAAAAATTAATTCTATTTTATTTTTCAACTCCAACATAAAATTTTAGGTTTTTCCCCATTAAAAAACAAAGATAAAAGACTATAGTCCATGACATATATTTTATATAATATAGGTAAAAATTAAAATTAAATAATGAAGCTCAAACTTATTTATATTTACATTTTTCACATTGAATTATGGTAAATTATATGTAAATATATTCAATATGTTTCTTCTCCATCACCAAATTTCATGTTTCTTCGTTAGTAAGCCACAAAGTTAAAAGACTATAAATGAATGACAAATATTTTAGGTTGTTTCTTCACCATCCCAAAGTCTTAGGTTTTCTTATCACTAAGAACCATACATAATAGACTATAGTAGGTGTAAAAAATTAATTCTATTTTATTTTTCAACTCCAACATAAAATTTTAGGTTTTTCCCCATTAAAAAACAAAGATAAAAGACTATAGTCCATGACATATATTTTATATAATATAGGTAAAAATTAAAATTAAATAATCAAGCTCAAACTTATTTATATTTACCTTTTTCACATCGAATTATGGTAAATTAGATGTAAATATATACAATATGTTTCTTCTCCGTCACCAAATTTCATGTTTGTTCGTCAGTAAGCCACAAAGTTAAAAGACTATAAATGAATGACAAATATTTTAGGTTTTTTCTTCACCATCCCAAAGTCTTAGGTTTTCTTATCACTAAGAACCATACATAATAGACTATAGTAGGTGTAAAAAATTAATTCCGTTTTATTTTTCAACTCCAACATAAAATTTTAGGTTTTTCCCCATTAAAAATAAAGATAAAAGAGTATAGTCCATGACATATATTTTACTTAATATAGGTAAAAATTGAAATTAAATAATGAAGCTCAAACTTATTTATATTTACCTTTTTCACATCGAATTATGGTAAATTAGATGTAAATATATTCAATATGTTTCTTCTCCATCACCAAATTTAATGTTTCTTCGTCAGTAAGCCACAAAGTTAAAAGACTATAAATGAATGACAAATATTTTAGGTTTTTTCTTCACCGTCCCAAAGTCTTAGGTTTTCTTATCACTAAGAACCATACATAATAGACAATAGTAGGTGTAAAAAATTAATTCTATTTTATTTTTCAACTCCAACAAAATTTTTTAGGTTTTTCCCTATTAAAAAATAAAGATAAAAGAGTATAGTCCATGACATATATTTTAGTTAATATAGGTAAAAATTAAAATTAAATAATGAAGCTCAAACTTATTTATATTTACCTTTTTCACATTGAATTATTGTAAATTATATGTAAATATATTCAATATGTTTCTTCTCCATCACCAAATTTCATGTTTCTTCGTCAGTAAGCCACAAAGTTAAAAGACTATAAATGAATGACAAATATTTTAGGTTTTTTCTTCACCATCCCAAAGTATTAGGTTTTTTTATCACTTAGAACCAAACATGATAGACTATTGTAGGTGTAAAAAATTAACTATATTTTATTTTTCAACTCCAACATAAAATTTTAGGTTTTTCCCCACTAAAAAACAAAGTTAAAAGACTATAACCCATGACATATTTTTCTAAATAATATAGGTAAAACGTAAAATAAAATAATGAAGCTCAAACTTATTTATATTTACCACATCGAATTATGGTAAATTAGATGTAAATATATTCTATATGTTTCTTCTCCATCACCAAATTTCATGTTTCTTCGTTAGTAAGCCACAAAGTTAAAAGACTATAAATGAATGACAAATATTTTAGGTTTTTTCTTTACCATCCCAAAGTCTTAGGTTTTTTATCACTAAGAACCATACATAATAGACTATAGTAGGTGTTAAAAATTAATTCTATTTTATTTTTCAACTCCAACATAAAATTTTAGGTTTTTCCCCATTAAAAAACAAAGATAAAAGACTATAGTCCATGACATATATTTTATATAATATAGGTAAAAATTCAAATTAAATAATGAAGCTCAAACTTATTTATATTTACCTTTTTCACATCGAATTATGGTAAATTAGATGTAAGTATATTCAATATGTTTCTTCTCCATCACCAAAATCATGTTTCTTCGTCAGTAAGCAACAAAGTTAAAAGAGTATAAATGAATGACAAATATTTTAGGTTTTTTCTTCACCATCCCAAAGTATTAGGTTTTTTTATCACTAAGAACCAAACATGATAGACTATTGTAGGTGTAAAAAATTAATTATATTTCATTTTTCAACTCCAACATAAAATTATAGGTTTTCCCCCACTAAAAAACAAAGTTAAAAGACTATAACCCATGACATATTTTTTTAAATAATATAGGTAAACGTAAAATTAAATAATGAAGCTCAAACTTATTTATATTTACCACATCGAATTATGGTAAATTAGATGTAAATATATTCAATATGTTTCTTCTCCATCACCAAAATCATGTTTCTTCGTCAGTAAGCAACAAAGTTAAAAGAATATAAATGAATGACAAATATTTTAGGTTTTTTCTTCACCATCCCAAAGTATTAGGTTTTTTTATCACTAAGAACCAAACATGATAGACTATTGTAGGTGTAAAAAATTAATTATATTTTATTTTTCAACTCCAACATAAAATTATAGGTTTTCCCCCACTAAAAAACAAAGTTAAAAGACTATAACCCATGACATATTTTTTTAAATAATATAGGTAAAACGTAAAATTAAATAATGAAGCTCAAACTTATTTATATTTACCACATCGAATTATGGTAAATTAGATGTAAATATATTCAATATGTTTCTTCTCCATCACCAAATTTCATGTTTCTTCGTTAGTAAGCCCCAAAGTTAAAAGACTATAAATGAATGACAAATATTTTAGGTTTTTTCTTTACCATCCCAAAGTCTTAGGTTTTTTTATCACTAAGAACCATACATAATAGACTATAGTAGGTGTAAAAAATTAATTCTATTTTATTTTTCAACTCCAACATAAAATTTTAGGTTTTTCCCCATTAAAAAACAAAGATAAAAGACTATAGTCCATGACATATATTTTATATAATATAGGTAAAAATTAAAATTAAATAATGAAGCTCAAACTTATTTATATTTACATTTTTCACATTGAATTATGGTAAATTATATGTAAATATATTCAATATGTTTCTTCTCCATCACCAAATTTCATGTTTCTTCGTTAGTAAGCCACAAAGTTAAAAGACTATAAATGAATGACAAATATTTTAGGTTGTTTCTTCACCATCCCAAAGTCTTAGGTTTTCTTATCACTAAGAACCATACATAATAGACTATAGTAGGTGTAAAAAATTAATTCTATTTTATTTTTCAACTCCAACATAAAATTTTAGGTTTTTCCCCATTAAAAAACAAAGATAAAAGACTATAGTCCATGACATATATTTTATATAATATAGGTAAAAATTAAAATTAAATAATCAAGCTCAAACTTATTTATATTTACCTTTTTCACATCGAATTATGGTAAATTAGATGTAAATATATACAATATGTTTCTTCTCCGTCACCAAATTTCATGTTTGTTCGTCAGTAAGCCACAAAGTTAAAAGACTATAAATGAATGACAAATATTTTAGGTTTTTTCTTCACCATCCCAAAGTCTTAGGTTTTCTTATCACTAAGAACCATACATAATAGACTATAGTAGGTGTAAAAAATTAATTCCGTTTTATTTTTCAACTCCAACATAAAATTTTAGGTTTTTCCCCATTAAAAATAAAGATAAAAGAGTATAGTCCATGACATATATTTTACTTAATATAGGTAAAAATTGAAATTAAATAATGAAGCTCAAACTTATTTATATTTACCTTTTTCACATCGAATTATGGTAAATTAGATGTAAATATATTCAATATGTTTCTTCTCCATCACCAAATTTAATGTTTCTTCGTCAGTAAGCCACAAAGTTAAAAGACTATAAATGAATGACAAATATTTTAGGTTTTTTCTTCACCGTCCCAAAGTCTTAGGTTTTCTTATCACTAAGAACCATACATAATAGACAATAGTAGGTGTAAAAAATTAATTCTATTTTATTTTTCAACTCCAACAAAATTTTTTAGGTTTTTCCCTATTAAAAAATAAAGATAAAAGAGTATAGTCCATGACATATATTTTAGTTAATATAGGTAAAAATTAAAATTAAATAATGAAGCTCAAACTTATTTATATTTACCTTTTTCACATTGAATTATTGTAAATTATATGTAAATATATTCAATATGTTTCTTCTCCATCACCAAATTTCATGTTTCTTCGTCAGTAAGCCACAAAGTTAAAAGACTATAAATGAATGACAAATATTTTAGGTTTTTTCTTCACCATCCCAAAGTATTAGGTTTTTTTATCACTTAGAACCAAACATGATAGACTATTGTAGGTGTAAAAAATTAACTATATTTTATTTTTCAACTCCAACATAAAATTTTAGGTTTTTCCCCACTAAAAAACAAAGTTAAAAGACTATAACCCATGACATATTTTTCTAAATAATATAGGTAAAACGTAAAATAAAATAATGAAGCTCAAACTTATTTATATTTACCACATCGAATTATGGTAAATTAGATGTAAATATATTCTATATGTTTCTTCTCCATCACCAAATTTCATGTTTCTTCGTTAGTAAGCCACAAAGTTAAAAGACTATAAATGAATGACAAATATTTTAGGTTTTTTCTTTACCATCCCAAAGTCTTAGGTTTTTTATCACTAAGAACCATACATAATAGACTATAGTAGGTGTTAAAAATTAATTCTATTTTATTTTTCAACTCCAACATAAAATTTTAGGTTTTTCCCCATTAAAAAACAAAGATAAAAGACTATAGTCCATGACATATATTTTATATAATATAGGTAAAAATTCAAATTAAATAATGAAGCTCAAACTTATTTATATTTACCTTTTTCACATCGAATTATGGTAAATTAGATGTAAGTATATTCAATATGTTTCTTCTCCATCACCAAAATCATGTTTCTTCGTCAGTAAGCAACAAAGTTAAAAGAGTATAAATGAATGACAAATATTTTAGGTTTTTTCTTCACCATCCCAAAGTATTAGGTTTTTTTATCACTAAGAACCAAACATGATAGACTATTGTAGGTGTAAAAAATTAATTATATTTCATTTTTCAACTCCAACATAAAATTATAGGTTTTCCCCCACTAAAAAACAAAGTTAAAAGACTATAACCCATGACATATTTTTTTAAATAATATAGGTAAACGTAAAATTAAATAATGAAGCTCAAACTTATTTATATTTACCACATCGAATTATGGTAAATTAGATGTAAATATATTCAATATGTTTCTTCTCCATCACCAAAATCATGTTTCTTCGTCAGTAAGCAACAAAGTTAAAAGAATATAAATGAATGACAAATATTTTAGGTTTTTTCTTCACCATCCCAAAGTATTAGGTTTTTTTATCACTAAGAACCAAACATGATAGACTATTGTAGGTGTAAAAAATTAATTATATTTTATTTTTCAACTCCAACATAAAATTATAGGTTTTCCCCCACTAAAAAACAAAGTTAAAAGACTATAACCCATGACATATTTTTTTAAATAATATAGGTAAAACGTAAAATTAAATAATGAAGCTCAAACTTATTTATATTTACCACATCGAATTATGGTAAATTAGATGTAAATATATTCAATATGTTTCTTCTCCATCACCAAATTTCATGTTTCTTCGTTAGTAAGCCCCAAAGTTAAAAGACTATAAATGAATGACAAATATTTTAGGTTTTTTCTTTACCATCCCAAAGTCTTAGGTTTTTTTATCACTAAGAACCATACATAATAGACTATAGTAGGTGTAAAAAATTAATTCTATTTTATTTTTCAACTCCAACATAAAATTTTAGGTTTTTCCCCATTAAAAAACAAAGATAAAAGACTATAGTCCATGACATATATTTTAGTTAATATAGGTAAAAATTAAAATTAAATAATGAAGCTCAAACTTATTTATATTTACCTTTTTGACATTGAATTATTGTAAATTATATGTAAATATATTCAATATGTTTCTCCTCCATCACCAAATTTCATGTTTCTTCGTCAGTAAGCCACAAAGTTAAAAGACTATAAATGAATGACAAATATTTTAGGTTTTTTCTTCACCATCCCAAAGTATTAGGTTTTTTTATCACTTAGAACCAAACATGATAGACTATTGTAGGTGTAAAAAATTAATTATATTTTATTTTTCAACTCCAACATAAAATTTTAGGTTTTTCCCCACTAAAAAACAAAGTTAAAAGACTATAACCCATGACATATTTTTCTAAATAATATAGGTAAAACGTAAAATAAAATAATGAAGCTCAAACTTATTTATATTTACCACATCGAATTATGGTAAATTAGATGTAAATATATTCTATATGTTTCTTCTCCATCACCAAATTTCATGTTTCTTCGTTAGTAAGCCACAAAGTTAAAAGACTATAAATGAATGACAAATATTTTAGGTTTTTTCTTTACCATCCCAAAGTCTTAGGTTTTTTATCACTAAGAACCATACATAATAGACTATAGTAGGTGTTAAAAATTAATTCTATTTTATTTTTCAACTCCAACATAAAATTTTAGGTTTTTCCCCATTAAAAAACAAAGATAAAAGACTATAGTCCATGACATATATTTTATATAATATAGGTAAAAATTCAAATTAAATAATGAAGCTCAAACTTATTTATATTTACCTTTTTCACATCGAATTATGGTAAATTAGATGTAAATATATTCAATATGTTTCTTCTCCATCACCAAAATCATGTTTCTTCGTCAGTAAGCAACAAAGTTAAAAGAGTATAAATGAATGACAAATATTTTAGGTTTTTTCTTCACCATCCCAAAGTATTAGGTTTTTTTATTACTAAGAACCAAACATGATAGACTATTGTAGGTGTAAAAAATTAATTATATTTTATTTTTCAACTCCAACATAAAATTATAGGTTTTCCCCCACTAAAAAACAAAGTTAAAAGACTATAACCCATGACATATTTTTTTAAATAATATAGGTAAAACGTAAAATTAAATAATGAAGCTCAAACTTATTTATATTTACCAAATCGAATTATGGTAAATTAGATTTAAATATATTCAATATGTTTCTTCTCCATCACCAAAATCATGTTTCTTCGTCAGTAAGCAACAAAGTTAAAAGAGTATAAATGAATGACAAATATTTTAGGTTTTTTCTTCACCATCCCAAAGTATTAGGTTTTTTTATCACTAAGAACCAAACATGATAGACTATTGTAGGTGTAAAAAATTAATTATATTTTATTTTTCAACTCCAACATAAAATTATAGGTTTTCCCCCACTAAAAAACAAAGTTAAAAGACTATAACCCATGACATATTTTTTTAAATAATATAGGTAAAACGTAAAATTAAATAATGAAGCTCAAACTTATTTATATTTACCACATCGAATTATGGTAAATTAGATGTAAATATATACAATATGTTTCTTCTCCGTCACCAAATTTCATGTTTGTTCGTCAGTAAGCCACAAAGTTAAAAGACTATAAATGAATGACAAATATTTTAGGTTTTTCCTTCACCATACCAAAGTCTTAGGTTTTCTTATCACTAAGAACCATACATAATAGACTATAGTAGGTGTAAAAAATTAATTCTGTTTTATTTTTCAACTCCAACATAAAATTTTAGGTTTTTCCCCATTAAAAATAAAGATAAAAGAGTATAGTCCATGACATATATTTTACTTAATATAAGTAAAAATTGAAATTAAATAATGAAGCTCAAACTTATTTATATTTACCTTTTTCACATCGAATTATGGTAAATTAGATGTAAATATATTCAATATGTTTCTTCTCCATCACCAAATTTCATGTTTCTTCGTCAGTAAGCCACAAAGTTAAAAGACTATAAATGAATGACAAATATTTTAGGTTTTTTCTTCACCATCCCAAAGTCTTAGGTTTTCTTATCACTAAGAACCATACATAATAGACTATAGTAGGTGTAAAAAATTAATTCTATTTTATTTTTCAACTCCAACATAAAATTTTAGATTTTTCCCCATTAAAAAACAAAGATAAAAGACTATAGTCCATGACATATATTTTATATAATATAGGTAAAAATTAAAATTAAATAATGAAGCTCAAACTTATTTATAGTTACCTTTTTCACATCGAATTATGGTAAATTAGATGTAAATATATACAATATGTTTCTTCTCCGTCACCAAATTTCATGTTTGTTCGTCAGTAAGCCACAAAGTTAAAAGACTATAAATGAATGACAAATATTTTAGGTTTTTCCTTCACCATACCAAAGTCTTAGGTTTTCTTATCACTAAGAACCATACATAATAGACTATAGTAGGTGTAAAAAATTAATTCTGTTTTATTTTTCAACTCCAACATAAAATTTTAGGTTTTTCCCCATTAAAAATAAAGATAAAAGAGTATAGTCCATGACATATATTTTACTTAATATAGGTAAAAATTGAAATTAAATAATGAAGCTCAAACTTATTTATATTTACCTTTTTCACATCGAATTATGGTAAATTAGATGTAAATATATTCAATATGTTTCTTCTCCATCACCAAATTTCATGTTTCTTCGTCAGTAAGCCACAAAGTTAAAAGACTATAAATGAATGACAAATATTTTAGGTTTTTTCTTCACCATCCCAAAGTATTAGGTTTTTTTATCACTTAGAACCAAACATGATAGACTATTGTAGGTGTAAAAAATTAATTATATTTTATTTTTCAACTCCAACATAAAATTTTAGGTTTTTCCCCACTAAAAAACAAAGTTAAAAGACTATAACCCATGACATATTTTTCTAAATAATATAGGTAAAACGTAAAATAAAATAATGAAGCTCAAACTTATTTATATTTACCACATCGAATTATGGTAAATTAGATGTAAATATATTCTATATGTTTCTTCTCCATCACCAAATTTCATGTTTCTTCGTTAGTAAGCCACAAAGTTAAAAGACTATAAATGAATGACAAATATTTTAGGTTTTTTATTTACCATCCCAAAGTCTTAGGTTTTTTATCACTAAGAACCATACATAATAGACTATAGTAGGTGTAAAAAATTAATTCTATTTTATTTTTCAACTCCAACATAAAATTTTAGGTTTTTCCCCATTAAAAAACAAAGATAAAAGACTATAGTCCATGACATATATTTTATATAATATAGGTAAAAATTCAAATTAAATAATGAAGCTCAAACTTATTTATATTTACCTTTTTCACATCGAATTATGGTAAATTAGATGTAAATATATTCAATATGTTTCTTCTCCATCACCAAAATCATGTTTCTTCGTCAGTAAGCAACAAAGTTATAAGAGTATAAATGAATGACAAATATTTTAAGTTTTTTCTTCACCATCCCAAAGTATTAGGTTTTTTTATCACTAAGAACCAAACATAATAGACTATTGTACGTGTAAAAAATTAATTATATTTTATTTTTCAACTCCAACATAAAATTATAGGTTTTCCCCCACTAAAAAACAAAGTTAAAAGACTATAACCCATGACATATTTTTTTAAATAATATAGGTAAAACGTAAAATTAAATAATGAAGCTCAAACTTATTTATATTTACCACATCGAATTATGGTAAATTAGATGTAAATATATTCAATATGTTTCTTCTCCATCACCAAATTTCATGTTTCTTCGTTAGTAAGCCACAAAGTTAAAAGACTATAAATGAATGACAAATATTTTAGGTTTTTTCTTTACCATCCCAAAGTCTTAGGTTTTTTTATCACTAAGAACCATACATAAAAGACTATAGTAGGTGTAAAAAATTAATTCTATTTTATTTTTCAACTCCAACATAAAATTTTAGGTTTTTCCCCATTAAAAAACAAAGATAAAAGACTATAGTCCATGACATATATTTTATATAATATAGGTAAAAATTAAAATTAAATAATGAAGCTCAAACTTATTTATATTTACATTTTTCACATTGAATTATGGTAAATTATATGTAAATATATTCAATATGTTTCTTCTCCATCACCAAATTTCATGTTTCTTCGTTAGTAAGCCACAAAGTTAAAAGACTATAAATGAATGACAAATATTTTAGGTTTTTTCTTCACCATCCCAAAGTCTTAGGTTTTCTTATCACTAAGAACCATACATAATAGACTATAGTAGGCGTAAAAAATTAATTCTATTTTATTTTTCAACTCCAACATAAAATTTTAGATTTTTCCCCATTATAAAACAAAGATAAAAGACTATAGTCCATGACATATATTTTATATAATATAGGTAAAAATTAAAATTAAATAACGAAGCTCAAACTTATTTATAGTTACCTTTTTCACATCGAATTATGGTAAATTAGATGTAAATATATACAATATGTTTCTTCTCCGTCACCAAATTTCATGTTTCTTCGTCAGTAAGCCACAAAGTTAAAAGACTATAAATGAATGACAAATATTTTAGGTTTTTTCTTCACCATCCCAAAGTCTTAGGTTTTCTTATCACTAAGAACCATACATAATAGACTATAGTAGGTGTAAAAAATTAATTCTATTTTATTTTTCAACTCCAACATAAAATTTTAGGTTTTTCCCCATTAAAAAACAAAGATAAAAGAGTATAGTCCATGACATATATTTTTTGTTAATATAGGTAAAAATTAAAATTAAATAATGAAGCTCAAACTTATTTATATTTACCTTTTTCACATCGAATTATGGTAAATTAGATGTAAATATATTCAATATGTTTTTTCTCCATCACCAAATTTCATGTTTCTTCTTCAGTAAGCCACAAAGTTAAAAGACTAAAAATGAATGACAAATATTTTAGGTTTTTTCTTCACTATCCCAAAGTATTAGGTTTTTTTATCACTAAGAACCAAACATGATAGACTATTGTAGGTGTAAAAAATTAATTATATTTTATTTTTCAACTCTAACATAAAATTTTAGGTTTTTTCCCACTAAAAAACAAAGATAAAAGACTATAGTCCATGACATATATTTTATATAATAAAGGTAAAAATTAAAATTAAATAATGAAGCTCACTCTTATTTATATTTACCTTTTTCTCATCGAATTATGGTAAATTAGATGTAAATATATTCAATATGTTTCTTCTCCATCACCAAATTTAATGTTTCTTCGTCAGTAAGCCACAAAGTTAAAAGACTATAAATGAATGACAAATATTTTAGGTTTTTTCTTCACCATCCCAAAGTCTTAGGTTTTCTTATCACTAACAACCATACATAATAGACTATAGTAGGTGTAAAAAATTAATTCTATTTTATTTTTCAACTCCAACAAAATTTTTTAGGTTTTTCACTATTAAAAAATAAAGATAAAAGACTATAGTCCATGAAATATTTTTTTAAATAATATAGCTAAAAATTAAAATTAAATAATGAAGCTCAAACTTATTTATATTTACCTTTTTCACATTGAATTATTGTAAATTATATGTAAATATATTCAATATGTTTCTTCTCCATCACCAAATTTCATGTTTCTTCGTCAGTAAGCCACAAAGTTAAAAGACTATAAATGAATGACAAATATTTTAGGTTTTTTCTTCACCATCCCAAAGTATTAGGTTTTTTTATCACTTAGAACCAAAAATGATAGACTATTATAGGTGTAAAAAATTAAGTATATTTTATTTTTCAACTCCAACATAAAATTTTAGGTTTTTCCCCAATAAAAAACAAAGTTAAAAGACTATAACCCATGACATATTTTTTTAAATAATATAGGTAAAACGTAAAATAAAATAATGAAGCTCAAACTTATTTATATGTACCACATCGAATTATGGTAAATTAGATGTAAATATATTCAATATGTTTCTTCTCCATCACCAAATTTCATGTTTATTCGTTAGTAAGCCACAAAGTTAAAAGACTATAAATGTATGACAAATATTTTAGGTTTTTTCTTTACCATCCCAAAGTCTTAGGTTTTTTTATCACTAAGAACCATACATAATAGACTATAGTAGGTGTAAAAAATTAATTCTATTTTATTTTTCAACTCCAACATAAAATTTTAGGTTTTTCCCCATTAAAAAACAAAGATAAAAGACTATAGTCCATGACATATATTTTATATAATATAGGTAAAAATTAAAATTAAATAATCAAGCTCAAACTTATTTATATTTACCTTTTTCACATCGAATTATGGTAAATTAGATGTAAATATATTCAATATGTTTCTTCTCCATCAACAAATTTCATGTTTCTTCGTCAGTAAGAAACAAAGTTAAAAGAGTATAAATGAATGACAAATATTTTAGGTTTTTTCTTCACCATCCCAAAGTATTAGGTTTTTTTATCACTAAGAACCAAACATGATAGACTATTGTAGGTATAAAAAATTAATTATATTTTATTTTTCAACTCCAACATAAAATTATAGGTTTTCCCCCACTAAAAAACAAAGTTAAAAGACTATAACCCATGACATATTTTTTTAAATAATATAGGTAAAACGTAAAATTAAATAATGAAGCTCAAACTTATTTATATTTACCACATCGAATTATGGTAAATTAGATATAAATATATTCAATATGTTTCTTCTCCATCACCAAATTTCATGTTTCTTCGTTAGTAAGCCACAAAGTTAAAAGACTATAAATGAATGACAAATATTTTAGGTTTTTTCTTTACCATCCCAAATTTTTAGGTTTTTTTATCACTAAGAACCATACATAATAGACTATAGTAGGTGTAAAAAATTAATTCTATTTTATTTTTCAACTCCAACATAAAATTTTAAGTTTTTCCCCATTAAAAAACAAAGATAAAAGATTATAGTCCATGACATATATTTTATATAGTATAGGTAAAAATTAAAATTAAATAATGAAGCTAAAACTTATTTATATTTACATTTTTCACATTGAATTATGGTAAATTATATGTAAATATATTCAATATGTTTCTTCTCCATCACCAAATTTCATGTTTCTTCGTTAGTAAGCCACAAAGTTAAAAGATTATAAATGAATGACAAATATTTTAGGTTTTTTCTTCACCATCCCAAAGTCTTAGGTTTTCTTATCACTAAGAACCATAATCCATGACATATATTTTTGATAAAATATATATTAATTAAATTAAATAATCAGGCTCTAATTTGTTTATATTTACCTTTTTCACATTGAACCATGATAAATTAGGTGTATATATATTCAATATGTTTCTTCTTCATCACGAAATTTCATGTTTCTTCGTCAGTAAGCCACAGAGTTAAAAGACTATAAATGAATGACAAATAAAT
This sequence comes from Lathyrus sativus, assembly GCA_963859935.3. Taxonomy (NCBI): domain Eukaryota; kingdom Viridiplantae; phylum Streptophyta; class Magnoliopsida; order Fabales; family Fabaceae; genus Lathyrus; species Lathyrus sativus. The sequence continues at coordinate 785,901 of CAWUDS030002480.1, forward strand.
TATATCTTCATGGGTAATCACAAAATTTAAATATTCAATCTCAATGTTAATTGTATTCACCATAATCACATTGTATTATGGTATAATAGATGTAAACAATTTCTCTGTTTTTCTTCTTCTCCATATGCATAACAATTAAAATAAAATAACCATCCTCCATATTGTTTATATTCATCGTATTCACATTGGCTTATGGTATATTACATCTAAAAATATTCAATATTTTTTTTCTCCATCCGAATGTTTTAAGTTTATTTATCGCTATGCCAAAAAACATAATAGACTATAGCAGATGTAAAAAATTGATTAATTTTATTTTTGTACTCCATCAAAAATTTTATGTTTTTCCCCACTAAAAAATAAAACTTAAAAGACTATAGTCCATGACATATATTTTTTATGAAATTGATATTAATTAAATTAAATAGTCAAGCTCTAATTTATTTATATTTATCTTTTTCACATTGAATTAAGGTAAATTAGATGTAAATATATTCAATATGTTTCTTCTCCATCATGAAATTACATATTCCTTCATTAGTAAGCCACAGAAAAAAAATTATAAATGAATGACAAATAAATTATATCTACCTCGATAATCACTAAAGTTAATCATTCAATCTCAATGTTAATTGTATTCACAATAACCACATTGTATTATGGTATAATAGATGTAAAAACTTTCTATGGTTTTCTTCTTCTCCATCACCAATATTTTGGTTCTTCACCTCTAAGAAACTAAGTTAAGAGACTACAAATGAATGGTCCAGAATTTATACTTATGCATAACAATTAAAATAAAATAACCTAGCTTAATATTGTTTATATTCATCGTATTAACATTGACTTATTGTATATTACACATAAAAATATTCAATATGTTTTTTTCACCATCCCAAAGTTTTTGGTTTTTTTATCGCTAAACAAAACACATGATAGACTATAGCAGAAGTAAAAAATTAATTATATTTAACTTTGGTACTCCATCAAAAAATTTTAGGTTTTTCCCCACTAAAAAATAAAAGTTAAAAGACTATAATCCATGACATATATTTTTTATAAAATTGATATTAATTAAATTAAATAATCAAGCTCTGATTTGTTTATATTTACCTTTTTCACATTGAATTATGATAAATTAGGTGTATATATATTTAATATGTTTCTTCTTCATTACGAAATTTCATGTTTCTTCGTCAGTATGCCACAGAGTTAAAAGACTATAAATGAATGACAAATAAATTATATCTACATGGGTAATCACAAAATTTAAATATTCAATCTCAATGTTAATTGTATTCACCATAATCACATTATATTATGGTATAATAGATGTAAACAATTTCTCAGTTTTTCTTCTTCTCCATCATCAAAATTTTGGTTTTCTCACATATTAGAAACTAAGTTAAGAGACTACAAATGAATGGGCCATAATTTATACATATGCATAACAATTAAAATAAAATCACCATCCTCCATATTGTTTATGTTCATCGTATTCACATTGGCTTATGGTATACAACATCTAAAAATATTCAATTTTTTTTCACCATCCCAAAGTTTTAAGTTTATTTATCGCTATGCCAAAAAACATAATAGACTATAGCAGATGTAAAAAATTAATTAATTTTATTTTTGTACTCCATCAAAAAATTTTAGGTTTTTCCCCACTAAAAAATAAAAGTTAAAAGACTATAATCTATGACATATATTTTTTATGAATTTGATATTAATTAAATTAAATAGTCAAGCTCTAATTTATTTATATTTAGCTTTTTCACATTGAATTAAGGTATATTAGATGTAAATATATTCAATATGTTTCTTCTCCATCACAAATTTTCATATTTCTTAGTCAGTAAGCCACAGAAATAAAAAACTATAAATGAATGACAAATAAATTATATCTACCTCGATAATCACTAAAATTAATCATTCAATCTCAATGTTAATTGTATTCACAATAACCACATTGTATTATAGTCTAATAGATGTAAAAACTTTCTATGGTTTTCTTCTTCTCCATCACCAAAATTTTGGTTCTTCACCTCTAAGAAACTAAGTTAAGAGACTACAAATGAATGGTCCAAAATTTATACTTATGCATAACAATTAAAATAAAATAACCAAGCTTAATATTATTTATATTCATCGTATTAACATTGACTTATTGTATATTACACCTAAAAATATTCAATATTTTTTTCACCTTCCCAAAGTTTTTCGTTTTTTTATCGTTAAACAAAAAACATTATAGACTATAGCAGATATAAAAAATTAATTATATTTAATTTTTGTACTCCATCAAAAAATATTAGGTTTTTCCCCACTAAAAAATAAAAGTTAAAAGACTATAATCCATGACATATATTTTTTATAAAATTAATATTAATTAAATTAAATAATCAAGCTCTAATTTGTTTATATTTCCCTTTTTCACATTGAATTATGATAAATTAGGTGTAAATATATTCAATATGTTTCTTCTTCATCACGAGATTTCATGTTTCTTCGTCAGTAAGCCACAGAGTTAAAAGACTATAAATGAATGACAAATAAATTATATCTACATGGGTAATCACAAAATTTAAATATTCAATCTCAATGTTTATTGTATTCACCATAATCACATTGTATTATTGTATAATAGATGTAAACAATTTCTCTGTTTTTCTTCTTCTCCATCACCAAAACTTTGGTTTTTTCACTTATAAGAAACTAAGTTAAGAGACTACAAATGAATGGTCCATAATTTATACATATGCATAACAATTAAAATAAAATAATCATCCCCTATATTGTTTATATTCATCGTATTCACATTGGCTTATGGTATACTACATCTAAAAATATTCAATATTTTTTTTCACCATCCCAAAGTTTTAAGTTTATTTATCGCTTTGCCAAAAAACATAATAGACTATAGCAGATGTAAAAAATTAATTAATTTTATTTTTGTACTCCATGAAAATTTTTTAGGTTTTTCCCCACTAAAAAATAAAAGTTAAAAGACTATAATCCATGACATATATTTTTTATGAATTTGATATTAATTAAATTAAATAGTCAAGCTCTAATTTATTTATATTTAGCTTTTTCACATTGAATTAAGGTAAATTAGATGTAAATATATTCAATATGTTTCTTCTCTATCACGAAATTTCATATTTATTCGTCAGTAAGCCACAGAAATAAAAAACTATAAATGAATGACAAATAAATTATATCTACCTCGATAATCACTAAAATTAATCATTCAATCTCAATGTTAATTGTATTCATAATAACCACATTGTATTATGGTATAATAGATGTAAAAACTTTCTATGGTTTTCTTCTTCTCCATCACCAAAATTTTGGTTCTTCACCTCTAAGAAACTAAGTTAAGAGACTACAAATGAATGGTCCATAATTTATACATATGCATAACAATTAAAATAAAATAACCAAGCTTAATATTGTTTATATTCATCGTATTAACATTGACTTATTGCATATTACACCTAAAAACATTCAATATTTTTTTCACCATCCCAAATTTTTTGATTTTTTTATCGCTAAACAAAAAACATAATAAACTATAGAAGATGTAAAAAATTAATTATATTTAATTTTGGTACTCCATCAAAAAATTTTAGGTTTTTCCCCACTAAAATATAAAAGTTAAAACACTATAATCCATGACATATATTTTTTATAAAATTGATATTAATTAAATTAAATAATCAAGCTTTAATTTGTTTATATTTACCTTTTTCACATTGAATTATGATAAATTAGGTGTAAATATATTCAATATGTTTCTTCTTCATCACGAAATTTCATGTTTCTTCGTCAATAAGCCACAGAGTTAAAAGACTATAAATGAATGACAAATAAATTATATCTACATGGGTAATCACAAAATTTAAATATTCAATCTCAATGTTAATTTTATTCACCATAATCACATTGTATTATTGTATAATAGATTTAAACAATTTTTTCTGCTTTTCTTCTTCTCCATCACCAAAATTTTGGTTTTTTCACTTATAAGAAACTAAGTTAAGAGACTACAAATGAATGGTCCGTAATTTATACATATGCATAACAATTAAAATAAAATAACCAAGCCCAATATATTTATATTCATCGTATTCACATTGGCATATTGTGTATTACACCTAATTTATACATATTCAATAATTTTTTTCACCATCCCAAAGTTTTAGGTTTTTTTATCGCTATGCAAAACAACATAATAGACTATAGCAGATGTTAAAAATTAATTGTATTTTATTTTTGTACTCCATCAAAAAAATTTAGGTTTTTCCCCACTAAAAAATAAAAGTTAAAAGACTATAATCCATGTCATATATTTTTTATAAAACTGATATTAATTAAATTAAATAATCAAGCTCTAATTTGCTTATATTTACCTTTTTCACATTGAACTATGATAAATTAGGTGTATATATATTCAATATGTTTCTTCTTCATCACGAAATTTCATGTTTCTTCGTCAGTAAGCCACAGAGTTAAAAGACTATAAATGAATGACAAATAAATTATATCTACACGGGTAATCACTAAATTTAAATATTCAATCTCAATGTTGATTGTATTCACCATAATCACATTGTATTATGGTATAATAGTTGTAAACAATTTACCTATTTTTCTTCTTCTCCATCACCAAAATTTTGGTTTTTTCAATTATAAGAAACTAAGTTAAGAGACTACAAATTAATGGTTCATAATTTATACATATGCATAACAATTAAAATAAAATAACCATCCTCCATATTATTTATATTCATCGTATTCACATTGGCTTATGGTATACTACATCTAAAAATATTCAATATTTTTTTTTACCATCCCAAAGTTTTAAGCTTATTTATCGCTATGCCAAAAAACATAATAGACTATAGCAGAAGTAAAAAATTAATTAATTTTATTTTTGTACTACATCATAAAATTTTAGGTTTTTCCTCACTAAAAAATAAAAGTTAAAAGACTATAATCCATGACATATATTTTTTATGAATTTCATATTAATTAAATTAAATAGTCAAGCTCTAATTTATTTATATTTAACTTTTTCACATTGAGTTAAGGTAAATTAGATGTAAATATATTCAATATGTTTCTTCTCCTTCACGAAATTTCATATTTCTTCGTCAGTAAGCCACAGAAATAAAAAAACTATAAATGAATGACAAATAAATTATATCTACCTCGATAATCACTAAAATTAATCATTCAATTTCAATGTTAATTGTATTCACAATAACCACATTGTATTATGGTATAATAGATGTAAACAATTTCTATGGTTTTCTTCTTTTCCATCACCAAAATTTTGGTTCTTCACCTCTAAGAAACTAAGTTAAGAGACTACAAATGAATGGTCCATAATTTATACATATGCATAACAATTAAAATAAAATAACGAAGCTTAATATTGTTTATATTCATCGTATTAACATTGACTTATTGTAAATTACACCTAAAAATATTCAATATTTTTTTCACCATCCCAAAGTTTTTGGTTTTTTATCGCTAAACAAAAAACATAATAGACTATAGAAGATGTAAAAAATTAATTATACTTAATTTTTGTACTCCATCAAAAAATTTTAGGTTTTTCCCCACTAAAAAATAATAGTTAAAAGACTATAATCCATGTCATATATTTTTTATAAAACTGATATTAATTAAATTAAATAATCAAGCTCTAATTTGCTTATATTTACCTTTTTCACATTGAACTATGATAAATTAGGTGTATATATATTCAATATGTTTCTTCTTCATCACGAAATTTCATGTTTCTTCGTCAGTAAGCGACAGAGTTAAAAGACTATAAATGAATGACAAATAAATTATATCTACACGGGTAATCACTAAATTTAAATATTCAATCTCAATGTTGATTGTATTCACCATAATCACATTGTATTATGGTATAATAGTTGTAAACAATTTACCTATTTTTCTTCTTCTCCATCACCAAAATTTTGGTTTTTTCACTTATAAGAAACTAAGTTAAGAGACTACAAATTAATGGTTCATAATTTATACATATGCATAACAATTAAAATAAAATAACCATCCTCCATATTATTTATATTCATCGTATTCACATTGGCTTATGGTATACTACATCTAAAAATATTCAATATTTTTTTTTACCATCCCAAAGTTTTAAGCTTATTTATCGCTATGCCAAAAAACATAATAGACTATAGCAGAAGTAAAAAATTAATTAATTTTATTTTTGTACTACATCATAAAATTTTAGGTTTTTCCCCACTAAAAAATAAAAGTTAAAAGACTATAATCCATGACATATATTTTTTATGAATTTCATATTAATTAAATTAAATAGTCAAGCTCTAATTTATTTATATTTAACTTTTTCACATTGAGTTAAGGTAAATTAGATGTAAATATATTCAATATGTTTCTTCTCCTTCACGAAATTTCATATTTCTTCGTCAGTAAGCCACAGAAATAAAAAACTATAAATGAATGACAAATAAATTATATCTACCTCGATAATCACTAAAATTAATCATTCAATCTCAATGTTAATTGTATTCACAATAACCATATTGTATTATGGTATAATAGATGTAAAAACTTTCTATGGTTTTCTTCTTCTCCATCACCAAAATTTTGGTTCTTCACCTCTTAGAAACTATAAGTTAAGAGACTACAAATGAATGGTCCATAATTTATACATATGCATAAAAATTAAAATAAAATAACCAAGCTTAATATTGTTTATATTCATCGTATGAACATTGACTTATTGTATATTACACCTAAAAATATTAAATATTTTTTTTTCACCATCCCAAAGTTTTTGGTTTTTTTATCGCTAAACAAAAAACATAATAGACTATAGAAGATGTAAAAAATTAATTATATTTAATTTTTGTACTCCATCAAAAAATTTTAGGTTTTTCCCCACTAAAATATAAAAGTTAAAACATTATAATCCATGACATATATTTTTTATAAAATTGATATTAATTAAATTAAATAATCAAACTCTAATTTGTTTATATTTACCTTTTTCACTTTGAATTATGATAAATTAAGTGTAAATATATTCAATATGTTTCTTCTTCATCACGAAATTTCATGTTTCTTCGTTAGTAAGCCACAGAGTTAAAAGACTATAAATGAATGACAAATAAATTATATCTACATGGGTAATCACAAAATTTAAATATTCAATCTCAATGTTAATTGTATTCACCATAATCACATTGTATTATTGTATAATAGATGTAAACAATTTCTCTGCTTTTCTTCTTCTCCATCACCAAAATTTTGGTTTTTTCACATATAAGAAACTAAGTTAAGAGACTACAAATGAATGGTCCGTAATTTATACATATGCATAACAATTAAAATAAAATAACCAAGCCTAATATATTTATATTCATCGTATTCATATTGGTTTATTATGTATTACACCTAATTTATACATATTCAATAATTTTTTTCACCATCCCAAAGTTTTAGGTTTTTTATCGCTATGCAAAACAACATAATAGACTATAGCAGATGTAAAAAATTAATTATATTTTATTTTTGTACTCTATCAAAAAAATTTATGTTTTTCCCCACTAAAAAATAAAAGTTAAAAGACTATAATCCATGTCCTATATTTTTTATAAAACTGATATTAATTAAATTAAATAATCAAGCTCTAATTTGTTTATATTTACCTTTTTCACATTGAACTATGATAAATTAGGTGTATATATATTCAATATGTTTCTTCTTCATCACGAAATTTCATGTTTCTTCGTCAGTAAGCCACAGAGTTAAAAGACTTTAAATGAATGACAAATAAATTATATCTACATGGGTAATCACTAAATTTAAATATTTAATCTCAATGTTGATTGTATTCACCATAATCACGTTGTATTATGGTATAATAGATGTAAACAATTTATCTATTTTTCTTCTTCACCATCACCAAAATTTTGGTTTTTTCACTTATAAGAAACTAAGTTAAGAGACTATAAATGAATGGTTCATAATTTATACATATGCATAACAATTAAAATAAAATAACCATCCTCCATATTGTCTATATTCATCGTATTCACATTGGCTTATGGTATACTACATCTAAAAATATTCAATATTTTTTTCACCATCCCAAATTTTTAAGCTTATTTATCGCTATGCCAAAAAACATAATAGACTATAGCAGATGTAAAAAATTAATTAATTTTATTTTTGTACTCCATCAAAAAATTTTAGGTTTTTCCCCACTAAAAAATAAAAGTTAAAATACTATAATCCATGACATATATTTTTTATGAATTTGATATTAATTAAATTAAATAGTCAAGCTCTAATTTATTTATATTTAGCTTTTTCACATTGAATTAAGGTAAATTAGATGTAAATATATTGAATATGTTTCTTCTCCATCACGAAATTTCACATTTCGTCGTTAGTAAGCCACAGAAATAAAAAACTATAAATGAATGACAAATAAATTATGTCTACCTCGATAATCACTAAAATTAATCATTCAATCTCAATGTTAATTGTATTCACAATAACCACATTGTATTATTGTATAATAGATGTAAAAACTTTCTATGGTTTTCTTCTTCTCCATCACCAAAATTTTGGTTCTTCACCTCTAAGAAACTAAGTTAAGAGACTACAAATGAATGGTCCATAATTTATACATATGCATAACAATTAAAATAAAATAACCAAGCTTAATATTGTTTATATTCATCGTATTAACATTGACTTATTGTATATTACACCTAAAAATATTCAATATTTTTTTCACCATCCCAAATTTTTGGTTTTTTTATCGCTAAACAAAAAACATAATAGACTTTAGAAGATGTAAAAAATTAATTATATTTAATTTTTGTACTCCATCAAAAAATTTTAGGTTTTTCCCCACTAAAATATAAAAGTTAAAACACTATAATCCATGACATATATTTTTTATAAAATTGATATTAATTAAATTAAATAATCAAACTCTAATTTGTTTATATTTACCTTTTTCACATTGAATTATGATAAATTAGGTGTAAATATATTCAATATGTTTCTTCTTCATCACGAAATTTCATGTTTCTTCAACAGTAAGCCACAGAGTTAAAAGACTATAAATGAATGACAAATAAATTATATCTACATGGGTAATCACAAAATTTAAATATTCAATCTCATTGTTAATTGTATTCACCATAATCACATTGTATTATTGTATAATAGATGTAAACAATTTCTCTGCTTTTCTTCTTCTCCATCACCAAAATTTTGGTTTTTTCACATATAAGAAACTAAGTTAAGAGACTACAAACGAATGGTCCGTAATTTATACATATGCATAACAATTAAAATAAAATAACCAAGCCCAATATATTTATATTCATCGTATTCACATTGGTTTATTGTGTATTACACCTAATTTATACATGTTCAATAATTTTTTTCACCATCCCAAAGGTTTAGGTTATTTTATCGCTATGCAAAAAAACATAATAGACTATAGCAGATGTAAAAAATTAATTATATTTTATTTTTGTACTCCATCAAAAAAAATTTAGGTTTTTCCCCACTAAAAAATAAAAGTTAAAAGACTATAATTCATGACATATATTTTTTATAAAATTGATATTAATTAAATTAAATAATCAAGCTCTAATTTGTTTATATTTACCTTTTTCACATTGAATTATGATAAATTAGGTGTAAATATATTCAATATGTTTCTTCTTCATCACGAAATTTAATGTTTCTTCGTCAGTAAGCCACAGAGTTAAAAGACTATAAATGAATGACAAATAAATTATATCTACATGGGTAATCACAAAATTTAAATATTCAATCTCAATGTTAATTGTATTCACAATAACCACATTGTATTATGGTATAATAGATGTAAAAACTTTCTATGGTTTTCTTCTTCTCCATCACCAAAATTTTGGTTTTTTCACTTATAAGAAACTAAGTTAAGAGACTATAAATGAATGGTTCATAATTTATACATATGCATAACAATTAAAATAAAATAACCATCCTCCATATTATTTATATTCATCGTATTCACATTGGCTTATGGTATACTACATCTAAAAATATTCAATATTTTTTTTCACCATCCCAAAGTTTTAAGCTTATTTATCGCTATGCCAAAAAACATAATAGACTATAGCAGATTTAAAAAATTAATTAATTTTATTTTTGTACTACATCATAAAATTTTAGGTTTTTCCCCACTAAAAAATAAAAGTTAAAAGACTATAATCCATGACATATATTTTTTATGAATTTGATATTAATTAAATTAAATAGTCAATCTCTAATTATTTATATTTAGATTTTTCACATTGAGTTAAGGTAAATTAGATGTAAATATATTCAATATGTTTCTTCTCCTTCACGAAATTTCATATTTCTTCGTCAGTAAGCCACAGAAATAAAAAACTATAAATGAATGACAAATAAATTATATCTACCTCGATAATCACTAAAATTAATCATTCAATTTCAATGTTAATTGTATTCACAATAACCTCATTGTATTATGGTATAATAGATGTAAACAATTTCTATGGTTTTCTTCTTTTCCATCACCAAAATTTTGGTTCTTCACCTCTAAGAAACTAAGTTAAGAGACTACAAATGAATGGTCCATAATTTATACATATGCATAACAATTAAAATAAAATAACGAAGCTTAATATTGTTTATATTCATCGTATTAACATTGACTTATTGTAAATTACACCTAAAAATATTCAAAATTTTTTTTCACCATCCCAAAGTATTTGGTTTTTTATCGCTAAACAAAAAACATAATAGACTATAGAAGATGTAAAAAATTAATTATACTTAATTTTTGTACTCCATCAAAAAATTTTAGGTTTTTCCCCACTAAAATATAAAAGTTAAAACACTATAATGCGTGACATATATTTTTTATAAAATTGATATTAATTAAATTAAATAATCAAGCTCTAATTTGTTTATATTTACCTTTTTCACGTTGAATTATGATAAATTAGGTGTAAATATATTCAATATGTTTCTTATTCATCACGAAATTTCATGTTTCTTCGTCAGTAAGCCACAGAGTTAAAAGACTATAAATGAATGACAAATAAATTATATCTACATGGGTAATCACAAAATTTAAATATTCAATCTCAATGTTAATTGTATTCACCATAATCTCATTGTATTATTGTATAATAGATGTAAACAATTTCTCTGCTTTTCTTCTTCTCCATCACCAAAATTTTGGTTTTTTCACATATAAGAAACTAAGTTAAGAGACTACAAACGAATGGTCCATAATTTATACATATGCATAACAATTAAAATAAAATAACCAAGCCCAATATATTTATATTCATCGTATTCACATTGGTTTATTGTGTATTACACCTAATTTATACATGTTCAATAATTTTTTTCACCATCCCAAAGGTTTAGGTTATTTTATCGCTATGCAAAAAAACATAATAGACTATAGCAGATGTAAAAAATTAATTATATTTTATTTTTTTACTCCATCAAAAAAATTTAGGTTTTTCCCCACTAAAAAATAAAAGTTAAATGACTATAATTCATGACATATATTTTTTATAAAATTGATATTAATTAAATTAAATAATCAAGCTCTAATTTGTTTATATTTACCTTTTTCACATTGAATTATGATAAATTAGGTGTAAATATATTCAATATGTTTCTTCTTCATCACGAAATTTAATGTTTCTTCGTCAGTAAGCCACAGAGTTAAAAGACTATAAATGAATGACAAATAAATTATATCTACATGGGTAATCACAAAATTTAAATATTCAATCTCAATGTTAATTGTATTCACAATAACCACATTGTATTATGGTATAATAGATGTAAAAACTTTCTATGGTTTTCTTCTTCTCCATCACCAAAATTTTGGTTTTTTCACTTATAAGAAACTAAGTTAAGAGACTACAAATGAATGGTTCATAATTTATACATATGCATAACAATTAAAATAAAATAACCATCCTCCATATTATTTATATTCATCGTATTCACATTGGCTTATGGTATACTACATCTAAAAATATTCAATATTTTTTTTCACCATCCCAAAGTTTTAAGCTTATTTATTGCTATGCCAAAAAACATAATAGACTATAGCAGATTTAAAAAATTAATTAATTTTATTTTTGAACTACATCATAAAATTTTAGGTTTTTCCCCACTAAAAAATAAAAGTTAAAAGACTATAATCCATGACATATATTTTTTATGAATTTGATATTAATTAAATTAAATAGTCAAGCTCTAATTTATTTATATTTAGCTTTTTCACATTGAGTTAAGGTAAATTAGATGTAAATATATTCAATATGTTTCTTCTCCTTCACGAAATTTCATATTTCTTCGTCAGTAAGCCACAGAAATAAAAAACTATAAATGAATGACAAATAAATTATATCTACCTCGATAATCACTAAAATTAATCATTCAATCTCAATGTTAATTGTATTCACAATAACCACATTGTATTATGGTATAATAGATGTAAAAAATTTCTATGGTTTTCTTCTTCTCCATCACCAAAATTTTGGTTCTTCACCTCTAAGAAACTAAGTTAAGAGACTACAAATGAATGGTCCATAATTTATACATATGCATAACAATTAAAATAAAATAACCAAGCTTAATATTGTTTATATTCATCGTATTAACATTGACTTATTGTATATTACACCTAAAAATATTCAATTTTTTTTCACCATCCCAAAGTTTTTGGTTTTTTTATCTCTAAACAAAAAACATAATAGACTATAGAAGATGTAAAAAATTAATTATATTTAATTTTTGTACTCCATCAAAAAATTTTAGGTTTTTCCCCACTAAAATATAAAAGTTAAAACACTATAATCCATGACATATATTTTTTATAAAATTGATATTAATTAAATTAAATAATCAAGCTCTAATTTGTTTATATTTACCTTTTTCACATTGAATTATGATAAATTAGGTGTAAATATATTCAATATGTTTCTTATTCATCATGAAATTTCATGTTTCTTCGTCATTAAGCCACAGAGTTAAAAGACTATAAATAAATGACAAATAAATTATATCTAGATGGGTAATCAAAAAATTTAAATATTCAATCTCAATGTCAATTGTATTCACCATAATCTCATTGTATTATTCTATAATAGATGTAAACAATTTCTCTGCTTTTCTTCTTCTCCATCACCAAAATTTTTGTTTTTTCACTTATAAGAAACTAAGTTAAGAGACTACAAATGAATGGTCTATAATTTATACATATGCATAACAATTAAAATAAAATAACCAAGCCCAATATTTTTATATTCATCGTATTCACATTGTTTTATTGTGTATTACACCTAATTTATACATATTCAATAATTTTTTTCACCATCCCAAAGGTTTAGGTTTTTTTATCGCTATGCAAAAAAACATAATAGACTATAGCAGATGTAAAAAATTAATTATATTTTATTCTTGTACTCCATCAAAAAAATTTAGGTTTTTCCCCACTAAAAAATAAAAGTTAAATGACTATAATTCATGACATATATTTTTTATAAAATTGATATTAATTAAATTAAATAATCAAGCTCTAATTTGTTTATATTTACCTTTTTCACATTGAATTATGATAAATTAGGTGTAAATATATTCAATATGTTTCTTCTTCATCACGAAATTTAATGTTTCTTCGTCAGTAAGCCACAGAGTTAAAAGACTATAAATGAATGACAAATAAATTATATCTACATGGGTAATCACAAAATTTAAATATTCAATCTCAATGTTAATTGTATTCACAATAACCACATTGTATTATGGTATAATAGATGTAAAAACTTTCTATGGTTTTCTTCTTCTCCATCACCAAAATTTTGGTTTTTTCACTTATAAGAAACTAAGTTAAGAGACTACAAATGAATGGTTCATAATTTATACATATGCATAACAAATAAAATAAAATAACCATCCTCCATATTATTTATATTCATCGTATTCACATTGGCTTATGGTATACTACATCTAAAAATATTCAATATTTTTTTTCACCATCCCAAAGTTTTAAGCTTATTTATTGCTATGCCAAAAAACATAATAGACTATAGCAGATTTAAAAAATTAATTAATTTTATTTTTGAACTACATCATAAAATTTTAGGTTTTTCCCCACTAAAAAATAAAAGTTAAAAGACTATAATCCATGACATATATTTTTTATGAATTTGATATTAATTAAATTAAATAGTCAAGCTCTAATTTATTTATATTTAGCTTTTTCACATTGAGTTAAGGTAAATTAGATGTAAATATATTCAATATGTTTCTTCTCCTTCACGAAATTTCATATTTCTTCGTCAGTAAGCCACAGAAATAAAAAACTATAAATGAATGACAAATAAATTATATCTACCTCGATAATCACTAAAATTAATCATTCAATCTCAATGTTAATTGTATTCACAATAACCACATTGTATTATGGTATAATAGATGTAAAAAATTTCTATGGTTTTCTTCTTCTCCATCACCAAAATTTTGGTTCTTCACCTCTAAGAAACTAAGTTAAGAGACTACAAATGAATGGTCCATAATTTATACATATGCATAACAATTAAAATAAAATAACCAAGCTTAATATTGTTTATATTCATCGTATTAACATTGACTTATTGTATATTACACCTAAAAATATTCAATTTTTTTTCACCATCCCAAAGTTTTTGGTTTTTTTATCTCTAAACAAAAAACATAATAGACTATAGAAGATGTAAAAAATTAATTATATTTAATTTTTGTACTCCATCAAAAAATTTTAGGTTTTTCCCCACTAAAATATAAAAGTTAAAACACTATAATCCATGACATATATTTTTTATAAAATTGATATTAATTAAATTAAATAATCAAGCTCTAATTTGTTTATATTTACCTTTTTCACATTGAATTATGATAAATTAGGTGTAAATATATTCAATATGTTTCTTATTCATCACGAAATTTCATGTTTCTTCGTCATTAAGCCACAGAGTTAAAAGACTATAAATAAATGACAAATAAATTATATCTAGATGGGTAATCACAAAATTTAAATATTCAATCTCAATGTCAATTGTATTCACCATAATCTCATTGTATTATTCTATAATAGATGTAAACAATTTCTCTGCTTTTCTTCTTCTCCATCACCAAAATTTTTGTTTTTTCACTTATAAGAAACTAAGTTAAGAGACTACAAATGAATGGTCTATAATTTATACATATGCATAACAATTAAAATAAAATAACCAAGCCCAATATTTTTATATTCATCGTATTCACATTGTTTTATTGTGTATTACACCTAATTTATACATATTCAATAATTTTTTTCACCATCCCAAAGGTTTAGGTTTTTTTATCGCTATGCAAAAAAACATAATAGACTATAGCAGATGTAAAAAATTAATTATATTTTATTCTTGTACTCCATCAAAAAAATTTAGGTTTTTCCCCACTAAAAAATAAAAGTTAAAAGACTATAATTCATGACATATATTTTTTATAAAATTGATATTAATTAAATTAAATAATCAAGCTGTAATTTGTTTATATTTACCTTTTTCACATTGAATTATGATAAATTTGGTGTATATATTCTCAATATGTTTTTTCTTCATCACGAAATTTTATGTTTCTTCGTCAGTAAGCCACAGAGTTAAAAGACTATAAATGAATGACAAATAAATTATATCTACATGGGTAATCAATAAATTTAAATATTCAATCTCAATGTTAATTGTATTCACAATAACCACATTGTATTATGGTATAATAGATGTAAAAACTTTCTATGGTTTTCTTCTTCTCCATCACCAAAATTTTGGTTTTTTCACTTATAAGAAACTAAGTTAAGAGACTACAAATGAATGGTTCATAATTTATACATATGCATAACAATTAAAATAAAATAACCATCCTCCATATTGTTTATATTCATCGTATTCACATTGGCTTATGGTATACTACATCTAAAAATATTCAATATTTTTTTTCACCATCCCAAAGTTTTAAGCTTATTTATCGCTATGCCAAAAAACATAATAGACTATAGCAGATGTACGAAATTAATTAATTTTATTTTTGTACTCCATCATAAAATTTTAGGTTTTTCCCCACTAAAAAATAAAAGTTAAAAGACTATAATCCATGACATATATTTTTTATGAATTTGATATTAATTAAATTAAATAGTCAAGCTCTAATTTATTTATATTTAGCTTTTTCACATTGAATTAAGGTAAATTAGATGTAAATATATTCAATATGTTTCTTCTCCTTCACGAAATTTCATATTTCTTCGTCAGTAAGCCACAGAAATAAAAAACTATAAATGAATGACAAATAAATTATATCTACCTCGATAATCACTAAAATTAATCATTCAATCTCAATGTTAATTGTATTCACAATAACCACATTGTATTATGGTATAATAGATGTAAAAACTTTCTATGGTTTTCTTCTTCTCCATCACCAAAATTTTGGTTCTTCACCTCTAAGAAACTAAGTTAAGAGACTACAAATGAATGGTCCATAATTTATACATATGCATAACAATTAAAATAAAATAACCAAGCTTAATATTGTTTATATTCATCGTATTAACATTGACTTACTGTAAATTACACCTAAAAATATTCAATATTTTTTTCACCATCCCAAAGTTTTTGGTTTTTTTATCTCTAAACAAAAAACATAATAGACTATAGAAGATGTAAAAAATTAATTATACTTAATTTTTGTACTCCATCAAAAAATTTTAGGTTTTTCCCCACTAAAATATAAAAGTTAAAACACTATAATCCATGACATATATTTTTTATAAAATTGATATTAATTAAATTAAATAATCAAGCTCTAATTTGTTTATATTTACCTTTTTCACATTGAATTATGATAAATTAGGTGTAAATATATTCAATATGTTTCTTATTCATCACGAAATTTCATGTTTCTTCGTCATTAAGCCACAGAGTTAAAAGACTATAAATAAATGACAAATAAATTATATCTACATGGGTAATCACAAAATTTAAATATTCAATCTCAATGTTAATTGTATTCACCATAATCTCATTGTATTATTCTATAATAGATGTAAACAATTTCTCTGCTTTTCTTCTTCTCCATCACCAAAATTTTTGTTTTTTCACTTATAAGAAACTAAGTTAAGAGACTACAAATGAATGGTCTATAATTTATACATATGCATAACAATTAAAATAAAATAACCAAGCCCAATATTTTTATATTCATCGTATTCACATTGTTTTATTGTGTATTACACCTAATTTATACATATTCAATAATTTTTTTCACCATCCCAAAGGTTTAGGTTTTTTTATCGCTATGCAAAAAAACATAATAGACTATAGCAGATGTAAAAAATTAATTATATTTTATTTTTGTACTCCATCAAAAAAATTTAGGTTTTTCCCCACTAAAAAATAAAAGTTAAAAGACTATAATTCACGACATATATTTTTTATAAAATTGATATTAATTAAATTAAATAATCAAGCTCTAATTTGTTTATATTTACCTTTTTCACATTGAATTATGATAAATTAGGTGTATATATTCTCAATATGTTTTTTCTTCATCACGAAATTTCATGTTTCTTCGTCAGTAAGCCACAGAGTTAAAAGACTATAAATGAATGACAAATAAATTATATCTACATGGGTAATCACAAAATTTAAATATTCAATCTCAATGTTAATTGTATTCACAATAACCACATTGTATTATGGTATAATAGATGTAAAAACTTTCTATGGTTTTCTTCTTCTCCATCCCAAAAATTTTGGTTTTTTCACTTATAAGAGACTAAGTTAAGAGACTACAAATGAATGGTTCATAATTTATACATATGCATAACAATTAAAATAAAATAACCATCCTCCATATTGTTTATATTCATCGTATTCACATTGGCATAAGGTATACTACATCTAAAAATATTCAATATTTTTTTTCACCATCCCAAAGTTTTAAGCTTATTTATCGCTATGCCAAAAAACATAATAGACTATAGCAGATGTACGAAATTAATTAATTTTATTTTTGTACTCCATCATAAAATTTTAGGTTTTTCCCCACTAAAAAATAAAAGTTAAAAGACTATAATCCATGACATATATTTTTTATGAATTTGATATTAATTAAATTAAATAGTCAAGCTCTAATTTATTTATATTTAGCTTTTTCACATTGAATTAAGGTAAATTAGATGTAAATATATTCAATATGTTTCTTCTCCTTCACGAAATTTCATATTTCTTCGTCAGTAAGCCACAGAAATAAAAAAACTATAAATGAATGACAAATAAATTATATCTACCTCGATAATCACTAAAATTAATCATTCAATCTCAATGTTAATTGTATTCACAATAACCACATTGTATTATGGTATAATAGATGTAAAAACTTTTTATGGTTTTCTTCTTCTCCATCACCAAAATTTTGGTTCTTCACCTCTAAGAAACTAAGGTAAGAGACTACAAATGAATGGTACATAATTTATACATATGCATATCAATTAAAATAAAATAACCAAGCTTAATATTGTTTATATTCATCGTATTAACATTGACTTACTGTAAATTACACCTAAAAATATTCAATATTTTTTTCACCATCCCAAAGTTTTTGGTTTTTTTATCTCTAAACAAAAAACATAGTAGACTATAGAAGATGTAAAAAATTAATTATACTTAATTTTTGTACTCCATCAAAAAATTTTAGGTTTTTCCCCACTAAAATATAAAAGTTAAAACACTATAATCCATGACATATATTTTTTATAAAATTGATATTAATTAAATTAAATAATCAAGCTCTAATTTGTTTATATTTACCTTTTTCACATTGAATTATGATAAATTAGGTGTAAATATATTCAATATGTTTCTTATTCATCACGAAATTTCATGTTTCTTCGTCATTAAGCCACAGAGTTAAAAGACTATAAATAAATGACAAATAAATTATATCTAGATGGGTAATCACAAAATTTAAATATTCAATCTCAATGTCAATTGTATTCACCATAATCTCATTGTATTATTCTATAATAGATGTAAACAATTTCTCTGCTTTTCTTCTTCTCCATCACCAAATTTTTTGTTTTTTCACTTATAAGAAACTAAGTTAAGAGACTACAAATGAATGGTCTATAATTTATACATATGCATAACAATTAAAATAAAATAACCAAGCCCAATATTTTTATATTCATCGTATTCACATTGTTTTATTGTGTATTACACCTAATTTATACATATTCAATAATTTTTTTCACCATCCCAAAGGTTTAGGTTTTTTTATCGCTATGCAAAAAAACATAATAGACTATAGCAGATGTAAAAAATTAATTATATTTTATTTTTGTACTCCATCAAAAAAATTTAGGTTTTTCCCCACTAAAAAATAAAAGTTAAAAGACTATAATTCACGACATATATTTTTTATAAAATTGATATTAATTAAATTAAATAATCAAGCTCTAATTTGTTTATATTTACCTTTTTCACATTGAATTACGATAAATTAGGTGTATATATTCTCAATATGTTTTTTCTTCATCACGAAATTTCATGTTTCTTCGTCAGTAAGCCACAGAGTTAAAAGACTATAAATGAATGACAAATAAATTATATCTACATGGGTAATCACAAAATTTAAATATTCAATCTCAATGTTAATTGTATTCACAATAACCACATTGTATTATGGTATAATAGATGTAAAATCTTTCTATGGTTTTCTTCTTCTCCATCCCCAAAATTTTGGTTTTTTCACTTATAAGAGACTAAGTTAAGAGACTACAAATGAATGGTTCATAATTTATACATATGCATAACAATTAAAATAAAATAACCATCCTCCATATTGTTTATATTCATCGTATTCACATTGGCTTAAGGTATACTACATCTAAAAATATTCAATATTTTTTTTCACCATCCCAAAGTTTTAAGCTTATTTATCGCTATGCCAAAAAACATAATAGACTATAGCAGATGTACGAAATTAATTAATTTTATTTTTGTACTCCATCATAAAATTTTAGGTTTTTCCCCACTAAAAAATAAAAGTTAAATGACTATAATCCATGACATATATTTTTTATGAATTTGATATTAATTAAATTAAATAGTCAAGCTCTAATTTATTTATATTTAGCTTTTTCACATTGAATTAAGGTAAATTAGATGTAAATATATTCAATATGTTTCTTCTCCTTCACGAAATTTCATATTTCTTCGTCAGTAAGCCACAGAAATAAAAAACTATAAATGAATGACAAATAAATTATATCTACCTCGATAATCACTAAAATTAATCATTCAATCTCAATGTTAATTGTATTCACAATAACCACATTGTATTATGGTATAGTAGATGTAAAAACTTTTTATGGTTTTCTTCTTCTCCATCACCAAAATTTTGGTTCTTCACCTCTAAGAAACTAAGGTAAGAGACTACAAATGAATGGTACATAATTTATACATATGCATAACAATTAAAATAAAATAACTAAGCTTAATATTGTTTATATTCATCTTATTAACATTGACTTACTGTAAATTACACCTAAAAATATTCAATATTTTTTTTCACCATCCCAAAGTTTTCGGTTTTTTTATCTCTAAACAAAAAACATAGTAGACTATAGAAGATGTAAAAAATTAATTATACTTAATTTTTGTACTCCATCAAAAAATTTTAGGTTTTTCCCCACTAAAATATAAAAGTTAAAACACTATAATCCATGACATATATTTTTTATAAAATTGATATTAATTAAATTAAATAATCAAGCTCTAATTTGTTTATATTTACCTTTTTCACATTGAATTATGATAAATTAGGTGTAAATATATTCAATATGTTTCTTATTCATCACGAAATTTCATGTTTCTTCGTCATTAAGCCACAGAGTTAAAAGACTATAAATAAATGACAAATAAATTATATCTACATGGGTAATCACAAAATTTAAATATTCAATCTCAATGTTAATTGTATTCACCATAATCTCATTGTATTATTCTATAATAGATGTAAACAATTTCTCTGCTTTTCTTCTTCTCCATCACCAAAATTTTTGTTTTTTCAATTATAAGAAACTAAGTTAAGAGACTACAAATGAATGGTCTATAATTTATACATATGCATAACAATTAAAATAAAATAACCAAGCCCAATATTTTTATATTCATCGTATTCACATTGTTTTATTGCGTATTACACCTAATTTATACATATTCAATAATTTTTTTCACCATCCCAAAGGTTTAGGTTTTTTTATCGCTATGCAAAAAAACATAATAGACTATAGCAGATGTAAAAAATTAATTATATTTTATTTTTGTACTCCATCAAAAATATTTAGGTTTTTCCCCACTACAAAATAAAAGTTAAAAGACTATAATCCATGACATATATTTTTTATAAAATTGATATTAATTAAATTAAATAATCAAGCTCTAATTTGTTTATATTTACCTTTTTCACATTGAATTATGATAAATTAGGTGTAAATATATTCAATATGTTTCTATTTCATCACGAAATTTCATGTTTCTTCGTCATTAAGCCACAGAGTTAAAAGACTATAAATGAATGACAAATAAATTATATCTACATGGGTAATCACAAAATTTAAATATTCAATCTCAATGTTAATTGTATTCACAATAACCACATTGTATTATGGTATAATAGATGTAAAATCTTTCTATGGTTTTCTTCTTCTCCATCCCCAAAATTTTGGTTTTTTCACTTATAAGAGACTAAGTTAAGAGACTACAAATGAATGGTTCATAATTTATACATATGCATAACAATTAAAATAAAATAACCATCCTCCATATTGTTTATATTCATCGTATTCACATTGGCTTAAGGTATACTACATCTAAAAATATTCAATATTTTTTTTCACCATCCCAAAGTTTTAAGCTTATTTATCGCTATGCCAAAAAACATAATAGACTATAGCAGATGTACGAAATTAATTAATTTTATTTTTGTACTCCATCATAAAATTTTAGGTTTTTCCCCACTAAAAAATAAAAGTTAAATGACTATAATCCATGACATATATTTTTTATGAATTTGATATTAATTAAATTAAATAGTCAAGCTCTAATTTATTTATATTTAGCTTTTTCACATTGAATTAAGGTAAATTAGATGTAAATATATTCAATATGTTTCTTCTCCTTCACGAAATTTCATATTTCTTCGTCAGTAAGCCACAGAAATAAAAAACTATAAATGAATGACAAATAAATTATATCTACCTCGATAATCACTAAAATTAATCATTCAATCTCAATGTTAATTGTATTCACAATAACCACATTGTATTATGGTATAGTAGATGTAAAAACTTTTTATGGTTTTCTTCTTCTCCATCACCAAAATTTTGGTTCTTCACCTCTAAGAAACTAAGGTAAGAGACTACAAATGAATGGTACATAATTTATACATATGCATAACAATTAAAATAAAATAACTAAGCTTAATATTGTTTATATTCATCTTATTAACATTGACTTACTGTAAATTACACCTAAAAATATTCAATATTTTTTTTCACCATCCCAAAGTTTTCGGTTTTTTTATCTCTAAACAAAAAACATAGTAGACTATAGAAGATGTAAAAAATTAATTATACTTAATTTTTGTACTCCATCAAAAAATTTTAGGTTTTTCCCCACTAAAATATAAAAGTTAAAACACTATAATCCATGACATATATTTTTTATAAAATTGATATTAATTAAATTAAATAATCAAGCTCTAATTTGTTTATATTTACCTTTTTCACATTGAATTATGATAAATTAGGTGTAAATATATTCAATATGTTTCTTATTCATCACGAAATTTCATGTTTCTTCGTCATTAAGCCACAGAGTTAAAAGACTATAAATAAATGACAAATAAATTATATCTACATGGGTAATCACAAAATTTAAATATTCAATCTCAATGTTAATTGTATTCACCATAATCTCATTGTATTATTCTATAATAGATGTAAACAATTTCTCTGCTTTTCTTCTTCTCCATCACCAAAATTTTTGTTTTTTCAATTATAAGAAACTAAGTTAAGAGACTACAAATGAATGGTCTATAATTTATACATATGCATAACAATTAAAATAAAATAACCAAGCCCAATATTTTTATATTCATCGTATTCACATTGTTTTATTGCGTATTACACCTAATTTATACATATTCAATAATTTTTTTCACCATCCCAAAGGTTTAGGTTTTTTTATCGCTATGCAAAAAAACATAATAGACTATAGCAGATGTAAAAAATTAATTATATTTTATTTTTGTACTCCATCAAAAATATTTAGGTTTTTCCCCACTACAAAATAAAAGTTAAAAGACTATAATCCATGACATATATTTTTTATAAAATTGATATTAATTAAATTAAATAATCAAGCTCTAATTTGTTTATATTTACCTTTTTCACATTGAATTATGATAAATTAGGTGTAAATATATTCAATATGTTTCTATTTCATCACGAAATTTCATGTTTCTTCGTCATTAAGCCACAGAGTTAAAAGACTATAAATAAATGACAAATAAATTATATCTACATGGGTAATCACAAAATTTAAATATTCAATCTCAATGTTAATTGTATTCACCATAATCTCATTGTATTATTCTATAATAGATGTAAACAATTTCTCTGCTTTTCTTCTTCTCGATCACCAAAATTTTTGTTTTTTCACTTATAAGAAACTAAGTTAAGAGACTACAAATGAATGGTCTATAATTTATACATATGCATAACAATTAAAATAAAATAACCAAGCCCAATATTTTTATATTCATCGTATTCACATTGTTTTATTGTGTATTACACCTAATTTATACATATTCAATAATTTTTTTCACCATCCCAAAGGTTTAGGTTTTTTTATCGCTATGCAAAAAAACATAACAGACTATAGCAGATGTAAAAAATTAATTATATTTTATTTTTGTACTCCATCAAAAATATTTAGGTTTTTGCCCACTAAAAAATAAAAGTTAAAAGACTATAATCCATGACATATATTTTTTATAAAATTGATATTAATTAAATTAAATAATCAAGCTCTAATTTGTTTATATTTACCTTTTTCACATTGAATTATGATAAATTAGGTGTATATATTCTCAATATGTTTTTTCTTCATCACGAAATTTCATGTTTCTTCGTCAGTAAGCCACAGAGTTAAAAGACTATAAATGAATGACAAATAAATTATATCTACATGGGTAATCACTAAATTTAAATATTCAATATCAATGTTAATTATGTTCACCATAATCACATTGTATTATGGTATAATAGATGTAAACAATTTATCTATTTCTCTTCTTCTCCATCATTATAATTTTGGTTTTTTCACTTATAAGAAACTAAGTTAAGAGACTACAAATGAATGGTTCATAATTTATACATATGCATAACAATTAAAATAAAATAACCATCCTCCATATTGTTATTATTCATCGTATTCACATTGGCTTAAGGTATACTACATCTAAAAATATTCAATATTTGTTTTCACCATCCCAAAGTTTTAAGCTTATTTATCGCTATGCCAAAAAACATAATAGACTATAGCAGATGTAAAAAATTAATTAATTTTATTTTTGTACTCCATCAAAAAATTTTAGGTTTTTCCCCACTAAAAAATAAAAGTTAAAATACTATAATCCATGACATATATTTTTTATGAATTTGATATTAATTAAATTAAATAGTCAAGCTCTAATTTATTTATATTTAGCTTTTTCGCATTGAATTAAGGTAAATTAGATGTAAATATATTCAATATGTTTCTTCACCTTCACGAAATTTCATATTTCTTCGTCAGTAAGCCACAGAAATAAAAAACTATAAATGAATGACAAATAAATTATATCTACCTCGATAATCACTAAAATTAATCATTCAATCTCAATGTTAATTGTATTCACAATAACCACATTGTATTATGGTATAATAGATGTAAAAAATTTCTATTGTTTTCTTCTTCTCCATCACCAAAATTTTGGTTCTTCACCTCTAAGAAACTAAGTTAAGAGACTACAAATGAATGGTCCATAATTTATACATATGCATAACAATTAAAATAAAATAACCAAGCTTAATATTGTTTATATTCATCGTATTAACATTGACTTATTGTAAATTACACCTAAATATATTCAATATTTTTTTCACCATCCCAAAGTTTTTGGTTTTTTTATCGCTAAACAAAAAACATAATAGACTATAGAAGATGTAAAAAGATTAATTATACTTAATTTTTTTACTCCATCAAAAAATTTTAGGTTTTTCCCAACTAAAATATAAAAGTTAAAACACTATAATCCATGACATATATTTTTTATAAAATTGATATTAATTAAATTATATAATCAAGCTCTAATTTTTTTATATTTACCTTTTTCACATTGAATTATGATAAATTAGGTGTAAATTTATTCAATATGTTTCTTATTCATCACGAAATTTCATGTTTCTTCGACAGTAAGCCACAGAGTTAAAAGACTATAAATGAATGACAAATAAATTATATCTACATGGGTAATCACAAAATTTAAATATTTAATATCAATGTTAATTGTATTCACCATAATCTCATTGTATTATTGTATAATAGATGTAAACAATTTCTCTGCTTTTCTTCTTCTCCATCACCAAAATTTTGTTTTTTTCACTTATAAGAAACGAAGTTAAGAGACTACAAATGAATGGTCCATTATTTATACATATGCATAACAATTAAAATAAAATAACCAAGCCCAATACTTTTATATTCATCGTATTCACATTGTCTTATTGTGTATTACACCTAATTTATACATGTTCAATAATTTTTTTCACCATCCCAAAGGTTTAGGTTTTTTATCGCTATGCAAAAAAACATAATAGACTATAGCAGATGTAAAAAATTAATTATATTTTATTTTTGTACTCCATCAAAAAAATTTAGGTTTTTCCCCACTAAAAAATAAAAGTTAAAAGACTATAATTCATGACATATATTTTTTATAAAATTCATATTAATTAAATTAAATAATCAAGCTCTAATTTGTTTATATTTACCTTTTTCACATTGAATTATGATAAATTAGGTGTAAATATATTCAATATGTTTCTTCTTCATCACGAAATTTAATGTTTCTTCGTCAGTAAGCCACAGAGTTAAAAGACTATAAATGAATGACAAATAAATTATATCTACATGGGTAATCACAAAATTTAAATATTCAATCTCAATGTTAATTGTATTCACAATAACCACATTGTATTATGGTATAATAGATGTAAAAACTTTCTATGGTTTTCTTCTTCTCCATCACCAAAATTTTGGTTTTTTCACTTATAAGAAACTAAGTTAAGAGACTACAAATGAATGGTTCATAATTTATACATATGCATAACAATTAAAATAAAATAACCATCCTCCATATTGTTTATATTCATCGTATTCACATTGGCTTATGGTATACTACATCTAAAAATATTCAATATTTTTTTCACCATCTCAAAGTTTTAAGCTTATTTATCGCTATGCCAAAAAACATAATAGACTATAGCAGATGTAAAAAAATTAATTAATTTTATTTTTGTACTACATCAAAAAAATTTAGGTTTTTCCCCACTAAAAAATAAAAGTTAAAATACTATAATCCATGACATATATTTTTTATGAATGTGATATTAATTAAATTAAGTAGTCAAGCTCTAATTTATTTATATTTAGCTTTTTCACATTGAATTAAGGTAAATTAGATGTAAATATATTGAATATGTTTCTTCTCCATCACGAAATTTCATATTTCTTCGTCAGTAAGCCACAGAAATAAAAAACTATAAATGAATGACAAATAAATTATGTCTACCTCGATAACCACTAAAATTAACCATTCAATCTCAATGTTAATTGTATTCACAATAACCACATTGTATTATGGTATAATAGATGTAAAAACTTTCTATGGTTTTCTTCATCTCCACCACCAAAATTTTGGTTCTTCACCTCTAAGAAACTAAGTTAAGAGACTACAAATGAATGGTCCATAATTTATACATATTCATAACCATTAAAACAAAATAACCAAGCTTAATATTGTTTATATTCATCGTATTAACATTGACTTATTGTATATTACACCTAAAAATATTCAATATTTTTTTCACCATCCCAAATTTTTGGTTTTTTTATCGCTAAACAAAAAACATAATAGACTATAGAAGATGTAAAAAATTAATTATATTTAATTTTTGTACTCCATCAAAAAAATTTAGGTTTTTCCCCACTAAAATATAAAAGTTAAAACATTAAGATCCATGACATATATTTTTTATGAATTTGATATTAATTAAACTAAATAATCAAGCTCTAATTTGTTTATATTTAGCTTTTTCACATTGAATTAAGGTAAATTAGATGTAAATATATTCAATATGTTTCTTCTCCTTCACGAAATTTCATATTTCTTCGTCAGTAAGCCACAGAAATAAAAAACTATAAATGAATGACAAATAAATTATATCTACCTCGATAATCACTAAAATTAATCATTCAATCTCAATGTTAATTGTATTCACAATAACCACATTGTATTATGGTATAATAGATTTAAAAAATTTCTATGGTTTTCTTCTTCTCCATCACCAAAATTTTGGTTCTTCACCTCTAAGAAACTAAGTTAAGAGACTACAAATGAATGGTCCATAATTTATACATATGCATAACAATTAAAATAAAATAACCAAGCTTAATATTGTTTATATTCATCGTATTAACATTGACTAATTGTAAATTACACCTAAAAATATTCAATATTTTTTTTCACCATCCCAAAGTTTTTTGTTTTTTTATCGCTAAACAAAAAACATAATAGACTATACAAGATGTAAAAAATTAATTATATTTTATTTTTGTACTCCATCAAAAAAATTTAGGTTTTTCCCCACTAAAAAATAAAAGTTAAAAGACTATAATCCATGACATATATTTTTTATAAAATTGATATTAATTAAATTAAATAATCAAGCTCTAATTTGTTTATATTTAACTTTTTCACATTGAATTATGATAAATTAGGTGTATATATTCTCAATATGTTTTTTCTTCATCACGAAATTTCATGTTTCTTCGTCAAAAAGCCACAGAGTTCAAAGACTATAAATGAATGACAAATAAATTATATCTACATGGGTAATGACTAAATTTAAATATTCAATATCAATGTTAATTGTGTTCACCATAATCACATTGTATTATGGTATAATAGATGTAAACAATTTATCTATTTCTCTTCTTCTCCATCATCAAAATTTTGGGTTTTTCACTTATAAGAAACTAAGTTAAGAGACTACAAATGAATGGTTCATAATTTATACATATGCATAACAATTAAAATAAAATAACCATCCTCCATATTGTTTATATTCATTGTATTCACATTGGCTTATGGTATACTACATCTAAAAATATTTAATATTTTTTTCACCATCCCAAAGTTTTAAGCTTATTTATCGCTATGCCAAAAAACATAATAGACTATAGCAGATGTAAAAAATTAATTAATTTTATTTTTGTACTCCATCAAAAAAATTTAGGTTTTTCCCCACTAAAAAATAAAAGTTAAAATACTATAATCCATGACATATATTTTTTATGAATTTGATATTAATTAAATTAAATAGTCAAGCTCTAATTTATTTATATTTAGCTTTTCAACATTGAATTAAGGTAAATTAGATGTAAATATATTGAATATGTTTCTTCTCCATCACGAAATTTCACATTTTTTCGTCAGTAAGCCACAGAAATTAAAAACTATAAATGAATGACAAATAAATTATGTCTACGTCGATAATCACTAAAATTAATCATTCAATCTCAATGTTAATTGTATTCACAATAACCACATTGTATTATGGTATAATAGATGTAAAAAATTTCTATGGTTTTCTTCTTCTCCATCACCAAAATTTTGGTTCTTCACCTCTAAGAAACTAAGTTAAGAGACTACAAATGAATGGTCAATAATTTATACATATGCATAACCATTAATATAAAATAACCAAGCTTAATATTGTTTATATTCATCGTATTAACATTGACTTATTGTATATTACACCTAAAAATATTCAATATTTTTTTCACCATCCCAAATTTTTGGTTTTTTTTATCGCTAAACAAAAAACATAATAGACTATAGAAGATGTAAAAAATTAATTATATTTAATTTTTGTACTCCATCAAAAAATTTTAGGTTTTTCCCCACTAAAATATAAAAGTTAAAACATTATAATCCATGACATATATTTTTTATAAAATTGATATTAATTAAATTAAATAATCAAGCTCTAATTTGTTTATATTTACCTTTTTCACATTGAATTATGATAAATTAGGTGTAAATATATTCAACATGTTTCTTCTTCATCACGAAATTTAATGTTTCTTCGTCAGTAAGCCACAGAGTTAAAAGACTATAAATGAATGACAAATAAATTATATCTACATGGGTAATCACAAAATTTAAATATTCAATCTCAATGTTAATTGTATTCACCATAATCACATTGTATTATTGTATAATAGATGTAAACAATTTCTCTGCTTTTCTTCTTCTCCATCACCAAAAGTTTGGTTTTTTCACATATAAGAAACTAAGTTAAGAGACTACAAATGAATGGTCCGTAATTTATACATATGCATAACAATTAAAATAAAATAACCAAGCCCAATATTTTTATATTCATCGTATTCACATTGGCTTATTGTGTATTACACCTAATTTATACTTATTCAATAATTTTTTTCACCATCCCAAAGTTTTAGGTTTTTTTATCGCTATGCAAAACAACATAATAGACTATAGCAGATGTAAAAAATTAATTATATTTTATTTTTGTACTCCATCAAAAAAATTTAAGTTTTTCCCCACTAAAAAATAAAAGTTAAAAGACTATAATCCATGACATATATTTTTTATAAAATTGATATTAATTAAATTAAATAATCAAGCTCTAATTTGTTTATATTTTACCTTTTTCACATTGAATTATGATAAATTAGGTGTATATATTCTCAATATGTTTTTTCTTCATCACGAAATTTCATGTTTCTTCGTCAGTAAGCCACAGAGTTAAAAGACTATAAATGAATGACAAATAAATTATATCTACATGGGTAATCACTAAATTTAAATATTCAATCTCAATGTTGATTGTGTTCACCATAATCACGTTGTATTATGGTATAATAGATGTAAACAATTTATCTATTTTTCTTCTTCTCCATCACCAAAATTTTGGTTTTTTCACTTATAAGAAACTAAGTTAAGAGACTACAAATGAATGGTTCATAATTTATACATATGCATAACAATTAAAATAAAATAACCATCCTCCATATTATTTATATTCATCGTATTCACATTGCCTTATGGTATACTACATCTAAAAATATTCAATATTTCTTTTCACTATCCCAAAGTTTTAAGCTTATTTATCGCTATGCCAAAAAACATAATAGACTATAGCAGATGTAAATAATTAATTAATTTTATTTTTGTACTCCATCAAAAAATTTTAGGTTTTTCCCCACTAAAAAACAAAAGTTAAAAGACTATAATCCATGACATATATTTTTTATGAATTTGATATTAATTAAATTAAATAGTCAAGCTCTAATTTATTTATATTTAGCTTTTTCACATTGAATTAAGGTAAATTAGATGTAAATATATTCAATATGTTTCTTCTCCATCACGAAATTTCATATTTCTTCGTCAGTAAGCCACAGAAATAAAAAACTATAAATGAATGACAAATAAATTATATCTACCTCGATAATCACTAAAATTAATCATTCAATCTCAATGTTAATTGTATTCACAATAACCACATTGTATTATGGTATAATAGATGTAAAAAATTTCTATGGTTTTCTTCTTCTCCATCACCAAAATTTTGGTTCTTCTCCTCTAAGAAACTAAGTTAAGAGACTACAAATGAATGGTCCATAATTTATACATATGCATAACAATTAAAATAAAATAACCAAGCTTAATATTGTTTATATTCATCGTATTAACATTGACTTATTGTAAATTACACCTAAAAATATTTAATATTTTTTTCACCATCCCAAAGTTTTTGGTTTTTTTATCGCAAAACAAAAAACATAATAGACTATAGAAAATGTAAAAAATTAATAATACTCAATTTTTGTACTCCATCAAAAAATTTTAGGTTTTTCCCCATTAAAATATAAAAGTTAAAACACTATAATCCATGACATATATTTTTTATAAAATTGATATTAATTAAATTAAATAATCAAGCTCTAATTTGTTTATATTTACCTTTTTCACATTGAATTATGATAAATTAGGTGTAAATATATTCAATATGTTTCTTATTCATCACGAAATTTCATGTTTCTTCGTCATTAAGCCACAGAGTTAAAAGACTATAAATAAATGACAAATAAATTATATCTACATGGGTAATCACAAAATTTAAATATTCAATCTCAATGTTAATTGTATTCACCATAATCTCATTGTATTATTCTATAATAGATGTAAACAATTTCTCTGCTTTTCTTCTTCTCCATCACCAAAATTTTTGTTTTTTCACTTATAAGAAACTAAGTTAAGAGACTACAAATGAATGGTCTATAATTTATACATATGCATAACAATTAAAATAAAATAACCAAGCCCAATATTTTTATATTCATCGTATTCACATTGTTTTATTGTGTATTACACCTAATTTATACATATTCAATAATTTTTTTCACCATCCCAAAGGTTTAGGTTTTTTTATCGCTATGCAAAAAAACATAATAGACTATAGCAGATGTAAAAAATTAATTATATTTTATTTTTGTACTCCATCAAAAAAATTTAGGTTTTTCCCCACTAAAAAATAAAAGTTAAAAGACTATAATCCATGACATATATTTTTTATAAAATTGATATTAATTAAATTAAATAATCAAGCTCTAATTTGTTTATATTTAACTTTTTCACATTGAATTATGATAAATTAGGTGTATATATTCTCAATATGTTTTTTCTTCATCACGAAATTTCATGTTTCTTCGTCAAAAAGCCACAGAGTTCAAAGACTATAAATGAATGACAAATAAATTATATCTACATGGGTAATGACTAAATTTAAATATTCAATATCAATGTTAATTGTGTTCACCATAATCACATTGTATTATGGTATAATAGATGTAAACAATTTATCTATTTCTCTTCTTCTCCATCATCAAAATTTTGGGTTTTTCACTTATAAGAAACTAAGTTAAGAGACTACAAATGAATGGTTCATAATTTATACATATGTATAACAATTAAAATAAAATAACCATCCTCCATATTGTTTATATTCATCGTATTCACATTGGCTTATGGTATACTACATCTAAAAATATTCAATATTTTTTTCACCATCCCAAAGTTTTAAGCTTATTTATCACTATGCCAAAAAAACATAATAGACTATAGCAGATGTAAAAAATTAATTAATTTTATTTTTGTACTCCATCAAAAAAATTTAGTTTTTTCCCCACTAAAAAATAAAAGTTAAAATACTATAATCCATGACATATATTTTTTATGAATTTGATATTAATTAAATTAAATAGTCAAGCTCTAATTTATTTATATTTAGCTTTTCAACATTGAATTAAGGTAAATTAGATGTAAATATATTGAATATGTTTCTTCTTCATCACGAAATTTCACATTTTTTCGTCAGTAAGCCACAGAAATTAAAAACTATAAATGAATGACAAATAAATTATGTCTACCTCGATAATCACTAAAATTAATCATTCAATCTCAATGTTAATTGTATTCACAATAACCACATTGTATTATGGTATAATAGATGTAAAAAATTTCTATGGTTTTCTTCTTCTCCATCACCAAAATTTTGGTTCTTCACCTCAGAGAAACTAAGTTAAGAGACTACAAATGAATGGTCAATAATTTATACATATGCATAACCATTAATATAAAATAACCAAGCTTAATATTGTTTATATTCATCGTATTAACATTGACTTATTGTAAATTACACCTAAAAATATTCAATATTTTTTTCACCATCCCAAAGTTTTTGGTTTTTTTATCGCAAAACAAAAAACATAATAGACTATAGAAGATGTAAAAAATTAATAATACTCAATTTTTGTACTCCATAAAAAAATTTTAGGTTTTTCCCCACTAAAATATAAAAGTTAAAACATTATAATCCATGACATATATTTTTTATAAAATTGATATTAATTAAATTAAATAATCAAGCTCTAATTTGTTTATATTTACCTTTTTCACATTGAATTATGATAAATTAGGTGTAAATATATTCAATATGTTTCTTCTTCATCACGAAATTTAATGTTTCTTCGTCAGTAAGCCACAGAGTTAAAAGACTATAAATGAATGACAAATAAATTATTTCTACATGGTAATCACAAAATTTAAATATTCAATATCAATGTTAATTGTATTCACCATAATCACATTGTATTATTGTATAATAGATGTAAACAATTTCTCTGCTTTTCTTCTTATCCATCACCAAAATTTTGGTTTTTTCACATATCAGAAACTAAGTTAAGAGACTACAAATGAATGGTCCGTAATTTATACATATGCATAACAATTAAAATAAAATAACCAAGCCCAATATTTTTATATTCATCGTATTCACATTGGCTTATTGTGTATTACACCTAATTTATACATATTCAATAATTTTTTTCACCATCCCAAAGTTTTAGGTTTTTTTATCGCTATGCAAAACAACATAATAGACTATAGCAGATGTAAAAAATTAATTATATTTTATTTTTGTACTCCATCAAAAAAATTTAGGTTTTTCCCCACTAAAAAATAAAAGTTAAAAGACTATAATCCATGACATATATTTTTTATAAAATTGATATTAATTAAATTAAATAATCAAGCTCTAATTTGTTTATATTTACCTTTTTCACATTGAATTATGATAAATTAGGTGTATGTATTCTCAATATGTTTTTTCTTCATCACGAAATTTCATGTTTCTTCGTCAGTAAGCCACAGAGTTAAAAGACTATAAATGAATGACAAATAAATTATATCTACATGGGTAATAACTAAATTTAAATATTCAATCTCAATGTTGATTGTGTTCACCATAATCACGTTGTATTATGGTATAATAGATGTAAACAATTTATCTATTTTTCTTCTTCTCCATCACCAAAATTTTGGTTTTTTCACTTATAAGAAACTAAGTTAAGAGACTACAAATGAATGGTTCATAATTTATACATATGCATAACAATTAAAATAAAATAACCATTCTCCATATTGTTTATATTCATCGTATTCACATTGGCTTATGGTATACTACATCTAAAAATATTCAATATTTCTTTTCACTATCCCAAAGTTTTAAGCTTATTTATCGCTATGCCAAAAAACATAATAGACTATAGCAGATGTAAAAAATTAATTAATTTTATTTTTGTACTCCATCAAAAAAATTTAGGTTTTTCCCCACTAAAAAACAAAAGTTAAAAGACTATAATCCATGACATATATTTTTTATGAATTTGATATTAATTAAATTAAATAGTCAAGCTCTAATTTATTTATATTTAGCTTTTTCACATTGAATTAAGGTAAATTAGATGTAAATATATTCAATATGTTTCTTCTCCATCACGAAATTTCATATTTCTTCGTCAGTAAGCCACAGAAATAAAAAACTATAAATGAATGACAAATAAATTATATCTACCTCGATAATCACTAAAATTAATAATTCAATCTCAATGTTAATTGTATTCACAATAACCACATTGTATTATGGTATAATAGATGTAAAAAATTTCTATGGTTTTCTTCTTCTCCATCACCAAAATTTTGGTTCTTCACCTCTAAGAAACTAAGTTAAGAGACTACAAATGAATGGTCTATAATTTATACATATGCATAACAATTAAAATAAAATAACCAAGCTTAATATTGTTTATATTCATCGTATTAACATTGACTTATTGTAAATTACACCTAAAAATATTCAATATTTTTTTCACCATCCCAAAGTTTTTGGTTTTTTTATCGCAAAACAAAAAACATAATAGACTATAGAAAATGTAAAAAATTAATAATACTCAATTTTTGTACTCCATCAAAAAATTTTAGGTTTTTCCCCCACTAAAATATAAAAGTTAAAACACTATAATCCATGACATATATTTTTTATAAAATTGATATTAATTAAATTAAATAATCAAGCTCTAATTTGTTTATATTTACCTTTTTCACATTGAATTATGATAAATTAGGTGTAAATATATTCAATATGTTTCTTATTCATCACGAAATTTCATGTTTCTTCGTCATTAAGCCACAGAGTTAAAAGACTATAAATAAATGACAAATAAATTATATCTACATGGGTAATCACAAAATTTAAATATTCAATCTCAATGTTAATTGTATTCACCATAATCTCATTGTATTATTCTATAATAGATGTAAACAATTTCTCTGCTTTTCTTCTTCTCCATCACCAAAATTTTGGTTTTTTCACTTATAAGAAACTAAGTTAGGAGACTACAAATGAATGGTCTATAATTTATACATATGCATAACAATTAAAATAAAGTAACCAAGCCCAATATTTTTATATTCATCGTATTCACATTGTCTTATTGTGTATTACACCTAATTTATACATGTTCAACAATTTTTTTCACCATCCCAAAGGTTTAGGTTTTTTTATCGCTATGCAAAAAAACATAATAGACTATAGCAGATGTAAAAAATTAATTATATTTTATTTTTGTACTCCATCAAAAAAATTTAGGTTTTTCCCCACTAAAAAATAAAAGTTAAAAGACTATAATCCATGACATATATTTTTTATAAAATTGATATTAATTAAATTAAATAATCAAGCTCTAATTTGTTTATATTTAACTTTTTCACATTGAATTATGATAAATTAGGTGTATATATTCTCAATATGTTTTTTCTTCATCACGAAATTTCATGTTTCTTCGTCAAAAAGCCACAGAGTTCAAAGACTATAAATGAATGACAAATAAATTATATCTACATGGGTAATGACTAAATTTAAATATTCAATATCAATGTTAATTGTGTTCACCATAATCACATTGTATTATGGTATAATAGATGTAAACAATTTATCTATTTCTCTTCTTCTCCATCATCAAAATTTTGGGTTTTTCACTTATAAGAAACTAAGTTAAGAGACTACAAATGAATGGTTCATAATTTATACATATGCATAACAATTAAAATAAAATAACCATCCTCCATATTGTTTATATTCATCGTATTCACATTGGCTTATGGTATACTACATCTAAAAATATTCAATATTTTTTTCACCATCCCAAAGTTTTAAGCTTATTTATCGCTATGCCAAAAAACATAATAGACTATAGGAGATGTAAAAAATTAATTAATTTTATTTTTGTACTCCATCAAAAAAATTTAGGTTTTTCCCCACTAAAAAATAAAAGTTAAAATACTATAATCCATGACATATATTTTTTATGAATTTGATATTAATTAAATTAAATAGTCAAGCTCTAATTTATTTATATTTAGCTTTTTCAACATTGAATTAAGGTAAATTAGATGTAAATATATTGAATATGTTTCTTCTCCATCACGAAATTTCACATTTTTTCGTCAGTAAGCCACAGAAATTAAAAACTATAAATGAATGACAAATAAATTATGTCTACCTCGATAATCACTAAAATTAATCATTCAATCTCAATGTTAATTGTATTCACAATAACCACATTGTATTATGGTATAATAGATGTAAAAAATTTCTATGGTTTTCTTCTTCTCCATCACGAAAATTTTGGTTCTTCACCTCTAAGAAACTAAGTTAAGAGACTACAAATGAATGGTCAATAATTTATACATATGCATAACCATTAATATAAAATAACCAAGCTTAATATTGTTTATATTCATCGTATTAACATTGACTTATTGTATATTACACCTAAAAATATTCAATTTTTTTTCACCATCCCAAATTTTTGGTTTTTTTTATCGCTAAACAAAAAACATAATAGACTATAGAAGATGTAAAAAATTAATTATATTTAATTTTTGTACTCCATCAAAAAATTTTAGGTTTTTCCCCACTAAAATATAAAAGTTAAAACATTATAATCCATGACATATATTTTTTATAAAATTGATATTAATTAAATTAAATAATCAAGCTCTAATTTGTTTATATTTACCTTTTTCACATTGAATTATGATAAATTAGGTGTAAATATATTCAACATGTTTCTTCTTCATCACGAAATTTAATGTTTCTTCGTCAGTAAGCCACAGAGTTAAAAGACTATAAATGAATGACAAATAAATTATATCTACATGGGTAATCACAAAATTTAAATATTCAATCTCAATGTTAATTGTATTCACCATAATCACATTGTATTATTGTATAATAGATGTAAACAATTTCTCTGCTTTTCTTCTTCTCCATCACCAAAAGTTTGGTTTTTTCACATATAAGAAACTAAGTTAAGAGACTACAAATGAATGGTCCGTAATTTATACATATGCATAACAATTAAAATAAAATAACCAAGCCCAATATTTTTATATTCATCGTATTCACATTGGCTTATTGTGTATTACACCTAATTTATACTTATTCAATAATTTTTTTCACCATCCCAAAGTTTTAGGTTTTTTTATCGCTATGCAAAACAACATAATAGACTATAGCAGATGTAAAAAATTAATTATATTTTATTTTTGTACTCCATCAAAAAAATTTAAGTTTTTCCCCACTAAAAAATAAAAGTTAAAAGACTATAATCCATGACATATATTTTTTATAAAATTGATATTAATTAAATTAAATAATCAAGCTCTAATTTGTTTATATTTACCTTTTTCACATTGAATTATGATAAATTAGGTGTATGTATTCTCAATATGTTTTTTCTTCATCAAGAAATTTCATGTTTCTTCGTCAGTAAGCCACAGAGTTAAAAGACTATAAATGAATGACAAATAAATTATATCTACATGGGTAATCACTAAATTTAAATATTCAATCTCAATGTTGATTGTGTTCCCCATAATCACGTTGTATTATGGTATAATAGATGTAAACAATTTATCTATTTTTCTTCTTCTCCATCACCAAAATTTTGGTTTTTTCACTTATAAGAAACTAAGTTAAGAGACTACAAATGAATGGTTCATAATTTATACATATGCATAACAATTAAAATAAAATAACCATCCTCCATATTGTTTATATTCATCGTATTCACATTGGCTTATGGTATACTACATCTAAAAATATTCAATATTTTTTTCACCATCCCAAAGTTTTAAGCTTATTTATCGCTATGCCAAAAAACATAATAGACTATAGCAGATGTAAAAAATTAATTAATTTTATTTTTGTACTCCATCAAAAAATTTTAGGTTTTTCCCCACTAAAAAATAAAAGTTAAAAGACTATAATCCATGACATATATTTTTTATGAATTTGATATTAATTAAATTAAATAGTCAAGCTCTAATTTATTTATATTTAGCTTTTTCACATTGAATTAAGGTAAATTAGATGTAAATATATTCAATATGTTTCTTCTCCATCACGAAATTTCATATTTCTTCGTCAGTAAGCCACAGAAATAAAAAACTATAAATGAATGACAAATAAATTATATCTACCTTGATAATCACTAAAATTAATCATTCAATCTCAATGTTAATTGTATTCACAATAACCACATTGTATTATGGTATAATAGATGTAAAAAATTTCTATGGTTTTCTTCTTCTCCATCACCAAAATTTTGGTTCTTCACCTCTAAGAAACTAAGTTAAGAGACTACAAATGAATGATCCATAATTTATACATATGCATAACAATTAAAATAAAATAACCAAGCTTAATATTGTTTATATTCATCGTATTAACATTGACTTATTGTAAATTACACCTAAAAATATTCAATATTTTTTTCACCATCCCAAAGTTTTTGGTTTTTTTATCGCAAAACAAAAAACATAATAGACTATAGAAGATGTAAAAAATTAATAATACTCAATTTTTGTACTCCATCAAAAAATTTTATGTTTTTCCCCACTAAAATATAAAAGTTAAAACATTATAATCCATGACATATATTTTTTATAAAATTGATATTAATTAAATTAAATAATCAAGCTCTAATTTGTTTATATTTACCTTTTTCACATTGAATTATGATAAATTAGGTGTAAATATATTCAATATGTTTCTTCTTCATCACGAAATTTAATGTTTCTTCGTCAGTAAGCCACAGAGTTAAAAGACTATAAATGAATGACAAATAAATTATTTCTACATGGGTAATCACAAAATTTAAATATTCAATCTCAATGTTAATTGTATTCACCATAATCACATTGTATTATTGTATAATAGATGTAAACAATTTCTCTGCTTTTCTTCTTATCCATCACCAAAATTTTGGTTTTTTCACATATAAGAAACTAAGTTAAGAGACTACAAATGAATGGTCCGTAATTTATACATATGCATAACAATTAAAATAAAATAACCAAGCCCAATATTTTTATATTCATCGTATTCACATTGGCTTATTGTGTATTACACCTAATTTATACATATTCAATAATTGTTTTCACCATCCCAAAGTTTTAGGTTTTTTTATCGCTATGCAAAACAACATAATAGACTATAGCAGATTTAAAAAATTAATTATATTTTATTTTTGTACTCCATCAAAAAAATTTAAGTTTTTCCCCACTAAAAAATAAAAGTTAAAAGACTATAATCCATGACATATATTTTTTATAAAATTGATATTAATTAAATTAAATAATCAAGCTCTAATTTGTTTATATTTACCTTTTTCACATTGAATTATGATAAATTAGGTGTATGTATTCTCAATATGTTTTTTCTTCATCACGAAATTTCATGTTTCTTCGTCAGTAAGCCACAGAGTTGAAAGACTATAAATGAATGACAAATAAATTATATCTACATGGGTAATCACTAAATTTAAATATTCAATCTCAATGTTGATTGTGTTCCCCATAATCACGTTGTATTATGGTATAATAGATGTAAACAATTTATCTATTTTTCTTCTTCTCCATCACCAAAATTTTGGTTTTTTCACTTATAAGAAACTAAGTTAAGAGACTACAAATGAATGGTTCATAATTTATACATATGCATAACAATTAAAATAAAATAACCATCCTCCATATTGTTTATATTCATCGTATTCACATTGGCTTATGGTATACTACATCTAAAAATATTCAATATTTTTTTTCACCATCCCAAAGTTTTAAGCTTATTTATCGCTATGCCAAAAAACATAATAGACTATAGCAGATGTAAAAAATTAATTAATTTTATTTTTGTACTCCATCAAAAAATTTTAGGTTTTTCCCCACTAAAAAATAAAAGTTAAAAGACTATAATCCATGACATATATTTTTTATGAATTTGATATTAATTAAATTAAATAGTCAAGCTCTAATTTATTTATATTTAGCTTTTTCACATTGAATTAAGGTAAATTAGATGTAAATATATTCAATATGTTTCTTCTCCATCACGAAATTTCATATTTCTTCGTCAGTAAGCCACAGAAATAAAAAACTATAAATGAATGACAAATAAATTATATCTACCTCGATAATCACTAAAATTAATCATTCAATCTCAATGTTAATTGTATTCACAATAACCACATTGTATTATGGTATAATAGATGTAAAAAATTTCTATGGTTTTCTTCTTCTCCATCACCAAAATTTTGGTTCTTCACCTCTAAGAAACTAAGTTAAGAGACTACAAATGAATGATCCATAATTTATACATATGCATAACAATTAAAATAAAATAACCAAGCTTAATATTGTTTATATTCATCGTATTAACATTGACTTATTGTAAATTACACCTAAAAATATTCAATATTTTTTTCACCATCCCAAAGTTTTTGGTTTTTTTATCGCAAAACAAAAAACATAATAGACTATAGAAGATGTAAAAAATTAATAATACTCAATTTTTGTACTCCATCAAAAAATTTTATGTTTTTCCCCACTAAAATATAAAAGTTAAAACATTATAATCCATGACATATATTTTTTATAAAATTGATATTAATTAAATTAAATAATCAAGCTCTAATTTGTTTATATTTACCTTTTTCACATTGAATTATGATAAATTAGGTGTAAATATATTCAATATGTTTCTTCTTCATCACGAAATTTAATGTTTCTTCGTCAGTAAGCCACAGAGTTAAAAGACTATAAATGAATGACAAATAAATTATTTCTACATGGGTAATCACAAAATTTAAATATTCAATCTCAATGTTAATTGTATTCACCATAATCACATTGTATTATTGTATAATAGATGTAAACAATTTCTCTGCTTTTCTTCTTATCCATCACCAAAATTTTGGTTTTTTCACATATAAGAAACTAAGTTAAGAGACTACAAATGAATGGTCCGTAATTTATACATATGCATAACAATTAAAATAAAATAACCAAGCCCAATATTTTTATATTCATCGTATTCACATTGGCTTATTGTGTATTACACCTAATTTATACATATTCAATAATTGTTTTCACCATCCCAAAGTTTTAGGTTTTTTTATCGCTATGCAAAACAACATAATAGACTATAGCAGATTTAAAAAATTAATTATATTTTATTTTTGTACTCCATCAAAAAAATTTAAGTTTTTCCCCACTAAAAAATAAAAGTTAAAAGACTATAATCCATGACATATATTTTTTATAAAATTGATATTAATTAAATTAAATAATCAAGCTCTAATTTGTTTATATTTACCTTTTTCACATTGAATTATGATAAATTAGGTGTATGTATTCTCAATATGTTTTTTCTTCATCACGAAATTTCATGTTTCTTCGTCAGTAAGCCACAGAGTTAAAAGATATAAATGAATGACAAATAAATTATATCTACATGGGTAATCACAAAATTTAAATATTCAATCTCAATGTTGATTGTGTTCCCCATAATCACGTTGTATTATGGTATAATAGATGTAAACAATTTATCTATTTTTCTTCTTCTCCATCACCAAAATTTTGGTTTTTTCACTTATAAGAAACTAAGTTAAGAGACTACAAATGAATGGTTCATAATTTATACATATGCATAACAATTAAAATAAAATAACCATCCTCCATATTGTTTATATTCATCGTATTCACATTGGCTTATGGTATACTACATCTAAAAATATTCAATATTTTTTTTCACCATCCCAAAGTTTTAAGCTTATTTATCGCTATGCCAAAAAACATAATAGACTATAGCAGATGTAAAAAATTAATTAATTTTATTTTTGTACTCCATCAAAAAATTTTAGGTTTTTCCCCACTAAAAAATAAAAGTTAAAAGACTATAATCCATGACATATATTTTTTATGAATTTGATATTAATTAAATTAAATAGTCAAGCTCTAATTTATTTATATTTAGCTTTTTCACATTGAATTAAGGTAAATTAGATGTAAATATATTCAATATGTTTCTTCTCCATCACGAAATTTCATATTTCTTCGTCAGTAAGCCACAGAAATAAAAAACTATAAATGAATGACAAATAAATTATATCTACCTCGATAATCACTAAAATTAATCATTCAATCTCAATGTTAATTGTATTCACAATAACCACATTGTATTATGGTATAATAGATGTAAAAAATTTCTATGGTTTTCTTCTTCTCCATCACCAAAATTTTGGTTCTTCACCTCTAAGAAACTAAGTTAAGAGACTACAAATGAATGATCCATAATTTATACATATGCATAACAATTAAAATAAAATAACCAAGCTTAATATTGTTTATATTCATCGTATTAACATTGACTTATTGTAAATTACACCTAAAAATATTCAATATTTTTTTTCACCATCCCAAAGTTTTTGGTTTTTTTATCGCAAAACAAAAAACATAATAGACTATAGAAGATGTAAAAAATTAATTATACTTAATTTTTGTACTCCATCAAAAAAATTTAGGTTTTTCCCCACTAAAATATAAAAGTTAAAACACTATAATCCATGACATATATTTTTTATAAAATTGATATTAATTAAATTAAATAATCAAGCTCTAATTTGTTTATATTTACCTTTTTCACATTGAATTATGATAAATTAGGTGTAAATATATTCGATATGTTTCTTATTCTTCATGAAATTTCATGTTTCTTCGTCATTAAGCCACAGAGTTAAAATACTATAAATAAATGACAAATAAATTATATCTACATGGGTAATCACAAAATTTAAATATTCAATCTCAATGTTAATTGTATTCACCATAATCTCATTGTATTATTCTATAATAGATGTAAACAATTTCTCTGCTTTTCTTCTTCTCCATCACCAAAATTTTGGTTTCTTCACTTATAAGAAACTAAGTTAGGAGACTACAAATGAATGGTCTATAATTTATACATATGCATAACAATTAAAATAAAATAACCAAGCCCAATATTTTTATATTTATCGTATTCACATTGTCTTATTGTGTATTACACCTAATTTATACATGTTCAACAATTTTTTTCACCATCCCAAAGGTTTAGGTTTTTTTATCGCTATGCAAAAAAACATAATAGACTATAGCAGATGTAAAAAATTAATTATATTTTATTTTTGTACTCCATCAAAAAAATTTAGGTTTTTCCCCACTAAAAAATAAAAGTTAAAAGACTATAATCCATGACATATATTTTTTATAAAATTGATATTAATTAAATTAAATAATCAAGCTCTAATTTGTTTATATTTACCTTTTTCACATTGAATTATGATAAATTAGGTGTATATATTCTCAATATGTTTTTTCTTCATCACGAAATTTCATGTTTCTTCGTCAGTAAGCCACAGAGTTAAAAGACTATAAATGAATGACAAATAAATTATATCTACATGGGTAATCACTAAATTTAAATATTCAATCTCA
The DNA here is from genome assembly GCA_963859935.3 of Lathyrus sativus. NCBI lineage: Eukaryota > Viridiplantae > Streptophyta > Magnoliopsida > Fabales > Fabaceae > Lathyrus > Lathyrus sativus. The sequence continues at coordinate 830,205 of CAWUDS030002480.1, forward strand.
ATGTTGATTGTGTTCACCATAATCACGTTGTATTATGGTATAATAGATGTAAACAATTTATCTATTTTTCTTCTTCTCCATCACCAAAATTTTGGTTTTTTCACTTATAAGAAACTAAGTTAAGAGACTACAAATGAATGGTTCATAATTTATACATATGCATAACAATTAAAATAAAATAACCATCCTCCATATTGTTTATATTCATCGTATTCACATTGTCTTATGGTATACTACATCTAAAAATATTCAATATTTCTTTTCACTATCCCAAAGTTTTAAGCTTATTTATCGCTATGCCAAAAAACATAATAGACTATAGCAGATGTAAAAAATTAATTAATTTTATTTTTGTACTCCATCAAAAAATTTTAGGTTTTTCCCCACTAAAAAACAAAAGTTAAAAGACTATAATCCATGACATATATTTTTTATGAATTTGATATTAATTAAATTAAATAGTCAAGCTCTAATTTATTTATATTTAGCTTTTTCACATTGAATTAAGGTAAATTAGATGTAAATATATTCAATATGTTTCTTCTCCTTCACGAAATTTCATATTTCTTCGTCAGTAAGCCACAGAAATAAAAAACTATAAATGAATGACAAATAAATTATATCTACCTCGATAATCACTAAAATTAATCATTCAATCTCAATGTTAATTGTATTCACAATAACCACATTGTATTATGGTATAATAAATGTAAAAAATTTCTATGGTTTTCTTCTTCTCCATCACCAAAATTTTGGTTCTTCACCTCTAAGAAACTAAGTTAAGAGACTACAAATGAATGGTCCATAATTTATACATATGCATAACAATTAAAATAAAATAACCAAGCTTAATATTGTTTATATTCATCGTATTAACATTGACTTATTGTAAATTACACCTAAAAATATTCAATATTTTTTTTCACCATCCCAAAGTTTTTGGTTTTTTTATCGCAAAACAAAAAACATAATAGACTATAGAAGATGTAAAAAATTAATTATACTTAATTTTTGTACTCCATCAAAAAAATTTAGGTTTTTCCCCACTAAAATATAAAAGTTAAAACACTATAATCCATGACATATATTTTTTATAAAATTGATATTAATTAAATTAAATAATCAAGCTCTAATTTGTTTATATTTACCTTTTTCACATTGAATTATGATAAATTAGGTGTAAATTTATTCAATATGTTTCTTATTCTTCACGAAATTTCATGTTTCTTCGTCATTAAGCCACAGAGTTAAAATACTATAAATAAATGACAAATAAATTATATCTACATGGGTAATCACAAAATTTAAATATTCAATCTCAATGTTAATTGTATTCACCATAATCTCATTGTATTATTCTATAATAGATGTAAACAATTTCTCTGCTTTTCTTCTTCTCCATCACCAAAATTTTGGTTTTTTCACTTATAAGAAACTAAGTTAGGAGACTACAAATGAATGGTCTATAATTTATACATATGCATAACAATTAAAATAAAATAACCAAGCCCAATATTTTTATATTCATCGTATTCACATTGTCTTATTGTGTATTACACCTAATTTATACATGTTCAACAATTTTTTTCACCATCCCAAAGGTTTAGGTTTTTTTATCGCTATGCAAAAAAACATAATAGACTATAGCAGATGTAAAAAATTAATTATATTTTATTTTTGTACTCCATCAAAAAAATTTAGGTTTTTCCCCACTAAAAAATAAAAGTTAAAAGACTATAATCCATGACATATATTTTTTATAAAATTGATATTAATTAAATTAAATAATCAAGCTATAATTTGTTTATATTTAACTTTTTCACATTGAATTATGATAAATTAGGTGTATATATTCTCAATATGTTTTTTCTTCATCACGAAATTTCATGTTTCTTCGTCAAAAAGCCACAGAGTTCAAAGACTATAAATGAATGACAAATAAATTATATCTACATGGGTAATGACTAAATTTAAATATTCAATATCAATGTTAATTGTGTTCACCATAATCACATTGTATTATGGTATAATAGATGTAAACAATTTATCTATTTCTCTTCTTCTCTATCACCAAAATTTTGGGTTTTTCACTTATAAGAAACTAAGTTAAGAGACTACAAATGAATGGTTCATAATTTATACATATGCATAACAATTAAAATAAAATAACCATCCTCCATATTATTTATATTCATCGTATTCACATTGGCTTATGGTATACTACATCTAAAAATATTCAATATTTTTTTTCACCATCCCAAAGTTTTAAGCTTATGTATCGCTATGCCAAAAAACATAATAGACTATAGCAGATGTAAAAAATTAATTAATTTTATTTTTGTACTCCATCAAAAAATTTTAGGTTTTTCCCCACTAAAAAATAAAAGTTAAAATACTATAATCCATGACATATATTTTTTATGAATTTGATATTAATTAAATTAAATAGTCAAGCTCTAATTTATTTATATTTAGCTTTTTTCACATTGAATTAAGGTAAATTAGATGTAAATATATTCAATATGTTTCTTCTCCATCACGAAATTTCACATTTCTTCGTCAGTAAGCCACAGAAATAAAAAACTATAAATGAATGACAAATAAATTATATCTACCTCGATAATCACTAAAATTAATCATTCAATCTCAATGTTAATTGTATTCACAATAACCACATTGTATTATGGTATAATAGATGTAAAAACTTTCTATGGTTTTCTTCTTCTCCATCACCAAAATTTTGGTTCTTCACCTCTAAGAAACTAAGTTAAGAGACTACAAATGAATGGTCAATAATTTATACATATGCATAACAATTAAAATGAAATAACCAAGCTTAATATTGTTTATATTCATCGTATTAACATTGACTTATTGTATATTACACCTAAAAATATTCAATATTTTTTTCACCATCCCAAATTTTTGGTTTTTTTATCGCAAAACAAAAAACATAATAGACTATAGAAGATGTAAAAAATTAATTATATTTTAATTTTGTACTCCATCAAAAAATTTTAGGTTTTTCCCCACTAAAATATAAAAGTTAAAACATTATAATCCATGACATATATTTTTTATAAAATTGATATTAATTAAATTAAATAATTAAGCTCTAATTTGTTTATATTTACCTTTTTCACATTGAATTATGATAAATTAGGTGTAAATATATTCAATATGTTTCTTCTTCATCGCGAAATTTAATGTTTCTTCGTCATTAAGCCACAGAGTTAAAAGACTATAAATGAATGACAAATAAATTATATCTACATGGGTAATCACAAAATTTAAATATTCAATCTCAATGTTAATTGTATTAACCATAATCACATTGTATTATTGTATAATAGATGTAAACAATTTCTCCGCTTTTCTTCTTCTCAATCACCAAAATTTTGGTTTTTTCACTTACAAGAAACTAAGTTAAGAGACTACAAATGAATGGTCCATAATTTATACATATGCATAACAATTAAAATAAAATAACCAAGCCCAATATTTTTATATTCATCGTATTCACATTGGCTTATTGTGTATTACACCTAATTTATACATATTCAATAATTTTTTTCACCATCCCAAAGTTTTAGGTTTTTTTATCGCTATGCAAAACAACATAATAGACTATAGCAGATGTAAAAAATTAATTATATTTTATTTTTGTAATCCATCAAAAAATTTTAGGTTTTTCCCCACTAAAAAATAAAAGTTAAAAGACTATAATCCATGTCATATATTTTTTATAAAATTGATATTAATTAAATTAAATAATCAAGCTCTAATTTTTTTATATTTACCTTTTTCACATTTAACTATGATAAATTAGGTGTATGTATATTCAATATGTTTCTTCTTCATCACGAAATTTCATGTTTCTTCGTCAGTAAGTCACAGAGTTAAAAGACTATAAATGAATGAAAAATAAATTATATCTACATGGGTAATCACTAAATTTAAATATTCAATCTCAATGTTAATTGTATTCACCATAATCACATTGTATTATGGTATAATAGATGTAAACAATTTATCTATTTTTCTTCTTCTCCATCACCAAAATTTTGGTTTTTTCACTTATAAGAAACTAAGTTAAGAGACTACAAAAGAATGGTTAATAATTTATACATATGCATAACAATTAAAATAAAATAAACATCCTCCATATTGTTTATATTCATCGTATTCACATTGGCTTATGGTATACTACATCTAAAAATATTCAATATTTTTTTTCACCATCCCAAAGTTTTAAGCTTATTTATTGCTATGCCAAAAAACATAATAGACTATAGCAGATGTAAAAAATTAATTAAATTTATTTTTGTACTCCATCAAAAAATTTTAGGTTTTTCCCCACTAAAAAATAAAAGTTAAAAGACTATAATCCATGACATATATTTTTTATGAATTTGATATTAATTAAATTAAATAGTCAAGCTCTAATTTATTTATATTTAACTTTTTCACATTAAATTAAGGTAAATTAGATGTAAATATATTCAATATGTTTCTTCTCCTTCACGAAATTTCATATTTCTTCGTCAGTAAGCCACAGAAATAAAAAAACTATAAATGAATGACAAATAAATTATATCTACCTCGATTATCACTAAAATTAATCATCAATCTCAATGTTAATTGTATTCACAATAACCACATTGTATTATGGTATAATAGATGTAAAAACTTTCTATGGTTTTCTTCTTCTCCATCACCAAAATTTTGGTTTTTTCACTTATAAGAAACTAAGTTAAGAGACTACAAATGAATGGTCCATAATTTATACATATGCCTAACAATTAAAATAAAATAACCAAGCCCAATATATTTATATTCATCGTATTCACATTGGCTTATTGTGTATTACACCTAATCTATACATATTCGATAATTTTTTTCACCATCCCAAAGTTTTAGGTTTTTTTTATCGCTATGCAAAACAACATAATAGACTATAGCAGATGTAAAAAATTAATTATATTTTATTTTTGTACTCCATCAAAAAATTTTAGGTTTTTCCCCACTAAAAAATAAAAGTTAAAAGATTATAATCCATGTCATATATTTTTTATTAAATTGATATTAATTAAATTAAATAATCAAGCTCTAATTTTTTTATATTTACCTTTTTCACATTTAACTATGATAAATTAGGTGTATGTATATTCAATATGTTTCTTCTTCATCACGAAATTTCATGTTTCTTCGTCAGTAAGCCACAGAGTTAAAAGACTATAAATGAATGACAAATAAATTATATCTACATGGGTAATCACAAAATTTAAATATTCAATCTCAATGTTAATTGTATTCACCATAATCTCATTGTATTATTGTATAATAGATGTAAACAATTTCTCTGCTTTTCTTCTTCTCCATCACCAAAATTTTGGTATTTTCACTTATAAGAAACTAAGTTAAGAGACTACAAATGAATGGTCCATAATTTTTACATATGCATAATAAATAAATATAAAATAACAAAGCTTAATATTGTTTATATTCATCGTATTAACATTGACTTATTGTATATTACACCTACAAATATTCAATATTGTTTTTCACCATCCCAATTTTTTGGTTTTTTTATCACTAAACAAAAAATATAATAGACTATAGAAGATGTAAAAAATTAATTATATTTAATTTTTGTACTCCATCAAAAAATTTTAGGTTTTTCCCCAATAAAATATAAAAGTTAAAACATTATAATCCATGACATATATTATTTATAAAATTGATATTAATTAAATTAAATAATCAAGCTCTAATTTGTTTATATTTACCTTTTTCACATTGAATTATGATAAATTAGGTGTAAATATATTCAATATGTTTCTTCTTCATCACGAAATTTAATGTTTCTTCGTCAGTAAGCCACAGAGTTAAAAGACTATAAATGAATGACAAATAAATTATATCTACATGGGTAATCACAAAATTTAAATATTCAATCTCAATGTTAATTGTATTCACAATAACCACATTGTATTATGGTATAATAGATGTAAAAACGTTCTATGGTTTTCTTCTTCTCCATCACCAAAATTTTGGTTTTTTCACTTATAAGAAACTAAGTTAAGAGACTACAAATGAATGGTCCATAATTTATACATATGCCTAACAATTAAAATAAAATAACCAAGCCCAATATATTTATATTAATCATATTCACATTGGCTTATTGTGTATTACACCTAATTTATACATATTCAATAATTTTTTTTACCATCCCAAAGTTTTAGGTTTTTTTATCGCTATGCAAAACAACATAATAGACTATATTAGATGTAAAAAATTAATTATATTTTATTTTTGTACTCCATCAAAAAATTTTAGGTTTTTCCCCACTAAAAAATAAAAGTTAAAAGACTATAATCCATGTCATATATTTTTTATAAAATTGATATTAATTAAATTAAATAATCAAGCTCTAATTTTTTTATATTTACCTTTTTCACATTGAACTATGATAAGTTAGGTGTATGTATATTCAATATGTTTCTTCTTCATCACGAAATTTCATGTTTCTTCGTCAGTAAGCCACAGAGTTAAAAGACTATAAATGAATGACAAATAAATTATATCTACATCGGTAATCACAAAATTTAAATATTCAATCTCAATGTTAATTGTATTCACCATAATCTCATTGTATTATTGTATAATAGATGTAAACAATTTCTCTGCTTTTCTTCTTCTCCATCACCAAAATTTTGGTATTTTCACTTATAAGAAACTAAGTTAAGAGACTACAAATGAATGGTCCATAATTTATACATATGCATAACAAATAAATATAAAATAACAAAGCTTAATATTGTTTATATTCATCGTATTAACATTGACTTATTGTATATTACACCTAAAAATATTCAATATTGTTTTTCACCATCCCAAATTTTTGGTTTTTTTATCACTAAACAAAAAACATAATAGACTATAGAAGATGTAAAAAATTAATTATATTTAATTTTTGTACTCCATCAAAAAATTTTAGGTTTTTCCCCAATAAAATATAAAAGTTAAAACATTATAATCCATGACATATATTTTTTATAAAATTGATATTAATTAAATTAAATAATCAAGCTCTAATTTGTTTATATTTACCTTTTTCACATTGAATTATGATAAATTAGGTGTAAATATATTCAATATGTTTCTTCTTCATCACGAAATTTAATGTTTCTTCGTCAGTAAGCCACAGAGTTAAAAGACTATAAATGAATGACAAATAAATTATATCTACATGGGTAATCACAAAATTTAAATATTCAATCTCAATGTTAATTGTATTCACAATAACCACATTGTATTATGGTATAATAGATGTAAGAACTTTCTACGGTTTTCTTCTTCTCCATCACCAAAATTTTGGTTTTTTCACTTATAAGAAACTAAGTTAAGAGACTACAAATGAATGGTCAATAATTTATACATATGCCTAACAATTAAAATAAAATAACCAAGCCCAATATATTTATATTCATCATATTCACATTGGCTTATTGTGTATTACACCTAATTTATACATATTCAATAATTTTTTTTACCATCCCAAAGTTTTAGGTTTTTTTATCGCTATGCAAAACAACATAATAGACTATAGCAGATGTAAAAAATTAATTATATTTTATTTTTGTACTCCATCAAAAAATTTTAGGTTTTTCCCCACTAAAAAATAAAAGTTAAAAGACTATAATCCATGTCATATATTTTTTATGAAATTGATATTAATTAAATTAAATAATCAAGCTCTAATTTTTTTATATTTACCTTTTTCACATTGAACTATGATAAATTAGGTGTATGTATATTCAATATGTTTCTTCTTCATCACGAAATTTCATGTTTCTTCGTCAGTAAGCCACAGAGTTAAAAGACTATAAATGAATGACAAATAAATTATATCTACATGGGTAATCACAAAATTTAAATATTCAATCTCAATGTTAATTGTATTTACCATAATCTCATTGTATTATTGTATAATAGATGTAAACAATTTCTCTGCTTTTCTTCTTCTCCATCACCAAAATTTTGGTATTTTCACTTTTAAGAAACTAAGTTAAGAGACTACAAATGAATGGTCCATAATTTTTACATATGCATAACAAATAAATATAAAATAACAAAGCTTAATATTGTTTATATTCATCGTATTAACATTGACTTATTGTATATTACACCTACAAATATTCAATATTGTTTTTCACCATTCCAATTTTTTGGTTTATTTATCACTAAACAAAAAACATAATAGACTATAGAAGATGTAAAAAATTAATTATATTTAATTTTTGTACTCCATCAAAAAATTTTAGGTTTTTCCCCAATAAAATATAAAAGTTAAAACATTATAATCCATGACATATATTTTTTATAAAATTCATATTAATTAAATTAAATAATCAAGCTCTAATTTGTTTATATTTACCTTTTTCACATTGAATTATGATAAATTAGGTGTAAATATATTCAATATGTTTCTTCTTCATCACGAAATTTAATGTTTCTTCGTCAGTAAGCCACAGAGTTAAAAGACTATAAATGAATGACAAATAAATTATATCTACATGGGTAATCACAAAATTTAAATATTCAATCTCAATGTTAATTGTATTCACAATAACCACATTGTATTATGGTATAATAGATGTAAAAACTTTCTATGGTTTTCTTCTTCTCCATCACCAAAATTTTGGTTTTTTCACTTATAAGAAACTAAGTTAAGAGACTACAAATGAATGGTCCATAATTTATACATATGCCTAACAATTAAAATAAAATAACCAAGCCCAATATATTTATATTCATCATATTCACATTGGCTTATTGTGTATTACACCTAATTTATACATATTCAATAATTTTTTTTACCATCCCAAAGTTTTAGGTTTTTTTATCGCTATGCAAAACAACATAATAGACTATAGTAGATGTAAAAAATTAATCATATTTTATTTTTGTACTCCATCAAAAAATTTTAGGTTTTTCCCCACTAAAAAATAAAAGTTAAAAGACTATAATCCATGTCATATATTTTTTATAAAATTGATATTAATTAAATTAAATAATCAAGCTCTAATTTTTTTATATTTACCTTTTTCACATTGAACTATGATAAGTTAGGTGTATGTATATTCAATATGTTTCTTCTTCATCACGAAATTTTATGTTTCTTCGTCAGTAAGCCACAGAGTTAAAAGACTATAAATGAATGACAAATAAATTATATCTACATCGGTAATCACAAAATTTAAATATTCAATCTCAATGTTAATTGTATTCACCATAATCTCATTGTATTATTGTATAATAGATGTAAACAATTTCTCTGCTTTTCTTCTTCTCCATCACCAAAATTTTGGTATTTTCACTTATAAGAAACTAAGTTAAGAGACTACAAATGAATGGTCCATAATTTATACATATGCATAACAAATAAATATAAAATAACAAAGCTTAATATTGTTTATATTCATCGTATTAACATTGACTTATTGTATATTACACCTAAAAATATTCAATATTGTTTTTCACCATCCCAAATTTTTGGTTTTTTTATCACTAAACAAAAAACATAATAGATTATAGAAGATGTAAAAAATTAATTATATTTAATTTTTGTACTCCATCAAAAAATTTTAGGTTTTTCCCCAATAAAATATAAAAGTTAAAACATTATAATCCATGACATATATTTTTTATAAAATTGATATTAATTAAATTAAATAATCAAGCTCTAATTTGTTTATATTTACCTTTTTCGCATTGAATTATGATAAATTAGGTGTAAATATATTCAATATGTTTCTTCTTCATCACGAAATTTAATGTTTCTTCGTCAGTAAGCCACAGAGTTAAAAGACTATAAATGAATGACAAATAAATTATATCTACATGGATAATCACAAAATTTAAATATTCAATCTCAATGTTAATTGTATTCACAATAACCACATTGTATTATGGTATAATAGATGTAAGAACTTTTTACGGTTTTCTTCTTCTCCATCACCAAAATTTTGGTTTTTTCACTTATAAGAAACTAAGTTAAGAGACTACAAATGAATGGTCCATAATTTATACATATGCCTAACAATTAAAATAAAATAACCAAGCCCAATATATTTATATTCATCATATTCACATTGGCTTATTGTGTATTACACCTAATTTATACATATTCAATAATTTTTTTTACCATCCCAAAGTTTTAGGTTTTTTTATCGCTATGCAAAACAACATAATAGACTATAGTAGATGTAAAAAATTAATCATATTTTATTTTTGTACTCCATCAAAAAATTTTAGGTTTTTCCCCACTAAAAAATAAAAGTTAAAAGACTATAATCCATGTCATATATTTTTTATAAAATTGATATTAATTAAATTAAATAATCAAGCTCTAATTTTTTTATATTTACCTTTTTCACATTGAACTATGATAAGTTAGGTGTATGTATATTCAATATGTTTCTTCTTCATCACGAAATTTTATGTTTCTTCGTCAGTAAGCCACAGAGTTAAAAGACTATAAATGAATGACAAATAAATTATATCTACATCGGTAATCACAAAATTTAAATATTCAATCTCAATGTTAATTGTATTCACCATAATCTCATTGTATTATTGTATAATAGATGTAAACAATTTCTCTGCTTTTCTTCTTCTCCATCACCAAAATTTTGGTATTTTCACTTATAAGAAACTAAGTTAAGAGACTACAAATGAATGGTCCATAATTTATACATATGCATAACAAATAAATATAAAATAATAAAGCTTAATATTGTTTATATTCATCGTATTAACATTGACTTATTGTATATTACACCTAAAAATATTCAATATTGTTTTTCACCATCCCAAATTTTTGGTTTTTTTATCACTAAACAAAAAACATAATAGATTATAGAAGATGTAAAAAATTAATTATATTTAATTTTTGTACTCCATCAAAAAATTTTAGGTTTTTCCCCAATAAAATATAAAAGTTAAAACATTATAATCCATGACATATATTTTTTATAAAATTGATATTAATTAAATTAAATAATCAAGCTCTAATTTGTTTATATTTACCTTTTTCGCATTGAATTATGATAAATTAGGTGTAAATATATTCAATATGTTTCTTCTTCATCACGAAATTTAATGTTTCTTCGTCAGTAAGCCACAGAGTTAAAAGACTATAAATGAATGACAAATAAATTATATCTACATGGATAATCACAAAATTTAAATATTCAATCTCAATGTTAATTGTATTCACAATAACCACATTGTATTATGGTATAATAGATGTAAGAACTTTTTACGGTTTTCTTCTTCTCCATCACCAAAATTTTGGTTTTTTCACTTATAAGAAACTAAGTTAAGAGACTACAAATGAATGGTCCATAATTTATACATATGCCCAACAATTAAAATAAAATAACCAAGCCCAATATATTTATATTCATCATATTCACATTGGCTTATTGTGTATTACACCTAATTTATACATATTCAATAATTTTTTTTACCATCCCAAAGTTTTAGGTTTTTTTATCGCTATGCAAAACAACATAATAGACTATAGCAGATGTAAAAAATTAATTATATTTTATTTTTGTACTCCATCAAAAAATTTTAGGTTTTTCCCCACTAAAAAATAAAAGTTAAAAGACTATAATCCATGTCATATATTTTTTATGAAATTGATATTAATTAAATTAAATAATCAAGCTCTAATTTTTTTATATTTACCTTTTTCACATTGAACTATGATAAATTAGGTGTATGTATATTCAATATGTTTCTTCTTCATCACGAAATTTCATGTTTCTTCGTCAGTAAGCCACAGAGTTAAAAGACTATAAATGAATGACAAATAAATTATATCTACATGGGTAATCACAAAATTTAAATATTCAATCTCAATGTTAATTGTATTTACCATAATCTCATTGTATTATTGTATAATAGATGTAAACAATTTCTCTGCTTTTCTTCTTCTCCATCACCAAAATTTTGTAATTTTCACTTTTAAGAAACTAAGTTAAGAGACTACAAATGAATGGTTCATAATTTTTACATATGCATAACAAATAAATATAAAATAACAAAGCTTAATATTGTTTATATTCATTGTATTAACATTGACTTATTGTATATTACACCTACAAATATTCAATATTGTTTTTCACCATCCCAATTTTTTGGTTTATTTATCACTAAACAAAAAACATAATAGACTATAGAAGATGTAAAAAATTAATTATATTTAATTTTTGTACTCCATCAAAAAATTTTAGGATTTTCCCCAATAAAATATAAAAGTTAAAACATTATAATCCATGACATATATTTTTTATAAAATTGATATTAATTAAATTAAATAATCAGGCTCTAATTTGTTTATATTTACCTTTTTCACATTGAATTATGATAAATTAGGTGTAAATATATTCAATATGTTTCTTCTTCATCACGAAATTTAATGTTTCTTCGTCAGTAAGCCACAGAGTTAAAAGACTATAAATGAATGACAAATAAATTATATCTACATGGGTAATCACAAAATTTAAATATTCAATCTGAATGTTAATTGTATTCACAATAACCACATTGTATTATGGTATAATAGATGTAAAAACTTTCTATGGTTTTCTTCTTCTCCATCACCAAAATTTTGGTTTTTTCACTTATAAGAAACTAAGTTAAGAGACTACAAATGAATGGTCCATAATTTATACATATGCCTAACAATTAAAATAAAATAACCAAGCCCAATATATTTATATTCATCATATTCACATTGGCTTATTGTGTATTACACCTAATTTATACATATTCAATAATTTTTTTTACCATTCCAAAGTTTTAGGTTTTTTTATCGCTATGCAAAACAACATAATAGACTATAGTAGATGTAAAAAATTAATTATATTTTATTTTTGTACTCCATCAAAAAATTTTAGGTTTTTCCCCACTAAAAAATAAAAGCTAAAAGACTATAATCCATGTCATATATTTTTTATAAAATGGATATTAATTAAATTAAATAATCAAGCTCTAATTTTTTTATATTTACCTTTTTCACATTAAACTATGATAAGTTAGGTGTATGTATATTCAATATGTTTCTTCTTCATCACGAAATTTTATGTTTCTTCGTCAGTAAGCCACAGAGTTAAAAGACTATAAATGAATGACAAATAAATTATATCTACATGGGTAATCACAAAATTTAAATATTCAATCTCAATGTTAATTGTATTCACCATAATCTCATTGTATTATTGTATAATAGATGTAAACAATTTCTCTGCTTTTCTTCTTCTCCATCACCAAAATTTTGGTATTTTCACTTATAAGAAACTAAGTTAAGAGACTACAAATGAATGGTCCATAATTTATACATATGCATAACAAATAAATATAAAATAACAAAGCTTAATATTGTTTATATTCATCGTATTAACATTGACTTATTGTATATTACACCTAAAAATATTCAATATTATTTTTCACCATCCCAAATTTTTGGTTTTTTTATCACTAAACAAAAAACATAATAGACTATAGAAGATGTAAAAAATTAATTATATTTAATTTTTGTACTCCATCAAAAAATTTTAGGTTTTTCCCCAATAAAATATAAAAGTTAAAACATTATAATCCATGACATATATTTTTTATAAAATTGATATTAATTAAATTAAATAATCAAGCTCTAATTTGTTTATATTTACCTTTTTCACATTGAATTATGATAAATTAGGTGTAAATATATTCAATATGTTTCTTCTTCATCACGAAATTTAATGTTTCTTCGTCAGTAAGCCACAGAGTTAAAAGACTATAAATGAATGACAAATAAATTATATCTACATGGGTAATCACAAAATTTAAATATTCAATCTCAATGTTAATTGTATTCACAATAACCACATTGTATTATGGTATAATAGATGTAAAAACTTTCTACGGTTTTCTTCTTCTCCATCACCAAAATTTTGGTTTTTTCACTTATAAGAAACTAAGTTAAGAGACTACAAATGAATGGTCCATAATTTATACATATGCCTAACAATTAAAATAAAATAACCAAGCCCAATATATTTATATTCATCATATTCACATTGGCTTATTGTGTATTACACCTAATTTATACATATTCAATAATTTTTTTTACCATCCCAAAGTTTTAGGTTTTTTTATCGCTATGCAAAACAACATAATAGACTATAGCAGATGTAAAAAATTAATTATATTTTATTTTTGTACTCCATCAAAAAATTTTAGGTTTTTCCCCACTAAAAAATAAAAGTTAAAAGACTATAATCCATGTCATATATTTTTTATAAAATTGATATTAATTAAATTAAATAATCAAGCTCTAATTTTTTTATATTTACCTTTTTCTCATTGAACTATGATAAATTAGGTGTATGTATATTCAATATGTTTCTTCTTCATCACGAAATTTCATGTTTCTTCGTCAGTAAGTCACAGTGTTAAAAGACTATAAATGAATGACAAATAAATTATATCTACATGGGTAATCACTAAATTTAAATATTCAATCTCAATGTTAATTGTATTCACCATAATCACATTGTATTATGGTATAATAGATGTAAACAATTTATCTATTTTTCTTCTTCTTCATCACCGAAATTTTGGTTTTTTCACTTATAAGAAACTAAGTTAAAAGACTACAAAAGAATGGTTCATAATTTATACATATGCATAACAATTAAAATAAAATAACCATCCTCCATATTGTTTATATTCATCGTATTCACATTGGTTTATTGTGTATTACACCTAATTTATACATATTCATTAATTTTTTTCACCATCCCAAAGTTTTAGGTTTTTTTATCGTTATGCAAAACAACATAATAGACTATAGCAGATGTAAAAAATTAATTATATTTTATTTTTGTATTCCAAAAAATTTTAGGTTTTTCCCCACTAAAAAATAAAAGTTAAAAGACTATAATCCATGACATATATTTTTTATAAAATTGATATTAATTAAATTAAATAATCAAGGTCTAATTTGTTTATATTTACCTTTTTCACATAGAATTATGATAAATTAGGTGTATATATATTCAATATGTTTCTTTTTCATCACGAAATTTCATGTTTCTTCGTTAGTAAGTCACAGAGTTAAAAGACTATAAATGAATGACAAATAAATTATATCTACATGGGTAATCACTAAATTTAAATATTCAATCTCAATGTTAATTGTATTCACCATAATCACATTGTATTATGGTATAATAGATGTAAACAATTTATATATTTTTCTTCTTCTCCATCACCAAAATTTTGGTTTTTTCACTTATAAGAAACTAAGTTAAGAGACTACAAATGAATGGTCCATAATTTATACATATGCATAACAATTAAAATAAAATAACCATCCTTCATATTGTTTATATTCATCGAATATATTCACATTGGCTTATGGTATATTAAATTTAAAAATATTCAATATTTTTTTCACCATCCTAAAGTTTTAAGCTTATTTATCGCTATGCCAAAAAACATAATAGACTATAGTAGATGTAAGAAATTAATTAATTTTATTTTTGTACTCTATCAAAAAAATTTAGGTTTTTCCCCACTAAAAAATAAAAGTTAAAAGACTATAATCCATGACATATATTTTTTATGAATTTGATATTAATTAAATTAAATAGTCAAGCTCTAATTTATTTATATTTAGCTTTTTCACATTGAATTATGGTAAATTAGATGTAAATATATTGAATATGTTTCTTCTCCATCACGAAATTTCATATTTCTTCGTCAGTAAGCCACAGAAATAAAAAACTATAAATGAATGACAAATAAATTATATCTACCTCGATAATCACTAAAATTAATCATTCAATCTCAA
The DNA here is from genome assembly GCA_963859935.3 of Lathyrus sativus. Classification (NCBI taxonomy): domain Eukaryota; kingdom Viridiplantae; phylum Streptophyta; class Magnoliopsida; order Fabales; family Fabaceae; genus Lathyrus; species Lathyrus sativus. The sequence continues at coordinate 846,124 of CAWUDS030002480.1, forward strand.
TGTTAATTGTATTCACAATAACCACATTGTATTATGTTATAATAGATGTAAAAACTTTCTATGGTTTTCTTCTTCTCCATCACCAAAATTTTGGTTCTTCACCTCTAAGAAACTAAGTTAAGAGACTACAAATGAATGGTCCATAATTTATACATATGCATAACAATTAAAATAAAATAACCAAACTTAATATTGTTTATATTCATCGTATTAACATTGACTTATTGTATATTACACCTAAAAATATTCAATATTTTTTTTCACCATCCCAAAGTTTTTTGTTTTTTTATCGTTAAACAAAAAACATAATAGACTATAGAAGATGTAAAAAAATTAATTATATTTAGTTTTTGTACTCCATCAAAAAAATTTAGGTTTTTCCCCACTAAAATATAAAAGTTAAAACACTATAATCCATGACATATATTTTTTATAAAATTGATATTAATTAAATTAAATAATCAAGCTCTAATTTGTTTATATTTACCTTTTTCACATTGAATTATGATAAATTAGGTGTAAATATATTCAATATGTTTCTTCTTCATCACGAAATTTCATGTTTCTTCGTCAGTAAGCCACAGAGTTAAAAGACTATAAATGAATGACAAATAAATTATATCTACATGGGTAATCACAAAATTTAAATATTCAAATCATTATTACAATCAAATTTCAAAAACACACATATTTATTATAAACGAAATTATAAGATCAATCATTATTATAATCTTAGAATTGTCGAGTTTCTACATATTCCATCCAGACATCCCCTTACTTCACATCAACACCAAATACTTTCTTTCTTTGCCAAGAATTGATAATAGTCACACTCAATATTTTTTAAAAAATTAAAGCTTTATTCAACACAAAACTTTAAAATATCCACTTCAATAAAAGTCAAAACTTTCAATAAAAATCAAAACTTTCTTTCAATAAAAATCAATACTTTCAATAAAAATAAAAAATTTCTTCAACACAAAACTTTAAAATCTTTATTTCAATAAAAATAAAATTTTCTTCAACACAAAACTTTAGAATCTCTATTTTAATAAAAATTTAAAACTTTCATCAACACAAACTCTATAAAAAAATGTACCTACAAAGACACAAAAATAAAAAATTAGAAAAAATTCAAAAGGGAGAAAAACAAAAGAAACAACTCACATCCATATTTAGTAGCAGAAGGAATAGAGATTTTGCATGCAGCAAAAAGATAAGTAACTTTGATGACATTCAAGACAACACCAAACTAAACGCTACTCTTGAATGCCACACAAAAACAAGGAGCAACTTTGAGGACAAAGAAAGAGCGAGACGGAGAAGAGAGAAAGAAGGGTGGTGGCTACTGTAACATAGGGTTCCAAATGTGAACATATATTGAATAAAAATTAAAACAAGTACATTAATAAAAATACAAAAAAGCCACACAAAAAAAGCCATACCATATATCAAAACTGCCACGTAGGCGGTAGTTAATGATTTTTCTTGAAAATTTAGCATAATGGGCCGATTAGGCTATCATAACAGTTTTAAAGGAATACAATGTAAAATTTTTAAATTAAGGGAATAAAGTGAAACATTAAATTAAGTTAAGGGGTCAAAAGATGCATTAAATTTTTGTAAGTTTTGAGCCTAGGTTTTAGTTGCCTGTATTAGGGCATGGTATGATGTACATAAAACCTTCACAAAAAAAAGATTATGTTTTTCACAAATTCAGTTTATAGTTTTTCTCTCTTTTATCTCATCGTCTCCTTCTCCCATTTTTCTTGAATCCAATAAACTGGTATCATAAAGTCCAAGTTGCGATTCATAGAGGATCAACAATAGCAAACGGAAACACAACATCAACGCAATTTTCAGCGAATCTATCAGTTTTCAAAGGGGATAACTATGAACGGTGGATTGCGTAGATGAAAGTCATCTTCATATTTCAAGATGTGGCTGAAATCATGAATGATGGAGTACCTGCATTGAAAGAGAAAACGAACGATGTCGAGCAAGCTGAGCACAATAAACAAAGAAACAAAGATGGAAAAGCTTCATTCTTGATCCATCAATATGTGGATCCTAACGTGTTTGAAAAGATCATTGAAGAAGAAACAACAAAAGAAACATGGAACAAGTTGAAGAACTTGTATAGCAATAAAAAAAATTGAAAAGGGTGAAGTTGCAGACGTTGAGAAAGCAATTTGAGATGACTTAGATGAACTAGTCTCGGAATACCTTTCACACATGGTGATGTTAACAAATCAAATAAAGACGTGTGGTGAATCAATCAATGATTTGTAGAAGATTGAGAAATCGTTAAGATCTCTGACTGTGATTTTTGATTACATTGTAGTGTCAATTTAAGAATCCAAGAACCTAGCTAAGAAGAATTTAAAAGAACTTCAAGCTTAATTGGATGCTCATGATATGAGGCTGAAGTAGAGGAACTTAGAAAGGGAGAAGATGGCTGAATAGGCACTACAAGCAAGATTCATCAAGAAATATGGGAAAGAGAAGGCAAAGTAGGGAAAAAAATCTTATTAATGATGAAAAGTGAAGTAAGAACTCAAAGAATCACTCTGATTCAATCAAGAAAGACATGGGAAACAAGTATTATAGGAAGAAAGTTGACATGGAGGAGGTGCTGTTAGCAAGATTGAGGGATTGCCAATGACTGTTACAAATTCCATTGAAAAGAAGGCTACATATAAAGTAGAGTTCTTCTCGGATCTTCGAATAATTTCACCGCTCAAGGAATCGATAAGATTGAGGGGTTGATAGACACACACGAAGACTTGGAGCAGAATTTGTGACATTGGAAGATTCAAGAAACGTATTCGAGTAAAGATTACGTAAAAGAGTTTAACAAGTTTGTTGTATACAAGTCAAAATCCAAATTAGGAGATTTATTTTCTCAATTATATTGTGAATTGGTGATTGTATGAACTCTTGAAAATATTTTTTCAAATAACAAGAAATTATGCATGTTCCAATATGAAACCGTTGAATAATGCCCGTAGGCAAAACGAGAATGAACGCCGAAGCACTATAAATCTCTCTCTCTCTTATTTAAATTTGCAATGATTGCATGCTTAAGTTTTTCAATTCATTTGTATTATATCGTTTTTTTCTTCATAGAGATTTATTACGTAAAGCTTTAGATTTTGTTGGAATTTGATAACTAGTCAAGTTAGTATTGTGATTGATAAATCTAAAAACAAATTGAATATTAAGATTCCACACATTGAATCAATTGTGTATACTCCTTCTGATTACACAAATTGAACCAATTCATACTAAGAGTTTCATTATTATAATCTTGGATATTTGTGAAATGAACTGTGTTAGCTTGATGATATTCAAATGTATAATTTTCATTTTCGCTTCAAACCTTGTGCTAAAAACTCACTTTAAAAACACTCTGATTTTGGAAAATCGTGGTTGTATTTTTTTAATTTAGGTCTATTCATCTCCTCTAGACCATTTTTCTACTTTCATATTCACACCTAACACAATTTTGGAGATGAGCATGAATTTAAGCTTCTTTCTTTCTTGTAGATTTGATTTTGTTTGTCTTAAAATGATACAAAGAAAAAGTAATATTTTATTGCTCTTATTTTTGCAACATCTATTTTTTTACTATCAACCTTCTCTTATATTTTCCCTTTTATTTAGTTAATCTTCTTTTTATCATGTATTTCTTTTTTTTTTCTTGTGAAATCAGATTATAAATTATAAATTTTCTTATAGTTTTATTTTTTCTAGATCTAACAAATATAGTAAAAAATAACTATTTATGTATTTTATATTTAATAATTTTTTTTTAATTTTATTTATATCTAAAATATTAAGAGAAAAATAACTTTTAAAAATAAGACAAAAATATTTATATTTTTTTAACAAAACACATAATAATAATAATAATTTTTAAACAAAAAAATAGCCTATATACAGAAATAGTCCTCTATTTTGTGGACGATACATTGTTGATATTGTTTTAATACATATTTTCTTCTTCGTATTTTCGGTAACATTATTTTATCGGTGAAAACTAGGGCTGGAAATGAGTCGAGTCGAGTCGAACTCACCTCAGCTCGGCTCGACTCGTTAAGAATTTTTCGAGTTCGAGTTCGAGTTCGAGTTCAACACGAACTTTTTTTTAAGCTCAAACTCGACTCGTTATGAATTGTTTCGAGTTCGAGTTCGAGTTCGAGTTCAACACGAACTTTTTTTTAAGTTCAAACTCGACTTGTTATAAGTTCACGAACAGTTTGGTTCAACTCATTAGGATCAGCTCACATGATTCACGGGCTTAAAAACTATTTTTTTTAATATATATATATATTTTAGTATATTTGACATTTTAAATAAATATATTTTTTTTAAAATAAAATATTAAAATAAAATAAAAATTATCATATTGAAATTTAACTTTATCTTCGAAATCTACTAATTCAAAACTTACACAACTTTCAAGAGATACATTTGAGAGTCTAATTCAAAAACTACTAAGTTGAAGATTAAATTTGTCTAAGATTTAGATTAAATATTTAAACCTAATCTTAAAGACAGTATAATTATTCTCATATGTAATCGAGTTAACTCATGAACCTAACGAGTCGAACTATGTAGAGTTCAAGTTCAGCTCATTTAGTTAACGAACTTAATTTTTCGCTCATACTCAACTCATTAGGTTCATGAACCTAGTTCAACGATCTAATTGTCGAATCGAATTTCGAACTATTTTCGAGTTGGTTCGGTTCATTGTCAGCCCTAGTGAAAACCAACAATATTGTTAACATCATCAAACCCTCAACATGAGTAAAAAAAACCAACAATGTTGGAATCAAAACCTAAAACTAAAACCATCCGCAACAACAACAAGAAAGAACTTGAGAAAAAATTTAAAATTTTCAATAGAATATAAAGGATTAGAGAGGTGAAGAAGTTCACAGATGGTGTAGCTTAGTATTTCTTCTTATGGTTGAATGAGTATATCAGAAAGTGGATCTGAAAAATCATGTTGATCTCCAAAAATTATAAATAAATAAAAAAGTAATGAAAAGAGAAAGAAGGGTGTACAACTAACATTGAAAATAAATAAATAAATAAATGAGATGAAGGAAGTCACGTGGTGGTGCTTGTTCATCTTGCCTGGCTGTATCATAAGTAATTTCTGAAAGTGAAATGGAAGAGAGTGAGAATATGAAATGGGTGAAAGAAAAAAGAAAAAATAAGAGAATACGTGACCTGAAACTTCTTTGAGAAGCTCAATGTACTCAAATATAATAATAGTAAATTAGTGGGAAAAAAAGTATGAAAAGACAATAAAATAGTAAAAATGAATAATTTTTTATCAACAAAATGAAATTAAAAAGAAGCACAAGCGTTAACATTTTACAACCAACAAACGAAACACACCAATAAAACCCACTGACGCAACAAAACAAGAAACTGACCCTTCAAAGGACCAACTAAACTTAATACTATTTGAAATTGAAAATTTCTTAACGTATCGTATATGTTTTTACTGCACCATGTAAATTTTCACAAATATCTCATATTTTCGGAGATACATCTCCGAACGCACCTAAGTATAAGTTAACATTAAAATATTTCAGAGATACATATATGGAATATTTTGGAGCAAAAATTGCGACAAACTTTTTTCCTTCCTCATTTCACAATTTTCTCAAACTCAACTCAACCTCTCTCAAAACACTTCTCTACACCAAGTCAAATTTTACCAAACAAGACTAAGAGAACTCAATGGAACATCAATCTTCATCTGTAACATCATCCAACTTCATCAAAAACGTCAATTTCAAGTAAATTTTTTGAGTTTTTGATAAATGTTTGAGTTTTGGTTTAAATAAGTTGAAATCAATGATTAGGGTAAGAAATGAGTAAAAATCACGTCTAAAATAGTTTAGATATAGTGTATTAGTTGTTTGTTGGCTAAAAATGGTGATAAAAAAATTGTTTTGAGCTTGCATGTGGTACATTATGTCATTGACGCAACTTCTGAATTGCAGAAAATTTCGAATATGTATCTCCGAAATTTTTCAGCGTTTTATTTTCTGCAGAAAATTCCGAAGATGCATCTCCGAAATTTTTAAACGTTTTAGTTTCCTGGTGATTTCAGAGATGTATCCCTGAAATTTCCTGCAGTATGTTTTTTTTTAATTTTCTTGCTTGTGTATTTTTTGCCTGCACTAACGGTATGCCTTACTTTAACTTATAGGAATAATGGCCGATAGACATGATAGACCGAGGTATAACAGGGTTTCTCAGCACGCATTTGTTTGGCGGGAGAAGTGTAAGCACGTTTTGGAGGCTCCAGGTCCCTATGATCAAGCATATCTGTCTACTTTTGGGGTTCACACTTCTCCTAAGGCTACTCCATCTTCTTCCCGTAGGAGACGAGATTCACCATCTGACGCATTACTTCCTTCATCCTCCCACAAGCATCATGATTCACTAGTGTCACCTCCTATTAATGATGTTGTTGATCTAGTACCTCCTCTTATCCCACCTCCTACTGATGATGTTGCTGATCTAGTGCCACTGTCAGAGGATAAGGATGTTGCGGATGTTAAGCCAAAGGCTTTTGGAGGAGGCCCAGTTGATTTGTCCTTACTACCTTTGTATTCAGACCATAGTGGAAAACATATATGGGACAAAGAGGTAGCATTAGTTAGATTCTTTATTTATTTTTACGTAAATTTCAATTTCTGACATTGATTATTCGAAACAAATTTCAGGAGCGTGATCGCTAGAAGTTTCATAACCACGAGAGAAAGATTGTTGCCTTGCCTTAACAGGATGCAGATTGATTTCATTCGGTTTTTTCCTTATCTTTCCTGAAGGACTTGTGCATGACCAGTAACACTATGGTGAACCACAGGATGCTTAATGCGTTTGTGGAGAGATGACACTAGGAGACCATGTTGTTTAATCTCCCTTATGGTGAGATGTCTATCACATTCGACGATTCTCGTGTTTGCCACATCTTTTGATCAGGGGGAGATTCCTAGATCAGGGGAGGATTACCAAAGATGAGACAGCCAAGATGATGGTAGAATATCTTAGGGCTGATCCAGGGGAGACGAAGAAGGAGGTGGATAAGACCAGAAATGCTCATGCTAGATTTGAGTTCGTAAAGACAATATATGATGATGAGATCCTTAGAGCACAGGAGGCTGATGGTGATGTTGAGCAGGTGGCTCTCCACAAATCGCATGCATTGAGAACATACCTGCTTTATTTGGTTGCCACTCTGATATTTATGGACAAAAGTATCATTTATACAGATGTTGTCTGTCTACGGTACTTCTTGGATCTCGAGCGAATCCATGAGTACAACTGGGGGCGACTTGCTTGGTATTTGAATTTTTTTTGTCATTTCCATTTCATTTCATATTTTCATTTTCATTTTTATTTCAAGCTTGGATCCTCAAGCACTTCCCGCACATCTTTGGCTGAGCGAGTGTGCTTGAGTACATTGAGGATTTTCCGCGTGTTATTTCTTTTATCCCGCTCAGAGGAAACCAGGCGGTCGAGCCTTTCAAAGTCTATCTTGACTGTTTGGTTGCTGAGGACATGCACTTCAACTACTATGTTGACCACCATCAGACGCAGTTATTTGACGAGATACTGATATACCCTGGATGGTTGGCATGTGGATCGCGTCTCACTCATCTTCCCGAGCGAGTCATGCGGCAGTTCGACTACACTCAGACCATTCCCATACACCCTGTTGTCTATGCTTTTCCTGCCTTGACACGTAGACAAATAGAGGAGATGTTTGATGATTATGAAAGATATCTTATACTAGAGGAGGCACGAGCTACCATAGTTGAGAGCGACTGGAGCTACGTCGAAAGGTATATCAGATGGTTTTTCAGGGTGTCACATTCGTACATAGTGCATGCTGCTTTAAGAGATCCGTACATACCAGCTCATTAGGAGATACTAAAGGAGGAGCAGGCACAACTAGATTATACTGATGATGTCTTTCCTAGGTGTCGTCGCATACTGGAGATTGTGCAGACAGACATTAAGTCTAGTATCTTCCATGATGGGTCTGATGTCAGGCAAGTCCTAGATGCCATCATTACATAGACATGGGGGGCATTATTGTACCAGAGACATCGTCATAGGATATATGGATTGATGGCCGAGGAGGTAGACGAGACAGAAGAGGTAGAGGAGATGTTGTCAGACACACACATTAGTCTCTTATTATATAATTGTAGTACTATTGTCTATACTTTATTTTGATGATCTTACTACTTTATTGATCTCGATTGTACAACATTTTCGATATTTATTGGTATTTTATTTTTGTATGGCATTTTTGGTCCATCTGAAATTGTGTACGTCTATCTTTTTTTTCTCGATTGTGTGGTATACTTCATCTGAACACAGATAAATAACTTATAACATGAAATATTTGTTCTGATACATTTCAGAGATGTATCTCCGGAATATTCACGGAGATGCATCTCCAGTACAATTTAATGTAAATGGCTTTTGCGTGGGAAACATATAATATTTCAAATTGTTTCAAAGATGCATCTCTGGAATATTTAGACACTTATTCAAAAATAGGTGCATCCGGAGATGCATCTCCGAAAAGTAAAAGCATTTAAATAATTCCGCATGATGGCTAGAAGTATTTAGGGTGCATTAAGAAATTCTTCTGAAATTAATACACCAATTGGACCACACAAAAAAATGAATAGGTGTTTCAGAGCCATTTGAAGTTTTTTAGAGACCCTATGTAGGTTAGTCATAATTTAACCATGACAAAATAAATAGAGGTCGTATTTAATCATGATTTAATCTGACAAATATTTTATGAAATCCTATTTAATTATAATTTAATTCTGACAAATTTGAATTGCTATGCAGTAGTCCGCGCCATGCAAACTCTTAAAGACGGTCTTGAATATTAAGAAAAGAGAATGTGGTATAAGAGACTTTTCTGATGTATCTTATTCTTATAGATATATAGATTACAGAAAGGGGCAAATGATAGTTTAAATATTTAGAAGAGAAAGGGCATTTTAAATGGTTTGGAGGCAACAGTTAACGTAGATAGTTGATAGTTGACTATATAGTTGTCAGTTGATAAGTAAACCTCATATTTTTTGTCAAATGCGTTAACGTATATCATACGGGAAATTGTCGCTCAATTTATAGAGCATATACTATCTTAATTATTGCTACTTACTTAACTCGGGCTGCTTACGTTAAGTAAATTCATGTTCTTCTGTACTTTCATTCATATCAAACATTAAATTAAAATTACGTTTTCTGCATGTGTTGAATTTATGACTTTATTGAATCACTCACCATTTAAGTAGTAATAATCATAGCTCAGAGTCTATTCTGCTGAGTTGAAAAATACAAACCATTCATATTCAAGCTCCAAAAATGACTTACTTTGAGAACTCAATAGGTAACTTTGATTCATGGATTTGTCTGAATAATTTTGATTTCGCTTCTTTATGTTCTCAAAGAAGCTTAATAGACATTATCAACATACTCTTTCTATGTGTCTACTACGCATCTTTGATTATCACATTAATCAGAAAAAGTTCTACAAATCAAAGCCAAAGAAAATGCTGGATTTTCCTTCTTGTTTCAATCTGTTGCGGTATCATTAGCATTGCATTTTTCGGCATTGGATTGAGGAATCTCATAGCTAAATCTGATAACTTTCAGCAAGTGGAATGGTTAACTTCCATTATCAGAGGAATCATTTGGATTTCTTTTGCTGTTTCTTTGATTGTTCAGAGAGTTAAATGGATTAGAATATTAATCTCTATATGGTGGTTAACTTCGTCTGTATTGGTTTCAGTTCTCAACATTGAAATTCTATTTAAAAATCATGTAGTTGAAACTTTTGATATTGTACTGTGGGTTGTGCATTTCCTTCTTCTATATTGTGCCTTCAAAAATCTTGGTTATTTAGGAAATAATAGTGTCCAACAAGAGTGTTTATCTGAGCCACTATTGAATCAAAAAAATGTAGCTAAACAAACAGGATTAGGCCATGCTACTTTTCTGAGCAAGTTGTTTTTCTCTTGGATTAATTCTTTACTCAGTTTAGGTTACTCAAAGCCACTAGATCTTCAAGACATTCCTTCTCTTGTCCCTCAAGATGAAGCAAACATGGCATATCAAAAATTTGTTCATACTTGGGAATCACTTGTTAGAGAGAGGACAAAGAACAATACAAAGAGTTTGGTTCTTTGGTCTATAGTTAGAAATTTCTTAAAAGAAAACATAATAATAGCATTTTATGCATTCATCAGAACTATTTCTGTTGCAGTTTCACCTCTGATACTACATGCTTTTGTTAACTACTCTAATAGAACTGCGGTAGAACTTAGAGAAGGTCTTTCAGTAGTTGGTTTTTTTATTCTCACCAAAGTCTTTGAGTCGTTGTCTCAAAGACATTGGTTTTTTAACTCAAGGAGGTTGGGAATGAAAATGAGATCGGCTCTGATGGTAGCAGTTTATCATAAGCAGCTAAAACTTTCTAGCTCAGCGAGAAGAAGACACTCGGCCGGCGAGATTGTGAACTACATTGCAGTTGATGCATACAGAATGGGAGAATTTCCATGGTGGTTTCATTTAACATGGACTTGTGCATTGCAACTTGTTCTTTCCATTGTTATCCTTTTTGGAGTTGTTGGTATTGGTGCTATTCCTGGTTTAGTCCCTCTTCTTATATGTGGACTTCTCAATGTACCATTTGCAAGGATCCTCCAAAATTGTCAGTCACAATTTATGATTGCACAAGACGAACGTCTTCGATTGACTTCGGAGATTCTAAATAGTATGAAAATCATTAAGTTACAATCATGGGAAGAAAAACTCAAGAACTTAGTAGATTCGTTACGCGATGAAGAGTTTGTATGGTTGTCTAAGGCACAGATATTGAAAGCTTTTGGATCATTTCTTTATTGGATGTCTCCTACTATGATATCTGCTGTTGTTTTCCTCGGATGTGCTGTTTCCAAGAGTGCACCATTGAATGCTGAAACCATTTTCACAGTTCTTGTAACATTGAGGAACATGGCAGAGCCTGTTAGAATGATCCCTGAGGCTCTATCCATTATGATTCAAGCAAAGGTTTCCTTCGACCGTCTCAATAACTTTTTGCTTGATGAAGAACTAAACAAAAATGACAGTGAAAGAAACTTAAACCAATGTTTGGTGAATACTGTGGAAATTCAAGATGGCAGCTTCATTTGGGATCATGAATATATGTCTCCAACTTTAACAGATGTGAATTTAGAAATCAAACGGGGACAGAAAATAGCAGTTTGTGGACCGGTTGGTGCTGGAAAATCATCACTTTTGTATGCAATACTTGGAGAGATTCATAAGATTTCAGGAACTGTAAGTTACTAATAGAACACATTTAAATTTTTATCATGCCAAATTCAAATGAATAAGCATAGTATTAGTATCTTACACTTTCCTCTATATGATGTTTCACTATAATGGAAAACAGGTTAATGTAGGTGGCAATCTTGCCTATGTTTCTCAATCTTCATGGATACAAAGTGGAACAGTTCAAGATAATATACTCTTTGGCAAGCCAATGGACAAAACAAGATACGAGAAAGCAATTAAAGCATGTGCCTTAGATAAGGATATCAATGAATTTAGCCATGGTGATCTTACAGAAATCGGTCAGAGAGGGATTAATATGAGTGGAGGACAAAAACAAAGGATTCAACTAGCTAGAGCAGTCTACAACGATGCTGATATCTATCTTCTTGATGATCCTTTCAGTGCAGTTGACGCACATACAGCTGCAATACTATTCAATGTAAGAAAATATCACTTTTATATTATCATGTTAATGAATTAATGATAATAAAACTATTGTCCTCATTTTGTTGTATCAAAAACTAACTGCATCTACAACATTATAGGACTGTGTCATGACTGCTTTAAGAGAGAAAACAGTCATTCTAGTTACTCATCAAGTGGAGTTTCTATCAGAAGTTGATACTATCTTGGTAAAGTTTTTCATTTGTATGTCTTTCTATACGACATTTCAACATAATTAACATGATGAACTCAAATTCTAGGTAATGGAGGGTGGAAAAGTTATTCAATCAGGTCGTTATGAGAATCTCCTGACAGCTGGAACAGCCTTTGAACTTCTTGTGAGTGCTCATAAAGACACAATCACTCAGTTGAATCAAGATAATGAAAATAAAAGAGGTTTTGAATATGAGGTTTTGTCTAATCCTCAAGACTATCAAGGTTTTGATCTCACTAAAAATCAAAGTGAGGAAGAGATTTCTAGTATCAAGGGTCCAATTGGTGTACAACTTACACAAGAGGAAGAAAAAGTGTCTGATAATGTTGGATGGAAGCCATTTTGGGATTATATAAATTATTCCAAAGGGTCATTCATCCTATGTTTGATAGTGTTAGCACAATCTGTTTTTATAGCTTTGCAAACTGCGTCCACCTTTTGGCTTGCTATAGCCATTGAAATTCCAAAAGTAACTAATGCCACCTTGATTGGAGTTTATGCATTAATTTCTTTTGCTAGTGCTGCTTTTATATATGTAAGAACTTACTTGACTGCGCTTTTGGGATTAAAAGCTTCTACTGTTTTCTTCTCAAGCTTCACTACAGCTATCTTCAATGCTCCAATGCTTTTCTTTGATTCAACACCTGTAGGAAGGATTTTAACTAGAGTAAGATTTTTTTTTTTTCATTCTCAATAAGGAAAACAAAATCTATGTATTTTACTTCTGTTCATTCATTACTATTTAATTAACCTCCATGATTTTACTAATATTTCTCTCTTATATAGGCTTCATCAGATTTGAGTATTTTGGACTTCGATATACCTTATTCCATCACCTTTGTAGCATCTATATCAATTGAAATTTTGGTGGTTGTTTCTATAATGGCTTCAGTCACATGGCAAGTTCTCATTGTGGCTGTTCCTGCTATAGTTGCATCAATATTCATTCAGGTTTATCATCCAATTTCCAACTTTTCTTGATTAGCCATTCTCTTTCAATGGTTAGATTAAAAACTTCTTAATCTCATTTCTTTCTTTTCCTTTTTCCTCTCAAAGAAATATTATCAAGCCACTGCAAGGGAACTAACTCGGATCAACGGAACCACCAAAGCTCCAATCATGAATTTTGCAGCTGAGACATCACTTGGAGTGGTCACTGTAAGAGCATACAACATGGCAGACAGATTTTTCAAAAACTACTTAACACATGTGAACACAGATGCTTCATTGTTCTTTCATTCCAATGTGGCAATGGAATGGGTAGTTTTAAGAATTGAGGCAGTTCAAAATTTGACTGTCATCACTGCAGCTTTGTTGCTTATTCTTCTTCCTCGAGGATATGTATCCCCAGGTAGTAATAAAATATAGGTTTAAAACCATATATTTATAAGGATTTTAAAAAAAATAAGAGACTAAAAGGAAAAGAATAGTGTGTTTGCAGTGACAGAACAGGTAATATTTTGTTCAAGCTAATAACTCCTTTTCTGTGCAGGCCTTGTGGGACTGTCTCTTTCCTATGCTTTTACTTTGACAGGAGCACAGATATTTTGGACAAGATGGTTTTCCAACTTATCAAACTACATTATCTCTGTTGAAAGAATCATGCAATTCATTCACATACCAGCCGAGTCACCTGCCACTGTGGAGGATAACCAACCACCATCTTCATGGCCTTCTAAGGGCAAGATTGATCTTCAAGGCCTAGAGGTAACACCACATCCATGTCTTAAAATTTGGTTAAAGGGCCTAACTCATCTCTATGAAACTGACTTTTAATGAAAGGTCTTCCTATAATCTGCAGTGCCTTTTTTCCACCACTGCTTATAGTTTTCTCCTTTTTATGTCTGAGGTGAACAGAAAAACTCTGTTCTGAAAGCTATGCTTACATGGGTTTCAGGTTAGGTATCGCCCTAACGCTCCATTAGTCCTTAAAGGAATCACTTGTACATTTAAAGAAGAGAGTAGGGTTGGAGTTGTTGGAAGGACTGGAAGTGGAAAAAGTACTCTTATAAGTGCTTTGTTTCGCTTAGTTGAGCCTTCAAGAGGTGATATTCTTATTGATGGGATGAACATATGCTCAGTAGGGTTGAAGGATTTGAGAACGAGGCTAAGCATAATCCCTCAAGAACCAACTCTTTTCAAGGGAAGCATTAGGACAAACCTGGATCCTTTAGACATGTACTCAGATGATGAAATATGGAAGGTGAATGAACTAACTTTACAAGTTGTCAAAAAAAATGTGTAGCTATTAAATGTAGTACTTGAATATCAATTTTTAGATGAGCTGTTTGGTTTTATTAAACTTTATTTTCATGTTTAGGCTGTAGAGAAATGTCAGCTTAAGGAAACAATCAGTAAGCTACCAAATCTCTTGGACTCTTCGGGTAAATCTTTCGCAACAAATCTCCTTCAACATTAAGGAAACTATATAATCATTATTCAGTTTTAGTATATGATTTTGCAACCAACAAAGTGTAATTCTGATAAGTTTTGCAGTGAGTGATGAAGGTGGAAACTGGAGCTTGGGACAAAGGCAATTGTTTTGTCTTGGAAGAGTTCTCCTTAAGAAAAACCGAATTCTTGTTCTGGATGAAGCTACTGCATCCATTGACTCTGCTACAGATGCCATTCTACAAAGAGTAATTAGACAAGAATTTGCAGAATGCACAGTTATAACAGTTGCTCATAGAGTTCCAACTGTAATAGACAGTGACATGGTCATGGTCCTCTCTTATGGTATGTTAATTCTTTAATCTTCTCTACTTTTGTTTTCAAGTGCTACTTTTTGCCGCATAATATTTGGTTGGTTATTATTAAAGGGAAAGTGGTGGAATATGATGAGCCTTCAAAGCTAATGGACATCAACTCTTCATTCTCTAAGCTAGTAGCTGAATATTGGTTTAGCTGCAGGAAGAGTTCCTTCCCAAATATTAGCAGATAACAACAATGAATCGCTCACATCCGAGTAGTTACGATCATGATCCCGGAAGAATCTCAGGATAAACCTAATTCCTTGATTTCTAGCTAGTGTTCTATATTTGTTTACAGTCACTTTCTGGCAAGGTAAATAGGTATTAACTGGTTGATGAGAGAATCCATGAAAATGAAAATAATATGAGCATTATTTTTCCTACACTAGAGAGTGAGGGTGAATATACTGAAAAATTAGATTTTGTTTTCTTTTATATTTTGGAGATGCATTTTTCAATACACTACAACTTGTTTATGCCATAATTGATTTGGGGACCCGCATCTTCGGAATCACTAATTTATGGAGTTTTTAATACACACATAAAGGGTGTGTACTCTTCTTGGTCAAATAAAACATTTTCATATTCTTCTTATTCATGATCTAACGCCACTATTATATCAAAACCCTTAAAAATTCTCCTTTCATTCTCAATAAATTTTTTCACTCAAAAATTACAATTTTGAATTTTATCACGTCAAAAGGAGAAAAAAAACTGTAATTTAAGGTAAAGAACATATTTTCCCTTCAACATTTCTTACATTAAGCTGATTATTGTTGTGTAAAATGAACATTGAGTCTGAAGATATATCTCCAAATAAGGTTGCATGTATTCTGAATATGCATCTCTGAAATTTAGTTAAAGTTAAGTTTGTATTTTTAATTTATTATTCTATTATGATTGGATGTAGATATGGTGCACTCTGATATTTTTCTTAAAGCTAATGTGCATGTGGATATTAAACATGATGAAGTGGATGATGGTGTTAAACAGGGTGATGTTCAAGATAATTTTAAACTGATTGATGTCGAGATGAATGTTAAACCAATTGTTGTTGAGGTAGATGTTTGTGAACAATTTACAACTAAGCAGGAGTTTGTTGAGCGTGAACATATGTTTCAATGGATTTGCACGGAGTCCGTCAAACATGGATTCAATGTTGTAATTAGGAGGTATCATAATGGTTTTGATAGAAAACAAGTATTTGTAACAATGAAATACGAAAGAAGTGGCCTATACCAACAACCTATTTGAGTTCTTGCAAACAAACTTATTTTCTACCCATAAGTATTTTTCAATCTTTTTTCTCTCGTGTATGAAATACACAATTTCAAAATGCTTAAAAATGTTTCTCAGTACCCTTAGATATGCCCAAAGGTATTCCTATTATTAGAACATGAATCTCAAGTACTTTTACCTTTTTTTTCTCAAAGTTTTTCTTATTGGGATTTCTCCGTCTTTTCCCCCCATGCTCCAAACGTGACACAAAACAGCATTTAGAAAAGCTTAAAATCCTGATGGGCCATACTTCTTAACCGGATCGCGAGACACACTTTAAAAATGTATATAATAGCAGAGATCATAGTTATACTTTTAAAAATGATATTCATTGAATTGCATTATGTTCCAAATTGTCAAATGTGGAAAAAAAACATGACAATATTGGAAACTCATTTTATTGGGCGTGAGGGTTGTAAAAAAATAGTTTCTTAAAATGCAAACAATTCATTAAATTTAATGTTTTCTTTTTAAAGAGATATTATTGGAACATAATATTTGCAGTAGTTTGTGACCCAAATGATAAAACACTACTAATTTAGCAGGTTTACTAGACTTCAATCCTAAAACATGTGGCACGCATAAGTTTCATCAGAAGTCAGTTCGACCACTGTGTTTATTTCAGATTTCGATCGGATAATTTATTTGTTATTTTGTTACTCTGTGTGGATGATATTCTAATAACAAGCAACAATGTCGAAGATGTAATGAGTGTGAAGGTTGAACTCAATATTGAGTTTGACATGAAGGATCTGGGAGCTGCGTTCAGGATTATTGGAATTGACATCTGAAGAGATAGAAAGCAGTCGAAGTTATGCTTATCTCAAGAGGCATACCTACGGAAGATTCTCGAAAAGTTTGGTATGTCGAATTCAAAGCTTGTTATGACTCCGACAAACCCTCAATTCAAGCTGAGTATATATCAGTGTCCCAGTACTGATGTCAAAAGAGCTTATATGAATAGCATTCCATATGCTAATATAGTGGGCTCTTTAATGTATGTTATGGTCTGTACTAGACTCAACATAGCATATGCAGTAAGTCTTGTAAGCAGGTACATGACGAATCCTAGAAAGGCTCACTGACAAGCATTGAAGTGGATTCTAAGGTATATAAATGGGTCTCTGAACAGAGTCCTAATTTATGGTGGAACCTTGGGTGAAGATAGTAAAACAGCAATCGAAGGATATGTCGACTCTGATTATGTAAGTTGTATGGATTTCAGAAAATCTATTTATGGATATGTGTTCATTATGTTTGGGACAGCAATCAATTGGAAGGCAAGACTTCAAAAGGTTGCTACCTTATCAACCACTGAAGTGGAATATATCGCCCTAACTGAAGCTGTAATTGAAGCATTGTGGCTTGAAGGTTTTACAAAGGAGCTGAAACTTCAAGGTCGAGTTGTCACTGTTAAATGTGATAGTCAAAGTGTAATACACATGTCGAAGAATTCAGCCTATCACCAATCGCATTGATGTGAGGCTTCATTTCGTCAGAGGGGTAATCGAGTGTGGGGAAGTCCACGTGCTGAAGGTTTTGATAGATCATAATGTTGCTGATATGATCACCAAGACGTTGCCTAGTTGTAAGTTTTTTCACTGTATGCAGTTGATAAAGCTGCATGAAGAGAAAGGTAGTTTGTTTCTTGATGTTATAAAGTTAGATCCAAGGTGGAGATTTGTGAGATATTGGATTGAACTCTAGTATGGTCGAAGGGTAACTTTCGGTTCGACAGAAATTAAGCATGAGGTCGAAGTCTATTCAGATGTTGTTGTCGGAGTAATGCGTGTTGTAGTCAAAGTTTATTCTAACATGCATTAGTCAATATTGCTAGGTTTGTTAGCATGTTGAATTGAGCACTGCTTGTAAGCCCAATTGTTTAAGCTAGCTTGTACCCTAAGTTAGCTTGTAATGGGTAATTGTTAAAAAGTCCATTAGATTAGTGTGTTAGTTATCTTATAAATAGCATGCTAGTCTCTCAACTTGCATAAGGAGAAATAGGAAGATAAAATTCTAATTCAAGAGAGATGGGTTATTTTATTATTCTTGTATACTTGTAATCTTGTTTGATAGAGAAAAGAAAGAATAGCAGTTTACAGCGACGGATCCACGTGTAACAAATTGGGGGCACTTGCCCCCACTAATATATACCATCAACTTATTATATTTTATTGAATTAGAATATTTTTTATATTTACTTCTACTAAAAATTCACTATTGCCCCCACTAAAAATATTAAATTATTTTATTTGTGTAAAATAAAAGTACAATGATATATGTAACCAAAAAAATATACAATGACACGAGAAATAAATTATATATGATTATTGAACACATATAAACATGAAAATATGTATTCGGTAGCTGAAAAATAAAAATAAATCATACTTAAATATAGACATATTTAAATAGCAGACATCGAACTATCTTTATTTTTTTAGATATAAAATAATATATTTTTCTATTATTTAATTATTAACTCAATTATTATTATTATTATTATTTTTTAAGTTGTTGATTTATAAATATCACCAATTTACTTTTCTATCACAAATAATTAAACTCTAACCAAATTATACATTTAATTCAACTAACTCATTCAACTTGAGCTACTTTTTGTCATCTTATTATTATTATTATTTTACTCCCACCAAAAAAAAAATTGGATCCGTCCTTGGCAGTTTATAACAAATTCTTGTTATTTTTCTTTGTTTTTTTTATTAATCCTAACTCTTGTGGGTTTTTTGTCTATAAAAAATTGTGTATATTTTGTTACAAGGCATCTTTTTTCACAAATTCTAACATCAGTCATTGTTGAAATTTCGTTACCCTTAAAGACTTGTCATCGCCACCGGTCTTCAAACCTCCATCGCACTCCACAGCTCTGCCGCCTCTATGCTTGACAGTGCTGGAAAATTGAAAAACTTTTCTATATGATTTAAGATTGTGAGGCATATTTTTACAAATATGTTGAGCACAATTAATAGAAGTATTCCTTATTTATCATGTCAAAGAAGATGGTTGACTTTAAAAGGTTGTGAGTAATTATGAAGTATATAATAGCAAGATCATACTTATACTTTAAAAATGATATTCATTTAATTGCATTATGTTTCAAATTGTCAAATGTAAAATAAAAAATAAAAAATAAAAAAAAACATGACAATATTTGAAACTCATTTTATTGGGCTTGAGGGTTGTAAAAAAATAGTTTCTTAAAACGCAGACAGTTCATTAAGTTTAATGTTTTCTTTTTTAAGAGATATTATAGTGGCATAATATTTGCAATAGTTTGTGACCCAAATGATAAAACACTACTAATTCAGCAGGTTTACTAAACTTCAATCCTAAAACTTGTATTTTGGTAATGATTTTTTTAACCATGAACTTGTCAATATTAATTCAACAGGTTGAGTAGTTAGACTATACTTTTAGATATTGATTATTGCACAACTAGTAATAACTTTTGAAATGGAAATTAATGCATAAATGAAGAATGTTTTACAAATACTTTCCATGATTATCATCAAATTGCAAACTAATGAACTTGCCAGAAAAGTGTCACCAACCAAAAACACCAAATTCACAATCTTCAACCCAAAACAAACAAATAAGAGACAACATTATTATTATACTTAATATTTAAACCTTATTATTACTAAAAAAAGAAGAAAAAAAAAAGTAAATAGAACAACTTCATGAAAAACAAGTAAAATTCCTTTGCAAGTGACCAAGCTAATCACAGCCCTTCAAAAGATGCAGCATTTGGAATACTCTCCAAGAACTTAGTCCTTGCAGCAAGATCAGTTGAAAAGCTTCCTAAAACAGCAATGGTAGCTGTATTGCTTCCAAACTTCTCAATTCCCCTAGAGATCATACAAGTATGACTTGCCTCAACAACTACTATCACATTTCCACCAACCAACTGCGAAACGGTTTCCGCAATCTGCTTTGTAAGCCTTTCTTGAACTTGAAGTTTGAAACCATAAAAATGAACTATTGATTGCAAAAGTGATTTTCCAATTGGATTGCGTCCTTCTAAAAGGAAGTATCCTATATGAACAACACCATAAAATGGAAGCAAATGATGCTCACATTGTGACCAAAAGGGAATGCTAACTTCTGAGTATATTTTCACCTCTCCATTGGTATTAGAAAAGGAATCACCATAGCCATTCATCTCCACATCAATGTTACTAACACATTGAAAGTTCATCAACCATTTCAAAAATCTACTAGGAGTTTCCACAAGCTCTTTCCTTGTTGGATCTTCTCCTAAAGATTTAATAATCGAAGACACCGCTTTTACCATGATAGGACTATGATTACTTGCTTCAATCTTCGACGAAGGACACCAACATTTAAGAACACCTACTTTGTCCTTATGGGTACCTCTAAACTTAAGAAGACTAAACAAATCGCTCCATATCTCATCGTTTTTGTTCTCAAAAACACCTAATCCCGAAGAAACAAGAATCTTCACCCACTCTTTATGGTTTGAGTCATGAGGAAAAGGGATATGTGTGCATTGAAGTACGATAGCAACACCTTCTGGTCGTATCTCCTGATGCAATGAAGAACAAATTTCATCGGCTAAACGTTGAGGCTCTTGGAGACGTTTTGCAAATGCTTCGGCCACGCGAGGAAGTTTGCTTAGCCCTACAACTCTTTGGCTAGAAGGGACATAAGCAATATGGCATTTGATTTGGAATGGTAGCAAACAAGACTCACAATAGGAGTATTGATCAATGTCTCTTACAATCACAAGGCCACCTACTCCACCTCCATGGCCATTTTTGTTAGTATCTAGGCCTGATTCTGGGAATAATGCACCTTCAATAATGTCCTTCACATTTTGCCTATAACCTGCATAGAAGTAAAAATGAAAACACTGTTTTTAGACGAGGTGATTGAATTTTAATAAAAATTTAAATTTTAAAATAATTTAAATAATTTAATTGAAATATATCTGACATGAAAATATATTATATTTCTAAAAATGAAAAAAATATTTAAAGATAACTTATTAAAACGTCAAACAAACATTTCTAACTCCCTCCTATTGTTTCTTACAACTATATACCAAACTAGAACAGCAGAGAACAAAGTAACTTTATCAACAACGACAAAGAAAAGATTAGAACAAACACTAATAATGAAGATTAGAATAAGCACTACATAAAATAAGTAAAATGTTTTAAATCTAAGAACATTATAACGTGCTTAATAATGAAGATTAGAACAAACACTACATAAAATAATTAGGAAACTTAGGGACCGAAGTTGACTATTTTATGATATAAAAAATACAGTGACTTTATTATATTTCTGAGAGATATAGATTCATTCAATTTATAATCGACTCTAACCGCATCTTTAATGAGATTAACTTAAATAGGTAAACTAAGATATTTTTTGTGAGTCCAAAGTGTTTTATAGGATTTAAAAAATTTATAGTTGATTTGAGGAGTGTTTACTTTAATGATGATTGTCTATAAAAAAACAAAACTTGACCCCACTATTTTCAAATATCATGCAATTATCTGTTGGAATATTTTATTAATTAAATAAATAATATTATAATATATTTCACATAGTTAACGTTAACTATATAGATAATGAGAACTAAATTTTAGTTCACTTAGCTGTCATGTCAATTCTACTATAATGCAAATTCTTTATTACTAACGTAAGCTATACAAAATTTTGGTTTAACAACCTTGTACTAAAGTTGCTCTAATTTATTTATAGAAAATTCACTTATAAATTTATATTCGAAATATATATATATATATATATATATATATATATATATATATATATATATATATATATATATATATATATATATATATATATATATATATATATATATATATATATATATATATATATATATATATATATATATATATATATATATATTGTCTGATGTAAAAATTTTAATAGAACATTTAAAATGTGAATATAAATTATGAGTAATTTAATATAAAAAAAATTGATAGAAGGTTTGATACCATATTTGGATCATATCTAGATTGATATTAAAAGAAACGCAATAAAAAACGAAAAATAGTTAATCACCTCGGGTTCCTTCAGAAAAAGCTTTGGCAACACGAAATGGTGTCTTTCTAATGCCTTCCCTGTTGATATCTTCCCCCAAACCCAACAACAGATCTTTGACTGCAAACTCAATGGCACTTCTATTGCACTCTTTCTCAATACTCACTTCATCACTCCTTGTTACTAAATTTGAATGCATTTCACCGAATGATCCCATTGAAATTAAGATAGCGACAAAATGATATTCAACTCAACAGACACTTTATTTTCTTTATATGTTTGTAATGTATGAATGCATAGATATATATAGAGAAGGATGGTGCCTATAATATTAGATATAGAACTCATTGGGTTGGTGGGAATTCTGGATCTATAAGATATGTATATAAAAGTAAAAAAAATTATTTTTATTTATTATATTCCCAATATCAAATATATAATTACAATATGTTAACTTGTTTAGAAGAGAGGTGTTATTTAACAGTGTTCTGAATTGGACCGACGCTTAGCTCACAACCAAGCAAGCTCAAGTCCAATGGGGTTGGGCCCAAGAGTACCACGCTAACGGGCAGAATTCCCGTCGAGCACAACATCTCTCCGTCGGGCAGATTCCTCGTTTTCGACCAACCAGCCTTCTTTTCCCCCATTGTCAGACAGGACCCTCGAATCCGACCAGCCACCTCTGGCTGACCAGGGAACTCCTCGGGCCTTCCCTTAATTCTCCACGTGTCCCTCACGCAGGGACACGCCATAAAGTAACTACCCACGTCCTGGAGATTCGGTCTTTCTCCTCCCGGATAGTACGGAACAGTTACCCTAGGGTGAAGACCACGTTCTGACCTTCACGACGCCACGTCAGCCCTAGCAATTACTAACATTGGGGCTGGCAGCCTAGTCGAGTGCTAGGTAACCGTTGGCCCTGCGCTGGGGCTCACTATAAATACCTTCTTCACTAAAGGGTCCGGTAACTTAACTTCTTACTCTCTCTTTGTGCTTGCTTCCACTCTACCCGTCACTTACTTTGGCATCGGGGTGTGTTTCAGGTACACCCCATCCTCTTCCATACCTTCGGTGAGCAGCTAGCAGATTAACGACGCGTGGCAGTTCATAGCTCCCCTTCTGGTCAGGTACGATCAGTGGCGCCGTCTGTGAGAAATCTAAGATTCCCCGTTCCTTCAAGCAGAGAACCAAAGCTTCCTCCTTTCAAATTTTGAGAGCATGACTAGCCCACGCCACGACGACGTTGTTCTCGGCTCCGCCTTCACCCCGGTCACCAACGGCGACAACCCGCCGGAGACATCTCAACCCCATGAGACCGACCACAGGGACGGCCAGACTGCCTCCCCCTCATCCGAGGACGCGGCACATCACGTCGTTCCTCGGGCGAGAAGCCCGGCAGTTTTCCAGCCCATCCCCACGTAGGCCGGAGCTGACCCGACGATGGTTGCCCTATTCGCAGCCATCAATCAGACGAACCAGATGTTGTTCCAGCAAAATGAGCGCATCGGCGCGCTGGAACACGACACCTCATCCCGCTCCCCTCCGCGGGGAGATCAGCGCGGGAACTCTCGGAGCCCCTCTCCCCAACCACAGGGGCGCCGACCACAGCTGGAGAGGCCCCAACCAGTGGTCTCCAAGAAGAAAGCAAGGTCACCGCCCCTGAAGGAGAGGCGCTCCCCGGGTCCGAGGGAGAACAGGCCCGAGGCCCCGGTCAGAAGACCGAGGGTACGTAATCAACCTCCTCGACACGGGCCACCACCGCCTCGATCCCCCATCTGCAGTGATGAGGACGACTATAGGACCCCCCCTATCGCGGGAAATCATGGCGACCCCCATTCCCCACGGGATGGAGAAGCCATCGGTCCTTTCGACGTATGACGGCACCTCGGACCCAGAAGATCACCTGGAAGACATTGAGGCTATGCTCGACTACAGGAATGTCTGGGGAGCCATCAAGTGCAGACTCTTCCCGACAACACTGAGAAAAGACGCCATGGCATGGTACAAAAGCCTGGAGCCCGAGTCGATCATGTCGTGGAGGGTCTTAAAGGATCTATTTTCGCGACATTTCACGGCCTCGAAACGACATCCGAAGACGGAGGTATCCCTAGGCGCGATCATCCAGGCCCCCGATGAGCCTCTCAAGAACTACATCGAGAGGTTCACAAGGGAGGCGGTCCAAGTAACGACTTCGAACGAGATGAAGCGTTACCTAATGGAGCAAGGCATGCACTAAGACTCCAAGTTCTACGAGGTTGTGGCCATCCACCGGCCATACTCCCTCCCTGATTTCCTCGAGAGAGCCCGTCATTACATCCGATTCGAAGAGACGGAGGCCGCCAACACCGCCTGTGACACACGGAATAGAGAAACCCCCTGCGGATCCTGAGATGAAGGGGCATCGGCCCACCGACGCGGAGGAGATCTGCGACGGAAGGACCGACCCCGAGAACCCCACGAGCAGCGGGGTCCCGCTGGCCGTTTCACAGAATACACGGCACTAGTCGCTTCCCGTGAGCGCATACTTCCTGAGTGCGCCAATTCAGAATTTGTCTGGGGAGGTGTCCGCTTCCCAAAAACGACGCCCAACAAAGCCAATGTGGACAAATCAAAATTTTTCCGCTTCCACCAGAGCCACGGGCACGTCACAGAGGATTACATCCACTTGAAGTATGCGATCGAGATTCTGATCAAAGACGGGCACCTGAAGAGGTACACCCGGGGAGGAGACCCCCCACAGTAGGAGGTGCCCAAGGATAAGAAAGTCGAGGACCTTCCTCCTCCCAACAACGATTCTGGCTTGCAGTTAGCCCTCAGCGTGGGTCGACCTGAGGACTGGTTCGCCCTGAGGGAATTCGGCCTCCCTGCCGAGCTTCAGCGGCCCGTGGAGCCCGTGCGTCCCACCAGCCGGTGGGAATACTTCCCCAGGGCAATAGTCATTTCCGGAGGGACCCCGAGCAAGCTCTCGATTGGACCGGTTAAGAGGAAGTTCGACGAACTAATAAGCAACAGCTCTAGCGAGCACGCTCGACAAATTCCAAGGTCGATCCAAATCGATCACCTTCTATCTCGAAGAGCTCCCCAGGGGAGCCCCCGACTCGGCCATCCCACTTCTGATACGGGTACAAATGGCCAACTTCGATTTCCGATGCATCCTGGTCGACGGAGGGAGCTCGATGGACATCATGTACACCCACCTCTTCTCGACACTCCAACTCGACGAGACCAACTTGGCCCCCTACCTGGGCTCCGACCTCCAAGGCTTCAACGGGACAACGATGAGGCCATGGGGATACATGGAGCTCAAGGTCACATTCGGGGAAAAGGAAACGGCCAGGGAAATCAACATTCATTTTCTGGTCGTCAAATGTCCATCTCTGTATAACTACATCCTGGGCAGGACGACGATGGTCGAACTTACCGCAGTGCCATTGATCTTCCACCTGAAGATGAAGTACTACACCAGGCTGGGAGTTGTCGTCACCCTCAACGGGGATATCAAAGTTGCTCGTCGGTGCTTCGACGCAGCTATGAAGGGCCTTAGTATAATCGGTCCCGCGACCAAAGCAATTAAGCCCCCCCCCCCTGGTTCAGGAGGTTAAACTGAAGGATCACATTGACGTTGTGGACCTCGACTGTCGTTTCACCGAAGAGCCCTACCACGAGGGCAAAGCCAGTGACACCCCTTCAACCACCAATGGTCAGCTTTTCCATCCAACGTTGTACTAGTTAAGAAAAATAATGTAAAATGGAGGATGTGCGTTGACTACACAGATCTCAGTCGGGCATGTCCTAAGGACTCCTATCCCCTCCCCAATATTGACAAGCTCGTCGACAACTCGGCGGGCTTCAAACTACTATCTTTCATGGACGCGTACTCGAGGTACAACCAGATACCCATGGCCGAGGCCGACAAACAGAGCACGGCGTTTATGACCGAGTCGGGCAACTACTACTATAACATAATGCCCTTCAGCCTAAAAAACGTCGGTGCCACCTACCAACGGATGATGAACAAAGTCTTCCGAGGAGAGATCGGCTACATGCTCGAGGTCTACATGGACGACATGATCGTCAAGTCTTGCACGGAGGTCGATCACATGGCTCACCTCAAGAAATTCTTTGAGACGGCGAGGAAGTGCAGAATGCGGTTTAATCTGGAGAAATATACCTTCGGAGTACAAGCAGAGAAGTTCCTCGGATTCTATCTGACCGAACGGGGGATCGAGGCAAACCCGACAAGTGTCAGGCCTTCTCCTAGCTCGCGACGCCAAGCACGAAGAAATCAATGCAGTCCCTCAACGGGATGCTCGTGTCATTATCCTGCTTCGTCGCCAAATCCGCACAACACGCCCTCCCGTTTTTCAAGTTACTAAGAAAGGAAGTCGCATTCGAATTGGCGGAGGAGTGCGAACAAGCCCTCCTCCACCTCAAGCGTGTCCTCTCAGAAACCGCCCGTCTTGACAAGGCCAGAAGCTGGGGAAACTCTCTACTTATACTTAGTAGTGTCGAACGAGGTCGTAAGCACCTTTCTGATCCGAGAAACCCCTGACGGGCAGAAGTCGATCAACTTCACGAGCAAGGCCCTCCACGGCCCGGAAGTAAGATATCAAGAGATTGAGAAAGTTGCCCTAGCCCTCGTCAACGCGGCCAGACGACTCCAGCACTACTTCATGGCCCACACCATCGTAGTCAGAACCGAGCAGCTTATCAAGCAACTGCTCGGTCGGCCCGACATGGTCAGGCGCATGCTGAAGTGGTCACTAGAACTCTCCGAGTTTGATATCATTTATGAAGGCAGGAAAGCCCTCAAGGCCCAAGTCCTTACTGACTTCGTCGCTGAAATAACCCCCGCAACAGAATCAACCCCGGGAGCTCACAAGTGGACCATCTTCGTCGATGGCGTCTCAAACCCCTCGGGAAGCGGCACTGGCATCATCCTCGAAAGCAAGGAGGGCATTATCGTGGAAGTCTCCCTGACGCTAGGCTTCCCGACGACCAATAACCAGGCAAAATACGAAGCCTTCTTGGCCGGGCTCCGCCTAGCAAATGACCTCGGGGCCAAGGAAATCAAAATCTTCATGGACTCCCAGCTCGTCGCCTCTCAAGTCCGAGGAGAATACCAGGCGAAGAACGACAATATGGCCGAGTACTTAGCCCTCATAAGGGAACGAATGAAAAGCTTCGACTCCGCAGAGGTACAACACGTACCTCACGAGCAGAACACTCGGGCAGACATCCTCTCAAAGTTGGCGAGCACCAAAAAGAAAGGTGGACAGAAACCCGTCGTTCAAGAGATCCTCGCGCAACCGAGCACGGAAAGGGAGAAAATGTTGCTCGACATCAATGCCATCGGGGATGTCAACTATTGGATAACGCCCATACATGCGTACCCCAGCGCGGGGCACCTTCCCGACAATGATAAGGAGGCCGGCACGGTCAAACGGCGGTCCTGCTCGTACGTCCTGCTCGACAAAAAACTCTATCGAAGGGGATTCTCGATCCCCCTCCTCAAATGCGTCGACAAAACACAAGCCTCGACCATCCTGCAAGAGGTGCACGAAGGCATCAACGCACAATACCTCGGGGGACGGTCCTTGGCGAGGAAAGCCTTACGGGCTGGATACTACTGGTCGACGATGCAGGAGGGTGCGAAGGAACACGTCTAGAAGTGTGACAAGTGCCAGCGCCACGAGGACATGCACCTCGCCCCTCCGAGCGAGCTCAAATCCCTTTCCTCTCTGTGGCCCTTCGCCTGGTGGGGGATGGATATCCTCGGCCCGTTCACCCTGGGCTGATATCAAAACAAGTATCTGATAGTGGGAGTCGAATACTTCACCAAGTGGATCGAGGCCGAAGCCCTCGCCAAGATCACGACTCACAACATACTTCATTTTTACAAGAGGAACATCCTCACATGGTTCGACATCCCGCTCGCCATAGTCACCGACAACGGGACATAATTTACGGACAGAAACTTCCGGGACTTCGTCACCAAACTCGGGACTAAGCACCATTTCACTTCGATCGAGCATCCATAAACTAACGGCCAAGCCGAGGCCGCGAACAGAGTAATCCTCCGGGGACTGAAGCGAAGACTCGGAGACACCAAGAAAGGATGGGTCGAGGAACTCCACAGCGTGCTCTGGGCATACCGAACAACGCCTCATTTAACCACCGGGGAGACCCCATTGCGTCTTACTACGGAACCGAGGCAGTGATCCCGGTGGAGATAAGAGAGCCGTCTAGAAGGACCGAAGCTCCCCTCGAGGAGGAGACCAACGATGAGGCTCTTCGGGAGGAGCTCGACCTAGTCGAGGAGATTCGATCAGGAGTAGCTCTCCGCGAGGCTATGCTAAAGCAAAAGATCGCCCTTCGCTACGACAGCAAAGTCCTAAAGCGCGAGTTCCAGGTCGGCAACCTGGTCCTACGAAGAAACCAAAAGGACTCACACGAGGGCAAACTCGCCGCAAATTGGGAAGGCTCATATCGTGTTCGGGACAAGACGGAACACGGGGGCTACTACCTCGAAAACCTACACGGGGATCAGATAGCTCGACCATGGAACGCTGAAAAGCTAAAAAAATACCATAGTTAAACACTGCCCGCGAGAACATTTCTCGCGACCACAGGATCACGACGTGGTACGACTGCGTCTCCCCGAAGTCAACGAAATAGCAAGCACCTACCCTTTGTGTGTGCGGGAAGGAAGCTCTGCTCGACGGTGACCACTCGACCGATAGTCGCCACCGCAGTACCAAGTCCGGCAGAACACCCAGCTCGCAATGGGACGTTCACGCCTCGGAGACTGGTCCACGATCGTGGTCCACCCCCGTAACCGACCAGGTAACCACTCCGGTCAACCAGCAAGTTCCCTACACTACCGAGCACAATGAATGTCGAGCTATGACTCTCAACTTAGCAAAAACATACATTAATCATAACAAATGTACGAGCAAGCATAACAATGCAAACAGAAATGCAAACCATGCAAAAATAGTCGATCACACACACATACTTAGAAAGTAAAACAAGAAATTCCATAAACGGGCACTAGCCCAGAAGTCAAATCGTTACAATGTACGAGCACAAGCCCCGAATCAAATAAAACATGGCACACAGGCCAAAAACTACCGGGCACGCAGGCCGAATGAAAAATAAAGGGGCACGCAGGCCACCATCCCTACTCTACAGGTTCCTCCTCCTCACGGACAGCTTGGTTGTCTTCCTCGTCATCTGAGCCCTCGGGCGCCACTATTCCACCGTCTTGGATCCGATGAAAGGGATCAATCCCTCTGGTCACCAGGTCAGGATTGACGAGCTTAAGTTGGTCGACAACATGCTTAAAGCCCACTTCGACGGCCCCCAGGCAGTCCTCCTCGAGCTGACGAACCTTGGCTACGAACCCTTTCCTAAACGAGACCAACCGCTCCTCTTCGGATTCATCCTCGGCAGGGGTGAGCAGGTCCTCGAGCTCAGCGATACGACCGTTGGCCCCCTTCAGCTCTTCATCCCTTTCCCTCAGGGCCTTCTCTAGCTCCTCAATGCATCCCCGATGAAGCATGTCCTATCTCTAATACTCCTTCTGGTCGGCCGCCAGCTTGGCCCTAACCTCCTCGGACACTACGAGGTCGTTCTTGACAGCAGCTAGATCCTCCAAGGAGCACCCCGCCTCATTCAGCACATGGGTCGTCTCGAAGACCCTCAACATCTCTGCCAGATCTGCGGACATCATCTTTCTCCGAGCCTTCTTGCCTGCAGCCAGTATGCTCTTGGCTTCCTGGACGCCACTGCGAGATCGTTCCTCCCTGAAAAGAAATTCGGTCGGAGACAGCAAGGGGGCATGACGAACCCGCTCTCTGGGGACCCGTCCGTCAGATCAATCCAAGGCACCTCGTCCTCCCATCGTTGTTTGTTAACCGAGGGTTGCACCGGGGACCCAGTTCCCTACGGAGATGAGGTCGTTCCCGAAGAACCGTCGGCCAGCTCCCTCCTCGCAGCAGGGCCCCGACCTTGAGCACGACGGGTACCCTTGTTCATCAGTTTTGTCACCATTTCCTCCACGGAACCCATTGAGCCTACAAAACGAACACAACAAAAATGGTTAGAAGCAAAATCTAGACAAGTAACAAAAGTAGCCCGGAGGCACTCAAATTACCTAGGAACCGATGAGCCTCAGCCTCCATCCTGCATTCGAGCAGAGTCTTTACATTAATATACCGGGCCTTTGTCAGTATTTGCCCGTCTTCGCCGCAGATATACTCCCCGTCGGGGGACACACACTTCCGAGGAGGAAGAAGACCGACGAAGTCCACCAACCTCTTGAAGGCCAGACTATCCTCCTCACCCAGCCGCATGAACCAGCGATCTTTAAAGCCTCGAACAGAGTCAGTATACGGGCGGAAGAACCTGGTCGCCTACTTTAGCGAAACCCAGCTATGTCGACCAGCCATCGTCTGACGTTGCAAATGGAAGACACAGAAGAATAGGGGAATGGTGGCTCCGAGATCCAAATAGTTGCACACGATCTCGAACGCTTGGATGAAAGCTAGCGAGTTCGGGTGAAGTTGGGAAGGCGCCAGCATTAGGTGGTCAAAAACGCCTTGCTAAAAGCCAGTAAAGGGCAATCGCATGCCCACCTCCTTGAAGGAAAACTCATACATAGGGAACCGACCACCCTCATAATGCGAGAAGATACGATCAACCTCTCGAGGTTGGCAAGCGCGGAATTGACGGGGGCTCCCGGCCACCCTATCCTCTATCACAATGAACACGTCTGAATCGTCGAGGACGAACCTCAACATATAATTTAGGGGTTCCTCCCTGACCCATTCTTCCAAAGGCCTCTCCGGAGGATCCAAGTCGACCTCCTCCTCGCGACCTTCCTCATCCGCCGACAAGTACCATTCCACTTCTTCCTCATCACAACCAGCCATTTATACCTGAAAAGTAGAGGAACTCGGTGAGTTTGACAGCCAAATCAAATCCACCCTTCCACCGCAGTTTAGGTGAAAGGACGTGGTCGCCTAACCGCCCATGTGACGAGCGAGGGGCAACTTTATCCCCCGAGGAGGACCAGTGAGTACACCTTTTGTCCTCGGTGCACACATCCACTCGTTCCCGGGGCATTCATCCATTGTCCTTGAGGCATTCAAAGTTCTTTCAATCCTCCCCGGGGCACTCATCGCAAGAGCCGGAGACGGTCGTTTTCTACCCTAATTTTGAAGGATCCTCCGGCGTATTCGCCGAAAAAACCCACGGTATTCCCAGCGCCCCCAACGGAGCCGCCGGAAACACCGCCACAAACAGCAAAAAACACTGAGAAGGTTGCGGAACTTACTTAGTATGATTGCAAGGCCTGAACATCTAAACACAAAGGAGTTACTAAAGGAAGTTCAGACTCATTACAGTGGCTGAGAAGAATTATTTGATATAGTATTCCTTTAGTTTTTCTTTTGTTCTTATCTTGTATTATGGCCATCACCAGACTTGTTGGATGGGGTCGTAGGATTATTTGCAGTTGTATCTCTTGACGTTGTTTTGTTTATGCTAACTTCCATTCTCATTTTATTCATGAGAGAAGGCTTGTGATTCTACCTTTTACTCTCCTATTTTTCTATTTATGCGTGGAACTAGAATCAAGGGGAAGATCTCCCTGAATCATATATACATGCTTGCATTTTGCATTATCATTCTCATTTACATAACAGGTGTTCTTGGGGCCTTCAATCCTATCTCTGCTTGGTTTTCTTCGTCAGATTAGCAGGATAGAAGATCCAGTTTTCCATAGATATTCTACAAGAGGGAATCAACGAAGAGTCATGGATCAAGTAAAACAAGAGCTGCAGGAAGTCAAGGACGAGATGACACAGTTCATGGAGATGATGCAAGGTGTGGCCAATGGGCAGGAACAATTGAGAACTTTGGTTCAACCACTGATAGCACGGGTGGATGGTAACGGTGTTCTACATGGAGGGACTACCATTTTCCCTCCTCCAGTTGATGGTAGCATTCCTCAGACCAACATTGTTCCAACTATAGTTAACCCTCTGTGCGGAGGTCATCAGGGAGGAGTTCATATAGCTGGTGTTTGAGTTAGTGCGGGCACTGCACATGGAGCTGCAGGTTCCCACTGGGAAGAAGATGATCAGGACGATGTATTTTCAATGGGAGACTTGGACATGGGTCTCCCCACAGAAGCTGAAAAGATTCCCTCTAAGTTTAAAGTACCAGATTTTGATAAGTACAAATGGACGACTTGTCCTAGAGTACACCTTAGGGCTTATTTTTGGAAAATGTCAGCGTACTCGGATGAGGAGAAACTTTTTATGCATTTCTTTTAGGACAGTCTGTCGGGTCCTTCTCTGAAATGGTATATGGGTCTTGAGGGGACACATATAAGGAGCTGGAGAGAGTTGGGAGAAGCATTTGTGCGTCACTACCAGTACAACAGTGACTTGGTTCCTAATAGGGTGCAATTGCAGAATTTGTCACAAAGGAATAATGAGGAATTCAAGGAGTACACCCAGAGGTGGCGAGAGCTAGCGTCCAGAGTTCAGCCCCCAATGGTGGAACGTGAATTGATTGATATGTTCATGGAGACCTTTCCAGGAACATACTATGAGAAATTGATCGGATGCATGTCTGGAAGCTTTTCAAATTTAGTAATGGCAGGGGAAAGAGTAGAGAATGGAATAAAAATAGGGAAGATACAGAGTGGAGTGAGGCCTTCGTCGGGAGGAATGAAGAAAGCATACAATAGGAACCCGAAGAAAAGGGAAGGCGATATGAATGTTGTATTAGCCTACAGAGGTAGAGACCGAGTGCAATATCAACGTCAGTATCAACCTCAGCATCAGCATCAACAATAAGTTATCAGTATAGTTATTCTTGTTGTACCTCAACAACAGACTATTGCACCTTGTCGTTATCAAGATAGAGGAAGGATGGCCAACAGGAACTTCGATACGCCTCTCATGCCTTACTCGCAGCTGTTGCAACATTTGTTACAATTACAACTTATTCAAAAGAGGACTTTGGCGTCACTCACTGGTACGCCTCCACCAGGTTATGATGCAAACGTTAGGTGTGACTTCCATTCTGGTGCTCTGGGTTATAACATTGATAACTGCAAAGCTTTTAAGCACAAAGTACAAGATCTGCTTGATTCCAAAGCAATTATTTTCACCAATGAGACCCCAAATGTAAATCAGAACCCGATGCCAAATCACGGGGTGGCTAGAACCAATGTTGTTATTGAGGGAGAGAGGTTAAACTTGGTAACTAATGTTGTGGAATTGAAGACACCTTTGAGCTATGTGAAAGACAAACTGCTAAAGGGAGGTGTTTATCCGAGTTGTTTAGAAGGTTGTGTAGAATATAGTGTGCATTTAGAGGGTTGTGTTGCTTTGAGAAGTCATATTCAGAGTTTGATCGATGAAGGCAGTTTACAATTTGACAGGATTGTGGGGGAGGAAGAAATGAAGGAAGTTAATAATGAGCAGGATGAGGTCGCAACGATTTCAATCCCATATCAGACAATTAACATTTCAGCGCCGCCAAGCCTAACTCCTGTTATCATTACCACGCCAGGGCCGATACCCTATGAGAGCACCAAGGTCATTCCTTGGAACAATGGGACAGAGGTGTTCTGCAACAAGCAAAAACAATAGCTGGTGGGGGCATCGTTTGGAGGCACTTCTGTTGAAAATATTGTTGGATCAGGGGGAATAACTAGGAGTGGCATGATTTTCTCTCCACATGAAACTAATTTTGGAATAATGACAAGGGTAAAGGTAAAGTTGCGGCAAAAGAAGAGGTTCAACAGCAAGGGGAGAAAGACTCTTTGACTAAAGATGCTGAAGAATTCATGAGGCTTATTCATAAAAGTGATTACAAGAGCGTAGGTCACTTGCATCAGACACCTTCTAAAATTTATATCCTATCATTGTTGTTATGCTCAGAGGCGCACATAAATACTCTATTGAAGATCTTGAACACGACATTTGTACCATAGGAGATTTCTGTTAATCAATTGGAAGGAGTGGTGGCTCACGTAAATGCTGGTAATGGTTTGGGCTTTACTGACCTGAATTTGATTCTTGCCAGGAGAAACCATAATCATGCTTTGCACATATCCATAGAGTGCAGGGGAGCTATTCTATCCCATGTGCTAGTTTATACAGGATCCTCGCTCAATGTGTTGCCGAAGAAAGCGCTAATGAAGCTAGACACTCAAGGCTTGATCTGAACTCCAAATAATTTGATGGTGAGGGCATTTGATGGAACCAGGAGGTCAGTATTTGGTGAAGTCACGTTGCGAATACAAGTGGGTCCAGAGATCTTTGATGAAGTCTTCTACATCATGAACACTCAGCATTCTTATAGTTGTTTGCTCGGCCGATCTTGGATACACATGATGGGGAAGTCACCTCAACTTTGCATCAGAAATTGAAGTATATGATGGAGGGGGAGGTTGTTACAGTCTATAGAGAGGAGGATATTATGACCAGTCATCTATCATCTTTTAAGTATGTGGATGTGGATGGTGAGATCCACGAGACACGTTGCCAAGCTTTTGAAATGTGCAGATTCAGGAGAAGCCTCCTGTAGAAGCTAAAGGTCCAGAGGTCTTGATGTCGTCATTTAAGGAAGCCCGTGTTGTAGTGGAATATGGGTCTTCTCAGAAATGGGGCCAAGTGCTCGATGTTCCTGCTAAATACGACATGTTCGGTCTGGGGTATAGCCCATCTTCTGTAAGGGAACCTCTAAAGTACAGAGGACATGTTCAGTTTACCTGCAGTGGGGTTATTTTCAACAGGATCAATGTTGTTGAGGATGACGAAGGAGACAGTGATTGTGATATGGATGCTTGGATTCGTGCATATGTTCCCGGACAAAAACTTTGCAACTGGACTGTGGAGGAAATCATCCAAGTTACATCAGAAGAGTAATTTTCATTTGTTTTTGATTATGTCTGGTCCTGCGTTCTGCTCAAGACGTAGTGGATTTTCCTTGTAGGGCCCCTCTGTTTATTTTCAAACTTTTATCATGAATGAAAGACGTCCTTTTTGCATTCAAATATTTTGATCCTTGTTTTTCTTTTTTATATTTTTAAAACAAAACAGAAAAATGGCAATGTGTTTGTGTCTGTTTGCATATTATAATAAGCATAAAACATCAATCATGCAGGTTTCACATCTCAGATACCATCGATTCAGATTTGGCTATGGCTCGATATGACTTTGATAATCCTATTTATCAAGCCGAAGAAGTGACTGATGAAGATTGTGACCTACCTGAAGAGCTGGCCAGACTTTTGAAACAAGAGGAAAGGGTTATTTTGCCTCATCAGAGGGCGTTGAAGTCGTCAATCTGGGCACTGAAGACGACAATTAAGAAGTCAGAGTTGGGGCTACATTGGAAGACGATGTCAAGAGAAGATTGGTAGAAATTCTCCGTGAGTATAGAGATGCCTTCGCTTGGCCGTATGAAGATATGCCAGGGTTGAGTACTGATATAGTGATGCATCATCTACCTCTTCGAGAAGAATGTACGCCTGTAAAGCAGAAATTGAGAAGGACCAGGCCTGATATGGCAGTCAAGATCAAGGAGGAAGTCTAAAAGCAGTTGGATGTTGGTTTTCTTGCGGTCACAAATTACCTTCCATAGGTTGCTAATATTGTGCATGTGCCTAAAAAAAGATGGGAAGATCAGGATGCGCGTCAATTATCGAGATCTGAATAGAGCAAGCCCAAAGGATGATTTCTCGCTCCCCCACATTGATGTTTTGGTTTATAACACTGCTCAATACTATGTGTTTTCCTTCATGGATGGCTTCTCTGAGTATAACCAAATCAAATGGCCCCAGAAGACATGGAGAAAACTACTTTTATCACACCATGGGGAACCTTTTGCTACAAAGCTATGCCTTTCGGACTGAAAAATGCAGGGGAAACTTATCAACGGGAAATCGTGACTCTCTTTCATGATATGATTCATCATGAGATCGAAGTATATGTTGATGACATGATTGTGAGGTTACAAACAGAGGAAGGACATCTGGTCAATCTTCTAAAGTTGTTTGAAGGGTTAAGGAAGTTCAAGTTGAGGTTGAATCCTAACAAATGCACCTTCGGGGTGAGATCGGGGAAGTTGTTGGGTTTCATTGCCAGTGAAAGAGGAATTGAGGTGGATCCTGCAAAGATAAAAGTTATACAAGAGATGCCTGAGCCGAGAACAGAGAAAGAGGTCTATGGTTTCCTTGGAAGGTTGAATTACATTGCGAGATTCATATCTCACCTTACAGCTACTTGTGAGCCTATTTTCAAATTGTTGAGAAAATATCAAGCGATTGTTTAGAATGAAAACTGTCAGAAGGCTTTCGAAAAGATAAGAGAGTATTTGCAAGAACCTCCGATATTGATGCCTCTAGTTGCAGGAAGACCTTTGATTATGTATTTGACGGTTCTTGAGAATTCCAGGGGTTGTGTGCTCGGTCAACACGACGAGACGGGTAGAAAAGAGCACGCTATCTACTACTTGAGTAAAAAGTTCACAGATTGTGAGTCAAGATACACGATGCTAGAGAAGACATGTTGTGCACTTGCTTAGGCAGCTAAACGCTTAAGGGAATACATGTTAAACCATACAACCATGTTGATTTCAAAGATGGATCCGATCAAATATATGTTTGAAAAGCAAGCGCTTTTCAGAAGAATTGCTAGATGGCAGATGGTTATGACAGAGTATGATATTCAGTATGTTTCCCAAAAGGCCATTAAAGGGCGTGTTTTGTCAGAATATCTTGCTGAACAACCGATTAAGGATTATCAACCAATGAGGTTTGAGTTTCCCGACGAAGATATAATGTTTTTGAAGATGAAGGACTGTGATGAGCCTCAACCTGACGAGGGCCCTAAAATCGGTTCTCAATGGAAGTTGGTTTTCGACGGTGACGTTAACTCATACGGCAACGAAATTGGGGCAATTATTACAACTCCTCACGGTTCTTACATACCGTTCACCGCCCGATTAACGTTTGCTTGCACCAACAATGAAGCTGAATATGAAGCATGCATCATGGGTCTAGAA
Organism: Lathyrus sativus; assembly: GCA_963859935.3. Taxonomy (NCBI): domain Eukaryota; kingdom Viridiplantae; phylum Streptophyta; class Magnoliopsida; order Fabales; family Fabaceae; genus Lathyrus; species Lathyrus sativus. The sequence goes on from CAWUDS030002480.1 coordinate 883,375, forward strand.
GAAGCTATTGATTTGAAAATCAAGAATCTAGATGTGTATGGTGATTCGGCCTTAGTCATCAATCAGATCAAAGGAGAGTGGGAAACCCGTCAAACCAACCTGGTGTCGTATAAGAACTATGTTAGGAGATTGTTGCCTTTCTTCGACAGGGTTGAATTTAGTCATGTAACGAGGGCTGAAAATCAGATGGCAGACGCTTTGGCAATGTTATCATTGATGTATAAGGTAAATGCTTAGAATGACGCTCCAACAATCACTATCATGTGCCTGGATAGGCCAGATTTCATATTTGCAGTAGAAGAAGCGCCATATAGGAAGCCTTGGTATTTTGACATCATACATTTCCTCAAGACTTAAGACTATCTTCCTGGGGCATCAAGTAGAGACAAGAAGACTCTGAAGAGGTTGTCAGGTAATTTTTACTTAAACAAGGATAATGTGTTGTACAAGAGAAACTTCAACATGGTTTTGTTGTGTTGTCCACAAAGGTTCTTTTGGTACTCATGCTGGTGGGCATGCGAGGTCTAGAAAACTATTTAAAGCAGGGTATTACTGGATGACCATGGAGTCCGACTGTTTTAAGTATGCTAGAAAATTCCATAAGTGTCAAATTTATGCTGACAAAATGCATGTACCACCGAGTCCTCTAAATGTATTGACGTATCCTTGGCCCTTTTAAATGTGGGGCATCGATATGATTGGGAAGATTGAACCAACCGCCTCCAATGGGCATCGGTTTATCTTGGTAGCAATTGATTATTTCACCAAGTGGGTAGAGGCAGCTTCCTTCGCCAATGTGACTAGGCAAGTAGTTGCTCGCTTTATAAAGAAAGATATCATTTGCCGATATGGAGTACCAGAATGAATCATTATTGACAATGGTTCGAATTTGAATAATAAGATGATGAAAGAATTGTGCCAGAATTTTAAAATTGAACACCACAACTCTTCTCCGTACCATCCGAAGATGAATGGTGTTGTTGAGGCAGCAAATAAGAATATCAAGAGGATCGTGCAGAAAATGGTGGTGACTTATAAAGATTTGCATGAGATGTTGCCCCTTGCTTTACATGGCTATCGTACGTCGGTGCGTACATCTACTAGGGCGACACCTTTCTCACTGGTATATGGTACGAAAGTTGTTCTACCATTAGATGTCGAAATTCCTTCTCTGAGGGTATTGTCTGATGTGAAGCTTGATGAAGCAGAGTGGGTAAAGGCTAGGTTGAATCAACTTAGTCTGATTGATGAGAAGAGATTGGAAGTTATCGCCCATGACCGGCTATACCAGAGCAGATTGAAGAAGGTATTTGATCAGAAGGTGCGCCCTCGGTATTTCCAGGTAGGTGACGGTGTTGAAGAGGATCTTCCCTCCACAAATAGATCACAGGGGCAAATGGACTCCTAATTATGAAGTTCCATACGTAGTGAGGAAGGTTTTCTCTGGAGAAGCCTTATTGTTATCAACTATGGACAGTGAATATTTTACATCCCCTGTAAACACAGACGTAGTCAAAAAATACTTTGCTTGAAAAAGAGACTCGCTGGACATAAAAAGAAAAGTCCAGGCAAAAATGGGGTATCCCGGCGAACCATAAAAAGAATAGGTTCGAGAAAAAGTTAGGGATAAAAGGAAAAATAGATAAACCCGCAAAGTTGAAGACCTGAAAAGGCGACTTTGGCAAAAATAGGCATCCCGGTGGATCGAAAACTTGCAAGGGCGATTCAGGAAAAAGTTAGGGATTTAAGAGCAAAGGATTGCGGTCCGCATCTGACCTGTAAACACAGTTGGATCCTTAGAGATCTCGAGGGTTAAAAAATCAGTCTATTCAGAAGGCAAGACATTGGTGAAGCATCAAAGACATCCAAGTCATAGCCGAATCGACACATGGTGGTTGTCTGTTTTCACATTGCCAACATTTGTATACTTTGTCATTTGTACTTTTTGCGCAATTTCCTCTTTTCGGGAGTTACATTCGTTGTAATTTGCCTATTTACAGGCTCTTTTAATCAATGATTTTTTTTCCATAAAGAGCTTTCCATCTTTTGTTTTGCTTTTACTGTTTTATTTGCGAAAAGACGTCTGATATTTTTGATAAACTTAGTGTAACACCCCACTTCCCAAAATCAATTAAATTAATAAACATTATAAATAAACAAAATCAGAGTTCCAATTCTCCCAAGTGGGATATCACATAAAAACAATGTTTCCTTATAAAAAGGTTTTTCTCCAAATACAGCGGAATGTTAAATAATAAAATTCAATAAAAGTTTGATACGTTCACAGGGAAATAAAATATAAGTTCAACATAAAACAAATAAAAACGCCCAAGTCCCGTGCTACGTATCAGAGCATCCTAGACTCGACAATCACACCAATATCCAAGCTAGCTAAGCACCTGGATTATCTGTACTTCCGAAGAAGCACAGACCACAACAACAACAAAGGGGTGAGAAAACATGATCAAAAATATAATGGTAATGTAATACATGTAAATAAGGTAGTACAACACACCAACACACCAAGATTCACCCCTAACAACACCATATGACGAACCTACTGTTCAAATTACAATATAACATATTATAATGCAAAATGCAACTCAACACCATGCATGCGGTACCGACTCGTTGGTTCATTCAATCGAACCTGGATAGATCACTTACGCTCCTCCTGAGACATGATCTATCCCCCACCATTCTCCACAAAGGAGTACGGATGAATCACTTACGCTCCTCCTGAGACATGATTCATCCCACCAAAACACCATGATATGCACACACCAATGCATAACTAATATATTTAGGCACTCAACGTGCACACGATCCTCCTGATCATATCATCATACATCAATGCATATATGTACAGATATAACATACACCAACACCATATAAATCAACCAGATAGTAAACAAGTTCATACTTTAACACCAAGATATAAACATATCCCACCACTCGGGGGTACACGATCCTACTGATCACTACATACATATACCTCAACTAATTGTCCACCGACAATATCAAGGGAAACACGTACTATCACCAGTACGCAAGTTAAATCCCACACTCACCAACCCTACAGTGCATCAAGGCCAAAACATCACAAAAATCACATTCTGGTTCTGCGACGTTCGCTGGCATTCGCCAGGCGAACCGGGGCGAACCTTCGCTGGCATTCGCCAGGCGAACCTGCTGGCGAAGCCCCCTTTTCAACTATCGTGCATTCGCCAGGCGAAGCATTCACTCGCCAGGCGAACCTTCGTTGGCATTCGCCAGGCGAAGTTCCTACCCTTTAGGTCTGCGACTTAATTCTGAATTATTCGCTGCCACTCGCCTCAGCTCGCCAGGCGAACACTCGCCTCCACTCGCCAGGCGAAGCTTTGCCAACACTCGCCAGGCGAAGTCCAGCGAATGCTGCGATTTCACCAATTTCTCACAGTTCTGGAGAGTGCTTTCTAAGCCAAATGGGTTAAACTTCCTACTTCCAATTCACCTCTTAACATCAGTACTAACAACATAGATATCATAACTTATCGGTTTCTAGACTACATTCCCAATTCAACTCTTAGGCATTCTATCGATATCCCAAAAGGTCACACAGAATTTTCCCTAAAACCCGTAAACCCAACCTATCCGCCAAATTAACCAAAAATCACAATTCATCAACAATCAACATCCAATTATCAGCAATAGTCAACAATCACAACATATCAATATGTAATATCATATATCGATCAATCTCTTACGGGGTTAAGGACTCCCCACTACCCTATACATGTATAAACCATTCCCAATCAGGTTTCTCCCCCCTTACCTTGTTAATCGGTTGATCGATGAAAGAACCCTCCAAGGTTTGGCCAATTCTGATTTTCCCTCGTTCCTTCGTTCTTCGCTCCCTTTTCCGTTCTTCTCACTTCTCTCCTTTCTATCGTTCTTTTTCCACTTTCTCTAACTTCTCACAATGTATCGTAAAAACTACTAACCCCTCACATTCTCTATTTTAATTCTCTAATCCCAATAATAATAATAACTTAATAATAATAATAATAACTTAATAAAATAATAATAATAATAATAATAATAATATTATTATCTCACCAAAATAATAATAATATTAATAACAATAGTAACTATAATAAATATAATAATAATAATAATATTCCCACCAATATTAATATTATACACTATATTATTATATTCATCAAAACACCACCAATAATCCTCCCACATTAGGGACACCCACCAAACATCACCAAATACACCCCCACCAAAGGGCACACCAACACATAATATTTAAAATAATAATAAAATGACTAAATGATTAAAATGGGTGTTACAACTCTCCCCCACTTTAATTATTTTCGTCCTCGAAAATTACCTGATGGAAATAGCTCCGGATACGCTTCTCGCATCCTGTTTTCCAACTCCCAGGTCACACTGCCTCCTGCAGCACCTCCCCAAGCTACCTTCACCAAAGGTATCTCTTTCCCTCGGAGCTGTTTCATCTTACGGTCCTCGATCCTCAACGGCATCGTCTCAACAGTAAGATTCTCCCGAACCTGAACATCATCTCTCTGAATAACATGAGATGGATCAGAAACGTACTTTCGCAATTGCGACACATGAAACACATCATGTAAGTTTGACAACTCAGGCGGCAACGCCACCTTATAAGCCACATCACCAATTCTCTGCAAAATCTCATAAGGTCCAATGAACTTAGGATCCAGCTTCTTGGACTTCAATGCACGACCCACACCAGTCATCGGATTAACTCTTAGGAATACGTGATCACCTACACAGAATTCCAACTCTTTCCTCCGATTATCATGATAGCTTTTCTGCCTACTCTGAGACACTTTCAATTTCTCACGAATCATCTGAATGGTCTCAGTAGTCTGCTGTACAATTTCTGGTCCAAGCACCACACTCTCACCAGTCTCATACCAACACAGAGGAGTCCTACACCTCCTCCCATACAAAGCTTCAAACGGTGCCATTCCAATACTCGAATGGTAACTGTTATTGTACGTGAATTCGATCAATGGTAAATGAGTATCCCACGCACCACCCTTTTCTAACACACAAGCTCTTAACAAATCTTCAAGCGACTGAATAGTCCTCTCCGACTGACCATCAGTTTGCGGATGATAAGCTGAACTCAATTTCAACTTAGTTCCCAAAGCTTCCTGCAAGCTCTTCCAAAATTCCGAAGTAAACCGTGGATCTCTATCCGACACAATACTGGACGGAACACCATGCAACTTCACAATTACCCGAATGTAAATATCCGCCAGCTTCGTTAACGGAAAACTAATATTGAGCGGCACAAAGTGTGCAGACTTCGTCAATCGATCCACAATCACCCATATAGCATCAAAACCTCTCGCCATATTCGGCAAACCTGTCACAAAATCCATAGTAATGCAATCCCATTTCCAAACCGGAATCTCTAATGGTTGCATAAATCCAGAAGGTCTCTGGTGTTCCACCTTCGACTTCTGACATGTCAAACAGGCATACACAAATTGAGCTATGTCTCTTTTCATACCAGACCACCAAAATAATTTCTTCAAATCATGATACATTTTCGTAGCTCCCGGATGAATACTCAGGCTACTACGATGTCCTTCGCTCAAAATTGACTTTTTCAATTCTTCATCATCTGGTACACAAATCCTGCCTCTAAATCTCAACACACCTGTACTATCCAATTTAAAGTCACTATCGGAGTCACTCCCTACTCCAGGCATCAAATCTACCAATTTCACATCCAACTTCTGATTTTCTCTAATCATATCCAAGAAGTCATTATTTACCTGCAACATACCCAACATTACACTATCTGCAGTAGTCTCACAAATCATGCTCAAATCTCTAAACTGTTCAATTAACTCAATTTCTTTCACCATCAGAGCTGCGATATGAATTGCTTTCCTACTCAAAGCATCTGCCACTACATTGGCCTTTCCTGGATGATAACTCAAACTGAAGTCATAATCCTTCAAAAATTCCAACCATCTTCTCTGCCTCATATTCAGCTCTTTCTGATCAAACAGGTATCTCAGACTCTTATGATCACTAAACACTTCAAATCTTGAACCATATAAATAGTGTCTCCAAATTTTCAACACAAAAACAACCGCAGCTAATTCAAGATCATGAGTCGGATAATTTCGCTCATGCACTCTCAATTTCCGCGATGCATATGCTACTACTTTACCATTCTGCATCAGAACCCCGCCTAATCCCATCTTAGACACATCATAGTACACCACAAACGGTTCACTCGGAGTCGGTAACACTAACACCGGTGCCGTAGTCAATCTCTTTTTCAACTCTTCAAAACTTTCTTCACAAGCAGCATCCCATACAAAAACTTGGTTCTTTCTCGTCAATTGAGTTAATGGCAACGCCAAATTAGAGAACCCTTCAATAAACCTGCGGTAATACCCGGCTAACCCCAAAAAGCTTCTAATCTCTGTCGCTGTCTTCGGCGGTTCCCACTGCAATACTGCACTTACTTTTGACGAATCCACCGCTATTCCATCTTCAGATATTACATGCCCCAAGAAACTTACTTTCTTCAACCAAAAGTCACACTTTGACAGTTTAGCAAATAATTTATTTTCCTTCAACACTTGCAAGGCAATTCTCAGATGTCCTGCATGCTCTTCATCAGATTTAGAATAAATTAATATATCATCAATAAACACTACAATGAACTGATCCAAGTAAGAATGGAAAATTCTGTTCATATACTCCATAAATACTCCTGGTGCATTAGTCACTCCAAACGGCATTACAGCATATTCGTAATGTCCATATCGAGTCCTAAAGGCAGTCTTCTAAATATCACCTTCTTTTACTCTCATCTGATGATAACCCGATCTTAAGTCGATCTTACTAAATACACGAGCTCCCATCAGCTGGTCCATCAAATCATCAATCCTAGGTAAAGGATACTTATTCTTAATAGTCACTTTATTCAATTGACGGTAATCGATGCACAGACGCATACCAATTGTAACACCCCACTTCCCAAAATCAATTAAATTAATAAACATTATAAATAAACAAAATCAGAGTTCCAATTCTCCCAAGTGGGATATCACATAAAAACAACGTTTCCTTATAAAAAGGTTTTTCTCCAAATACAGCGGAATGTTAAATAATAAAATTCAATAAAAGTTTGATACGTTCACAGGGAAATAAAATATAAGTTCAACATAAAACAAATAAAAACGCCCAAGTCCCGTGCTACGTATCGGAGCATCCTAGACTCGACAATCACACCAATATCCAAGCTAGCTAAGCACCTGGATTATCTGTACTTCCGAAGAAGCACAAACCACAACAACAACAAAGGGGTGAGAAAACATGATCAAAAATATAATGGTAATGTAATACATGTAAATAAGGTAGTACAACACACCAACACACCAAGATTCACCCCTAACAACACCATATGACGAACCTACTGTTCAAATTACAATATAACATATTATAATGCAAAATGCAACTCAACACCATGCATGCGGTACCGACTCGTTGGTTCATTCAATCGAACCTGGATAGATCACTTACGCTCCTCCTGAGACATGATCTATCCCCCACCATTCTCCACAAAGGAGTACGGATTAATCACTTACGCTCCTCCTGAGACATGATTCATCCCACCAAAACACCATGATATGCACACACCAATGCATAACTAATATATTTAGGCACTCAACGTGCACACGATCCTCCTGATCATATCATCATACATCAATGCATATATGTACAGATATAACATACACCAACACCATATAAATCAACCAGATAGTAAACAAGTTCATACTTTAACACCAAGATATAAACATATCCCACCACTCGGGGGTACACGATCCTACTGATCACTACATACATATACCGCAACTAATTGTCCACCGACAATATCAAGGGAAACACGTACTATCACCAGTACGCAAGTTAAATCCCACACTCACCAACCCTACAGTGCATCAAGGCCAAAACATCACAAAAATCACATTCTGGTTCTGCGACGTTCGCTGGCATTCGCCAGGCGAACCGGGGCGAACCTTCGCTGGCATTCGCCAGGCGAACCTGCTGGCGAAGCCCCCTTTTCAACTATCGTGCATTCGCCAGGCGAAGCATTCACTCGCCAGGCGAACCTTCGTTGGCATTCGCCAGGCGAAGTTCCTACCCTTTAGGTCTGGGACTTAATTCTGAATTATTCGCTGCCACTCGCCTCAGCTCGCCAGGCGAACACTCGCCTCCACTCGCCAGGCGAAGCTTCGCCAACACTCGTCAGGCGAAGCCCAGTGAATGCTGCGATTTCACCAATTTCTCACAGTTTTGCAGAGTGCTTTCTAAGCCAAATGGGTTAAACTTCCTACTTCCAATTCACCTCTTAACATCAGTACTAACAACATAGATATCATAACTTATCGGTTTCTAGACTACATTCCCAATTCAACTCTTAGGCATTCTATCGATATCCCAAAAGGTCACACAGAATTTTCCCTAAAACCCGTAAACCCAACCTATCCGCCAAATTAACCAAAAACCACAATTCATCAACAATCAACATCCAATTATCAACAATAGTCAACAATCACAACATATCAATATGTAATATCATATATCGATCAATCTCTTACGGGGTTAAGGACTCCCCACTACCCTATACATGTATAAACCATTCCCAATCAGGTTTCTCCCCCCTTACCTTGTTAATCGGTTGATCGATGAAAGAACCCTCCAAGGTTTGGCCAATTCTGATTTTCCCCCGTTCCTTCGTTCTTCGCTCCCTTTTCCGTTCTTCTCACTTCTCTCCTTTCTATCGTTCTTTTTCCACTTTCTCTAACTTCTCACAATGTATCGTAAAAACTACTAACCCCTCACATTCTCTATTTTAATTCTCTAATCCCAATAGTAATAATAACTTAATAATAATAATAACTTAATAAAATAATAATAATAATAATAATATTATCTCACCAAAATAATAATAATATTAATAACAATAGTAACTATAATAAATATAATAATAATAATAATAATATTCCCACCAATATTAATATTATACACTATATTATTATATTCATCAAAACACCACCAATAATCCTCCCACATTAGGGACACCCACCAAACATCACCAAATACACCCCCACCAAAGGGCACACCAACACATAATATTTAAAATAATAATAAAATGACTAAATGATTAAAATGGGTGTTACACTTAGCATACGAAAACTTTGGGGTTTTGCTAATCATATTAAAACAATTATTTACTTGAGTGATGTCATGGATGGTGACCGAAATATCCATTTTGGCATACAGGATACACTTCTTGTTTATTTGTCGTTTACAGGATAATTGATCCTTTTTCCAGCGAGACCCTCTCCACCGGTATTGTTTCCAGATCAGAAATATCTCACTAGCAATGATGTGTACTCATCCCCAGCGGAGTAAGATTGGTATTATTTCCAAGCAGCAGGGTAAGCTCAGTGTTGTTCCCCGACAAGATCTATGTCATTGACTTCTCTCTTCAAGCAGAGATTGATGTTGATTCCCTCAAATGGGTAAATTAGAAATGGGTGATATCTTCAGCAAATTCCAATGATCATTGGTATTCTTCAAAGTCGGATCTTTGGGACGACTTCCCAATAGATGTTATTCTCAATTCCTAGCATATTGGAATTTCTTCCCAGAAGAGTTCTATTTATGAAGGTCGTCTAGGGCATTTTCCTCAACTAAGTTTGCTTGTCGTTTCTCCCGACACCTTTTCTTAGTGGTGCTCCTTTGCATTTGAATCTTGCATAGCATCCTCCTAAATGCGTAGCATTTCCATTTCGTGTGGAGTATTACGCCATATTCAAACATATGCATGTGAAGCATAAGCCAGGTTTTATACATATGTTGTCAGACATCTCTCCAGCAAATAACTGCATAGTTCATGGGGCCCTTTGGTACCTGATCCCAGCAAAATCATCGGTGAATGTTCTCATCTTACTTTTGCTCCCCGGCAGAGTTTGCTTGTTTAAGTTTCTCTTTCCCCAGCGGGATTTTTTCTTTTCAGGTTGTAAATCGGTCGATTCTACTTCCTGCTTATCATGTGGATGTTATCCCAACTTTTGGTTGGTAGTCAGTCGTTTTGTGGATGTTATCCCAACTTTTGGTTTGTAGTCCATCATTTTGTGGATGTTATCCCAAGTTTTGGTTGGTAGTCCGTCGTTTTGTGGATGTCATCCCGACTTTTGGTCGATAGTCCTCTTTTGTTCCCCTGCGGAGACGTCATCCCAACTTTTGGTTGGTAGTCTCCTTTCCCGGTGATCCTAACTTTTGGTTAGTAGCTTTCATCCCAACTTTTGGTTGGTAGGTCTTCTTTTATTCTCCTCAGAGTTGTTATCCTAAATTTTGGTTGGTAGGCCTCGTTTTTGGGCAAGTTCGCATTCAGTAGACGTCCTGGTGATTCCTACTTTTGGTTGGTAGCTATCCATTTTTTATTTATTTACAATCCCGACTTTTGGTTGATGGTTTTGTTTTTGGCCATCCTAATTTTTTGTTAGTAGCTTTCATCCCATCCTTTGGTTGGTAACCTTTTGACGATCCCGACTTTTGGTTGGTAGTCTTTATTGTTTGTGTATTCACCCTCGGTCGGCGTCTGGGTGATCCTAAGTCTTGGTTAGTAGCCTCTTCCTCATGACTTTCGAATATAACTCTTTGGTGATCCTGACTTTTGGTTAGCAGCCATTGTTATCTTCTTGATCAGTTACCTTTTCGGTCATCCTAACTTTTGGTTGGTACCTGTTGTTTTTAAGCCCACCTTCGAATGGAAATATTTATACTAAGTCCATCCCCGCAGGTTGTAAATTTATGGGTTCTTTTTAGTATTCAATCACCTTTTACCTTGAATGTTAAAGAAGTGGTTGTTTTTCATCCCTTCAGGTCCAAGTTGTTTGAATAAGGGCAGTTGTAGCACCCCAAAATTTGTCCTCGCTTTTTTTTCTAACTCTAACTGGTTTTTTGCTTCACGTTCATTTGCACCATCATATCATAATCCATAATCATACTTTCCATGGTCTTCTAAGACATGGGATCGAGACTTTCTATTGATATTGTTTCTTTATTCAGAGGAAGTTCAGATGTTTATTTCTCTCAAGTTGAGACAAGAGGTTAAATTCTATTCATCCTAATCTTCTTTTTAAAAGATCATCAGGTATCATGCGTTCGCGTATAATTAAGAAAGGGTTGTGGATCAGGGTTTTGTGTTAAGATCAGTGTCCATCAGGACAAAGTGTTTGTGGCATTGGGATATGGCCAACATGGTTTACTGGTTGAATTTTGGGGTCCATATAGAATGAAAGATTGATTTGAATGGGGAGTTTGGTTTGAATTAAGCATGTTTAGAAAAGGATTCATGTGGATTACGTGGAATCCATGATACACGTCCAACTGTCCATTTACATATCCACTTCTATGTCATTATCCATCACTTTCTTTCATATCCATTTCAATATCCAATTAACCACCTATCTATCATTTTCTATTTCATATCCGACTACTCACATGTCAAACTGCAAACCATTTCCATATCCAGTTTAATACAATTTTCCATTCATTGCGAATTATCCTTATTTTATTCATATCATTGTTCATTTCTTTATCCAAAATTATTCAAGTAACCATAATTAATTCAAGAAGGCCATGTTATTTCATATTATGAGAATCCATCCAAGATCTTAATCCCATTTACTTTTTCAAAGAAGGTAAAATCCCATTTACGGATGATGGTTCTGCCTATAGGAGAAGTTGGAGACACCAAGTCCTTTTGTAGAAAAATTCATTGAGGAAAAGGTGAAGAGACTCGGTTTTGATTCACAGTAAAAAAAAATTGATAACAAAGGGAATCATGTAGCAGCAAAACCAAGATATATAACATTAAGCAAGAGGACAAATTCTAAAGGTACAGGATAACAACTCATTAAAAACAAAATCCCAACAGAAAGTTTCCATACAAAATGAAAGGGGGGTTATTTGCAGGAAAAACTAATAGAGCAATTCAGTCAGCAATAAAATCAAAAACACCATAACAGAAAAAGTTCCAGCCCAATTTCTCTTTTAAGATAGCAAAACAAATTCCAAAAATCTCATAACAGAATTTACAGCCAAGAATCATAGCAAAATTCCACAATACAAAACCAATTTAACAGTATCTTACTACAACCACTACCCTGCTACAAGCTGTACCGATGGCCCCACCTCAAGATTACACAATCACAATTCCTGCAAAACCGAGACTTATCCACAACAGCATAATGTGACAAAAAGCTATAAATGCCACCTGCAAAATTTTCCAACGTAAGACCATCCTTCCTACCATGGTCCACAAAAACCCTGCTCTGAACCGTACACGATATATGTGAGAACCACTATCCTCCAGCATGTTGCAAGTCGTACAGAAGCACATACAAGGCCACTACCCTGCAACAGGACAAAACAAGTTGTACTAAAAAACTTAGGGAGGAAGTTTTCTTAGCTATTTAAGATTGAAAACACAACAAATGAGAGAGGAGGAGAAGAGAGAATGGAATGAGGACATAAACCTTTCATCTTCAAACATCTTCTTCGCCATTTCTTATTCTGCTCCTATCCATCTTCAATACTCAGGTTTCATCATTGTTTCACTCAACACCATCTTCATTTATTCATTAGCCCCGATTCCACGGCTCCATAACTTGTAGAAAAAATTCAAGAAATAAGAAAATAATTCAATACGCACGGAGAAGAAGCAAAAGAAGAGGAGATGAAATAGTTGCAGAAGCGAGAACTTAACAAGTTTTATACCTGAATCGAAGCATTGTCTCTTCGTCTTCAATTCATTTCCTCACTGAGAACAAATCCTCCGCCTCTGTAACGACCTGCGAACTCATCAGCATAACAAATTTCAGAAGCGGGTTCAAATCGTAAACCAACAAGCTATGCATACAACGAAGGGGCGAAACGAAAGATTGAACCATAACTGCTTTCGTGAGTGAGAGGACGAAGGTGGTACGAGGGAGAAGAAGGAGATCTTCGGTGTTGAGGTTTATGAGAAAGAGGAAACGTTGAGAGTGAGTGAGGAAGATGACTAGGTTTATTTGGTTTTAGGTTAGGATTTTAGTTAGCAACATGAGCCGGGTTCTGAAGCCCAGGGTCCTAAACCCCGTGAATCACTCGTCCACCCCCTAAACTGTTGGGGCCTAAAGGTCAATCCCACGTTGTCTTCCTTTTTCACGGCACCCCCCAGGTCACTTCTCCACCCTTTTCTTTGTTCATGCTACGAAGGCCATTGTGCCTGAAACCTTGGCCCATGCGCCAGGTTTCTAGTGCACCTGCCTTTTTCTCCTGCACCCTTAAGTTTTAATTAACTAGAATTTATTTAATTAGTTATAATTTTAACTTAGGATCTTTGATTAATTTAGGATTATTTTAGGGTTAGAATTTATTTTTAGTCTAGAGTTAGATTAGACTTTAATTAAACTTTAGGTTAGAAATTAGATTTTAATTATTTAATCAGATTTTTATTGGTTTATTTTAATTAATATTTATTATTATATTAGTGTTAGATTAGTTTTAGAATTATATTAGGATTAACTTTGTTTAGAGATTAACTTTAGAAATTAGATTTTAATTAGAATCCTAATTAGATTTTATTTGGTTATTAATTTTAAAATTAGAGTATATTTTTAATTTAAGGCTAGATTAGATTTTAATTAACTTTAGCATTAGATTTAGTTTTAGAGTTAGTTTTGATTTAGATTAGGATTTAATTTTTGATCTAACTTAAGACTAATCATTTGTTTAGAACCTAATTTGACATTTGGTTTCAATTTTGACTTAATTAGCGCTTTTGATTTTGTTTTAATTCTTAATTCTCGAGCGCGTTTGTAAATATTTCTTTAATGATACTTGTATATACTTTCCATAAATTTTAATTTAAGTTTCGATACTTGATGTTGTTTGTGATGGCGATACTTCATATTTACTTGCTGTTTACCCCCTGTTTTCACATGATCCTCTAGGATTTCTAGCTCAACTTAATTTCTGATTAAGTTAGAGGTGGGAGAGACATTAGGATTTCAATCTAAGCATGATAAAATTAGGTAGGTTTTCCTCCTAATCCTGATTTTAGGCTCACTCTTTATGATAACAGTTGGGGTTCAGTTTCCTCTAGACCTCTCGTGTATCTCTCTTTTCTCATCTCAAATTTCTTCAAGAAACTTAATAAAGAACGATAAACATCGTACGCTACAAGCCTTAAGTACATGGGAAATGATGAGTGAGGGGTTTCTCCTCGATTGTCTAGAGTGTTTAGCGTATGCCCTTTTGGGAGATATGCGACGCATTCGCTCCCGTGTCATAGTGTTTAGTGCGACATGAGTCTCAAACTAACTCGATCCACTTCTTTAAAATTCTTAAACCAAATTCAAACCTTTTTATCCTTCGGGATTGTTCTTTAAGCTATTTTTAGAAAAGAGTACGTTGTTTTTCAGTTCTACCGCAAACATGCATTGTCCCTAACTGCTGGAATGGAAACTTAACGTTGCTCATAAAAAACACTTAACCAACCAGTGGTCTAGTTACCCGAACTATGTTGGCTCTGATTTTTCATACCAGATAAGGATACGTAGGTACAAGACGATAATGTCTTGGCGAGCAAGCTTCCTCCCATCATACGTAGTTTCCCAAACTACGTTGACTCTGAATTTCCCATTGCACGAGGGAATACGTAGGCATATGGCGGCGATGTCCTATCGATTTTGTTCTTTCCTTTGCACCCCCAGTTTAGCAGTAGCTTTTAGATAACTAACCCCTTTGATTAGACAACAAGCGCGGATCCCGTTGAGTACAAAGGACGTGAGGGGTGCTCATACCTTCCCCTTGTGTAATTGACTCCCGAATTTGGTTGCGATGACCTTTTCTTTTTCCGTTCCTTCAGGTTTTCTTTGATCGTTTCCTTTCCCTCTCTTTGGGATAAATAACGTTCAATTGCAAATCTTCTATTTGTTTCTGCCGACCCTTTTTCGCAGTTGCGAGACGAACCAGAGATAGTGAAGAGATTTGTGACAGACCAGAGATAAGCAAATATTTTGGACGAGGCCAAAGAAAATGAGATATTTACCAACACCGGGATCGATATTTAGGTTGAACAAAAAAAGAGTGGCGACCAACTCAGGGTTGGAGTAAGAAAGACCAATGCGAGGATTAGAATAGATGGATTGTTACTAATGCGGGTATTAGTACGATGTTTACTGTAATAACCCAATTTTCATTAATTAATTATTTATGTTAATTAATTGATTTATTGAAATTATTGAATGATTATTGAAAGGAAGATATTGGAGAGAAATAGAAGGGAAAGATATATAAGAGAAAGTGGAAAGAAAAGGATAGAAACATAAGAGAAAGAGAAGAGAAAGAAAGAGGAAGAGGAGAAAAGAGAAGAAAAAAGAGGAGAAAGCTTGGAAAGCTCAAGAACGGCTTCTAGCTTCCGATCAATCAAGGTAAGGGTGTGAAATCTTATTATTTTATCAATGTGTATGATTATGTATGTGTTTGTTGAAGTTGTTTGGATTGTTGGAGAGTTTTTGCTCATTTTCCATTTTAGGGCAGAAATGGATTTAATCGATAGAGTCGATGTTTGAACGGTTAAAACTGAAATAAATTGCGTAGTTTAGTCGGGTAATATTTAGCCGTGATTATTGGATTTCGTTTGATTGAATTTGGTTGAATTTGTGAGTTTTGACATTTTTGGATAATTGGAGGTTAAGAATTTGGATGAAAACCGTAAGTCGTAGAATTTGTGTTTTATGATCCTAAATTGTTACTATATTATTGGTAATGATGAGTAGGTATTTAATCGGGATAAAATAATTAAATCGGTCGGGTTTTTGGGGTGGTTTTTGGGCACAAACCCGTAGCTTGTTTTTCCAAGTTTTTCAGGTGTTAATTGGTTAACACTATGGGTTAACCGATTAATGGTATTAAAAATGGACAAAAACTGAGTTTTTGGAGCCGTTAACCGGTTAACGGAATGCGTTAACCCGTTAACGCTGTAAGTGTGAGAAAATGTTTTTTTTTCTTCGAAACTTTGAAAATTCATAACTTCTTCACCGTTTATCGGATTTTGTCGTTCTTTATATCAAACTGAAGCTAATAATATGTTTTATAACTTGGTGAAAAGAAATATTATTTTTAGCCGACTTTTAGCCAATTTTACCGATTAATCGAGATTATTTATTTTAAATAAGTGAGGTTTAAATAATTAGAGCGTTTGGTTGCCGTTTGGCATAATGATTTCTATGCGATTGTATGTGTAGAATGCATGAGAACGTATTGTGAATATGTGTGTATTGTTTGATAAATGTGGCCTTTTGACAAATATATGCATTGTTTAAATTGATTAAAAATGCATGATAATTTATGATGAGGTTTGTTGCCGTTCGGCACGATATTGTGAATAATGCATGAGAACATATTGTGAATATGTGTGCATTGCTTGAAAAATGTGGTGGTGGTATTGAATTGTGAATGCATATGGATTGTATGCAATATTGTGAATAATGCATGAGAACATATTATGAATATGTGTGAATTGCTTGATAAATATGATGATGTTGAAAGTATGAATACTTTGATTAATATGGAATATGTGTTGTGTGTACAATCATAATATAATTCTTGTGTGATGAATTATTTGAGTATGCATGAGATTAAGATGCGAGAATGGTCTTAAGTGCATATGATTGTTTTATGAAAATATGCGTATGTGCAAAACTCGTACTCACTGGGGTAGAATAACAAGATGTTGTTCCTAGTGGAGTAATCACTGGGGTAGAATGACAAGATGTTATTCCTAATGGAGTAATCACTGGGGTAGAATAACAAGATGTTGTTCCTAGTGAGGTAGAGTGACATGGTCGTGTTCACTGGGGTAGGATGACTATATGCCGTTCCTAGTGAAATAATCACCGGGGTAGAATAACTGAGATGTTGTTCCTAGTGGAGTATACGTGATACAGTCGTACGCACTGGGGTAGAATGAATATGATGTTGTTCCTAGTGTTGGTGTTCACTGGGGTAGAATGACTATGTGTCGTTCCTAGTGAAATGATCACCGGGGTAGAATGACTGAGATGTTGTTCCTGGTGGGGTACAAGCGATGTACCCATAATCTCAAATGGAGATTGATGAGAATTGATGGGTTTATATGAGTTACATGACATAGCTATGATTGTGATATGAAAGTATGCATGTGTGCAATTGTGTATGACTTGTGGAATTGAGAGTTGTGAATAAGCATGATTGTTTATGTTTATATGAATTGTGGTGAATTAAATATAATGTGTATGTTTATGTGAATTGATTGAAACTATGGATGTGTGCATGATGAATATGCTTGGTGATTATCCATATTTGTTTATATATATATATATATATATATATATATATATATATATATATATATATATATATATATATATATATATATATATATATATATATATATATATATATATATATATATATATATATATATATATAAGCATAGAAAACATTTATTCTATATTTCTCACCACAATTTATATATATATATATATATATATATATATATATATATATATATATATATATATATATATATATATATATATATATATATATATATATATATATATATATATATATATATATATATATATATATATATATATATATATTATGATGTATATGATGAGTTATGATAAATTGTGGTGAGAAATATAGAATAAATGTTTTCTATGCTTATATATATATATATATATATATATATATATATATATATATATATATATATATATATATATATATATATATATATATATATATATATATATATATATATATAAGCATAGAAAACATTTATTCTATATTTCTCACCACAATTTGTATATATATATATATATATATATATATATATATATATATATATATATATATATATATATATATATATATATATATATATATATATATATATATATATATATATATATATATATATATATATATATATATATATATATTATGATGTATATGATGAGTTATGATAAATTGTGGTGAGAAATATAGAATAAATGTTTTCTATGCTTATATATATATATATATATATATATATATATATATATATATATATATATATATATATATATATATATATATATATATATATATATATATATATATATATATATATATATATATATATATATATATATAATTATATGCATTGATTATTATGATAATATTTCTCACTCTTCTGCTGGAATGATGTTCTATCTGGCATCGTGTAGGTATCAAGAGTAGAGCTGCTTGTAGTTGCGAAGTCGCTATTGGTGTAGTTGTTTAGTAATTTAATTATGTTGGGTCGAGTCATGCTCTGGTCATGTAACACTGGGATCGTTTGGTTATATTTTAGAGATACATTATGTACTCTATGAATGTTTTTATATTCATTAGAATATTGTGATGTTGGCCTTAGCGCCTAAGAAATGTTGAATTATATGATGAGCATGGTTATTCTGTTAAGAGAATTATGATATAAATTGAATCTGCTGCTACATGCAGAATGAAACTTTGAAAAGCATGATTATTTATTGAAGTGTTAATGAGCATGACAAGTGGTTTTTGATGTTTGAAAGTTATGTGTGATGCCCTTTTGTAAATGCATGATTATTTACTTTGATTATTCATATATTTTTCGTGGGGTTTAGAAGGGTGTTACATTAGTGGTATCAGAGCAGGTCGGTCCGTCCGGCCAAGTTGTCTAATGTTGTTTGTTCCCTTGTATGCGACATGTGTGTGAAAACACTGTCGGTGCGTGTTTGCTGCCTAACCTTTGTCTGCAGAAGTGGGAATAATTCAAGTGGGGGAGAAACTTGTGCTTCTCCAGGATGCTGCAAGTGTGGAATGGAGGCAATTTAAAGTACATAAGAGGGATTATCTGAGAAGTGGTTTAGAGTTGGTTGTTGTTGTGTTTGTGCCAGAGTTGGAGACTTCAATTGGTTAGTGTGAGATTTAAAATGGTTGGTGAATCTCAAGAGCTTAAGGTATTTGTTTGATTTGGAAAAGTTGAATATGAGGCAGAGAAAATAATTGCGGCTCCGGAAGAATTATGGTTTTGGGGTGAATTACCATTCGGGTGAAGAAAACGTGGTAGCTTATGCATTGACTTGGAAATCTTTGCATATACTGATGATGAGGGTGAAAAGAGTTAGAACGGATTGAGAGATTTTGTGATATGAGTTTGGTTGTTAAGAGACTTCTTATGGAGTTAAGCTTAGTATGTTGAACTTTACTAGTGGTATTTGTGATGAGATTCGATAAGGTCACAACTCTGGTTTGAGTTGGTAGAATGGTTGAATTTGATGAATTAAGGTCGAAGGACTGACTTTCGGATTTATGGAAATGGTATCATGAGATGTCATGATAGAGTTTGTGTTCTAGATATTATTAAGTGGAATAAGAGTATTGAGGTAGATGAAGTATCCATCCCGGTGCTATGAAGATGTAACCGGATTTGAGGAAATTATTTTGATGGCCATAGTTGAAGAGAGAAGTGGTTGAGTTTGTATATGCTGGTTAGACTTGTTGGAAGTCGAAGAATAAACGTCAGAGACCGTTGGGTCCGATGCAACCGTTGAATATTCCAGAGTGGAGATCGGATAGTATTCCCATGGATTTTGTGTTGGGTTTTTCGGAGAATTTGAGGGATATGATTTTACTTGGGTGATTTTGGATAGAATGACTAAATTGGCTCTTTTCCTAACAAGGAAGATTAATCATTCTATGTTGAAGCTAGTTGAGATTGTGCAAGAGACGACTGAAAAGATCAAAAGGATCCAAGAAAGACGTGTTTTGAGAGTTACGATAGTGACTGGTGTTGGTCGAGCTTTGAAGTCTCGAAAGCATACACCATGTTTTGTTGATTTGTATCAGAGTGGCACAGCGGAAGCGTGAGCGAAGTAGCATGTTAGATTGTTTTACCGCTGTCGAAAGGAATTAAAAAGGTTTTGAAAATGACAAGTTTAAAGGAAAATGCAGGAGGTTAAATTGCAGGTTAAGGTAAAATGCAGAAAGTTAAATAGCATAAAATATAGACGAAAATAAAGTTTCAGGAAAGGCATAAAATGGCAGTTAAATACAAAAGATGAAGGTTAAAGAATAACATGCGAAGAAAAATGCAGAATAAACAACTGCATACAAATGGTAAAGATATGTAAATTGCATTAATGAAAGGGGATGGTGTTGCATCACATACATTCTCGCTAACTCGTTTCTCTACACGCGGGTACTTTGAGTAATTTGGAGTGACTTGTACAAGACGAATGAACACCCTTATTCTATAAAAATAACTCCTATTTATAATGCTAACAAATAACTACTAAATGACAGTTATTGCTTCTCAACGTGTCCTTTTGGCGTTTTTTTTCCAACTTCAACTATTCCCACGTTCGCCCACTAGCAATTTGAAACTTAAATATTAAGAATCCCTTGAGCCTTAATGGTAACTGCCACGCGTTTCTTTCAGTAGGATCTTGGTTGAAGGCTTTTCCAACACTTAGCATTTTTCTAGAAATTTCCCAACCTCTCTTCGACTCAGGCTTCATCAAAGCTGCGTCGAAGCCTTCTTATGTTTTAAAATAACATTCTGCTTGATATAATTTTGATTTTATTCGCGTCGAAAATGAGAGCTAACATACGTAGATAAATGATAACACGCGACCTTGCATTTGAAATTCTTACGTCCTTCCCTAACAACCAAATGGACTAACTCATTCATTCGAGATAAAATACGACTAAAACCCATATATTAGTGAAATTCCCAAAAAAATTAGGGTATGACAGTTGCCCCTTTTTAATTACCCTTCAGCTTGAGGGTGAAAAAGACTAACTCTTTGCGCGTTTGTGGTGGAGGATAATTAAATACCGAAAGATCTCAATTTTGTCCCTTAAGAGGAAATAATTGTATGAAGGACTAACTTCGCTAAGGATATGCAGGCATGCAACCATCCCCAGATTAGAATTGTACCTTCAATTTTGATTTGATGATGACCCCTCGGGTAGGGCCAAAGTGAAAATATTGCTCTGCTTAGATGCAACAAAGACGTTAATGAAAACGGGATGAACAAGTGTCATGGACGGAGCCAAACAAATGAGGTATTATGGACAAGGCTAGAGAAATTAGGATATTCTTGTGGGCCAGAGAAATGGGACATTATAGACAGACCAGAGAAATGGAACATTTTGGACGGGTCAGAGAAATGACACATTCTAGACGAGGCCAAAGAAAATGAAATATTCTAGACAAGGCCATAGAAAATGAAATATTTTGGATGAGGTCAAAGAAAATGAGATATTTTGGACGAGGCCAGAAAAATGGGACATTCCGGACAGACTAGAGAAAATGAGATATTTTGGACAAGGCTAGAAAAATGGTACATTCCAAAAGAACTTGAGAAAATTAGATATTCTGGACGGGTCAGATAAATGGGACATTATAGATGGGTCATAGAAAATGAGACATTCTGGAAAGACCAGAGAAAATGAGATATTCTGGACATACCGAATAAATGAGATATTTTGGACAGGGCAGAGAAATGAGATATTCCTAACGAACCATAGAAATGAGATATTCTAGACAGACAGATAAATTAAAATATTTCAGATGGACCAGATATGATTAAAAGACTCTGGCCGGACCAGAGATGGTGAAGAGACTCCTGACGGACCAGAGATAAACAAATATTTTGGACGAGGCCAAAGAAAATGAGAAAATTTACCAACACTGGGATCGATATTTAGGTTGAACAAAAAAAGAGAGGCGGCCAACTCAGGGTTGGAGTAAGAAAGACCAATGCGGGGATTATAATAGATGGATTGTTACTAATGCGGGGAGTACTACGCAGATAAATGATAACACGCGACCTTGCATTTGAAATTCTTACGTCCTTCCTTAACTACCAAATGGACTAACTCATTCATTCGAGATAAAATACGACTAAAACCCATATATTAGTAAAACGCCCCAAAAAATAAGGGTATGATAGTTGTCCCTTTTTAATTACCCTCAACTCGAGGGTGAAAAAGACTAACTCTTTGCACGTTTGTGGTGGAGGATAATTAAATACCGAAAGATCTCAATTTTGTCCCTTAAGAGGAAAAAATTGTATGAAGGATTAACTTCGCTGAGGATATGCAGGCACATAACCATCCCCAGGTTAGAATTGTACCTTCAATTTTAATTTGACGATGACCCCTCGGGTAGGGTCGAAGTGAAATGAGTCCTCTGCTTAGATTCAACAAGGACGTCAATGAAAACGGGATGAACAAGTATCATGGACGGAGCCAAAAAAATGAGGTATTCTGGACGAGGCTAGAGAAATTGGGATATTCTTGTGGACCATAGAAATGGGACATTATAGACAGAACAGAGAAATGGAACATTTTGGACGGGTCAGAGAAATGACACATTCTAGACGAGGCTAGAGAAAATGAAATATTCTAGACGAGGCCATAGAAAATGAAATATTTTTGACGAGGTCAGAGAAAATGAGATATTTTGGACGAGGCCAGAAAAATGGGGCATTCCGGACGGACCAGAGAAAATGAGATATTCTTGAAGGGTCATAGAAATGAGATATTTCTAACAGACTAGAGAAAATGATATATTTTGGACAAGGCTAGAAAAATGGCACATTCTAGGCGAACCATAGAAAGTTAGATATTTTGGACGGGTCAGTTAAATGGGACATTATGAACGGGTCAGAGAAAATGATACATTCTGGATAGACCAGAGAAAATGAGATATTTTGGATGTACCAAATAAATGAGATATTCCGAACAGGGCAAATAAATGAGATATTCCTGACGAACCATAGAAATGAGATATTCTAGACAGACGGATAGATGAAAATATTTCGGATGGATCATATATGATGAAAAGATTCTGGTCGGACCAGAGATAGTGAAGAGATTCCTGACGGACCAAAGATAAGCAAATATTCTGGACGAGGCCAAAGGAAATGAGATATTTACCAATACCGGGATCGATATTTAGGTTGAATAAAAAAAAGGCGACCAACTCGGGGCTGGAGTAAGAAAGACCAATGCGGGGATTGGAATATATGCGTTGTTACTAATGCGGGGATTAGTACGCAGATAAATGATAACACGCGGCCTAGCATTTGAAATTCTTACGTTCTTCCTTAACTACCAAATGGACTAACTCATTCATTCGAGATAAAATACGACTAAAACTCATAAATTAGTAAAATGCTCATAAAAAATTAGGGTATGACAGTTGTCCCTATTTAATTAGTAAAATACCCATAAAATATTAGGGTATGACAGTTGCCCCTATTTAATTACCCTTCAATTCGATGGTGCAAAAGACTAACTCTTAGCATGTTTGTGGTGGAGGATAATTAAATACCAGAAGATCTCAATTTTGTCCCTTAAGAGGAAAACATTGTATGAAGGACTAACTTTGCTGAGGATACGCGGGCACGCAGCTATCCCCATGTTATAATTGTACCTTCAATTTTGATTTGATGATGACCCCTCGGGTAGGGTCGAAGTGAAAATATTGATCTGCTTATATGCAACAAGGATGTCAATGGAAACAGGATGAACAAGTGTCATGGACGGAGCCAGAAAAATGAGGTATTCAGGATGAGGCTAAAGAAACTGGAATATTCTGGTCGGTCATAGAAATGGGACATTATGGACAGACCAAAGAAATGGGACATTTTAGACGGGCCAGAGAAATGACACATTATGGATGAGGCCAGAGAAAATGAAATATTCTAGATGAGGCCAAAAAATGGGACATTTCGGACAAACTAGAGAACATGAGATATTCTGTACGGGTCAGAGAAATGAGATATTCTAGAAGGACTAGAGAAAATGAGATATTTTGGACAAGGCTAGAAAAATGGGACATTCCAGATGGACCAGAGAAAATTAGATATTCAGGACAGGCCAGATAAATTGGACGTTCTGGACAGGTCAGAGAAAATGAGACATTTTAGACAGACCAGAGAAAATGAGATATTATTGGCGTACCAAATAAATGATATATTTCGGATGGGTCAGAGAAACAAGATATTCCTGACGAACTAGAGAAAAGAGATATTCTAGAAAGACGGATAGATGAAAAGATTCTGGACGGACCAGATATGATGAAAAGATTTTGGTCGGACCAGAGATAGTGAAGAGAATCCTTATGGACCAAAGATAAGCAAATATTATGGATGAGGCCAGAGAAAATGAGATATTTACCAACACGGGGATCAATATTTAGGTTGAACAATAAAAGAGAGGCGACAAACTCGGGGTTGGAGTAAGAAAGACCAATGCGGGGATTGGAATAGATGGAGTGTTACTAATGTGGGGATTAGTGCACAGATAAATAATTTGTTGGGGATGCACAAGGTCATCCCTTACGATCGAGTAGTGTGGGTTCTTTAGGATGATCCTTCGCTGGGGAAGGTTTTAGGGCGAATTCAATGGAGGAAAAAATTGTTGAGGAACATCTTTCAAATGAGACTTTATAGGGAAGTCTAATAGGAAAGTTAATAAGCCTACTTGCTGAAAATAAACTAGATCTAATAGTAATAATAATAACAATAATATAAATATAATCTAAGAAATAAAACTAATAATGAAAAATAAAATAAAAACAATGACAATAATAAAAAAAATAACACTAAATAATGACAATACTACCATAAAAATAATAAATAATACTAATAATAATTAATAATAATAAATCTAATAATAAAAATAAAATAACTAATAAAAAAATATAAATCTATTCTAATAGTATAAATCATAAATAAAAGATAAAAATAGTAATAATGACTAATAATAGTAAGATATTATAATATAAAAAACTAGTAGTGTTAAACTAACAATACTAATACTATAATTCTAATATAATAATATTAGATAAAAATGAAAAGGAAGAAAGGGATAACTCATTCATTTCAAATAAAATGCGACTAAAATCGATATAATAGTAAAGTATCGAGATAAATTAGGGGTATGACATCAGGGTATTTAAATATTTAGGATATGAAAAAATCGTTTATCCACATTTTTAATCATTTAAGAAGTACGGGTAAGTCTTTTCAAACTGAGAATTCAATTAACAATGTTCTTATGTGCCTAAAGTGCAGCTAGAAACCTAAACTTAATGGAATTTTTAAATCTAACAATTTGTCTTATATGTATTTAGATATTTGTTTCGTAAACTGGAGGACCGTGAGATTAAGCTAAAAATGATTGTTAAAAATGATAAAAGGTGATAAGAAAAAGAAAATATGTGTACTCTAGGTTGAGTAAGCCAAAGAATAAAAAGAGCAATGAAGATATGAATCTCTTAATCCATAAGTTCAAAAAATTCATAAGACGCAAAAAAACAACCTCAACTTATCCAAAATAAAAATGAAGAAAGATTATCTTTTGTGACTACATGCTTTCAATGCAGAAAGCAACATCACATAAAGCCAGATTATAATTGAAACTAGAAAAGATTTGAAATATACAAAATATTGACAAAATGACTTCAAACACAGGGGGGTGTATTGTGTTGTTTGAAAATCGAAAACAATTTATAAAAAATTTGGTCTTTAAAGAAATTATATTATACTTGATAAACGCACATAGATATGAGAGCAAAAACATAGAAAGAAAATCGAGATAAATATGAATTACTATGAATTTGAAATGACTGATCTAGGCAAAATGACATACTTTCTAGGGATGGAGTTCAGATATTCTGAGAAAGGTATCATTTTGCATCAGCTCAAGTATGAATTGGAACTTCTGAAGAGATTTGATATGAATAATTGTAAGATGGCTGTCACACCTTCTGATACAAATCAGAAACTGGATTCAGACTCTGAAGGAAAGGATGTAGACGCTACAACCTTCAAACAGTTGGTTGGTTCTCTGAGGTATCTGTGCAATACCAGACCTGATATCTGCTACTCAGTTGGGATGGTTAGTAGGTTCATGAGTAAACCTAAGTGGTCCCATTACCAAGCTGCTGTCAGGATTCTGAGGTATATCAAAGGAACTCTGAAGTATGGAGTGTTATTTCCCTCTGGAGGAAATAATGAGTCAGAACTTCTGAGTTATTCAGACTCTGATTGGTGTGGAGACAGAGTTGACAGAAGAAGTACATCTGGGTACTTGTTCAAATTTCTGGGAGGTTCCATTTCTTGGTGTTCCAAGAAGCAACCTGTTGTGGCGTTGTCAACCTGTGAAGCTGAATACATTGCAGGTGCTGTTACTGCATGCCAAGCTGTGTGGATTCTGAATCTGTTGCAGGATCTGAAGATTAAAGTAGACAAACCTCTGAAGTTGATGATTGACAACAAGTCTGCAATCAATCTTGCCGGAAACCCAGTGTTGCATGGGAGAAGCAAGCATATTGAGACCAAGTATCATTTTCTGAGACATCAAGTTCAGAGTGGAGTGTTAGAAGTTGTACACTGCAGCACTCAGAAGCAGTTGGCAGATGTTCTGACGAAAGCTATCAAGACTGATCAATTTCTTAGACTAAGGGATGGAATTGGTGTTACAAGTTTTGATGGAATATGAATTAAGGGATGGTATTAGAATATTAATAGTAATTCATATTTATTTAGTTGTACTATTTTCTTAGCCCCTAAGTTTGTTAGGGGGTATTTTAGTATTTTATCTTATTCTAGTAACCCTAGTTTTAGCTTATAAATAGGGTGACAATCATTGTAACTTTTATCATGTTTTTGTAGTCGTCATTCTTAATAGAATATTTCCTTTGTTCATCATTTATTCACCTTTGCACCAACAAGATACACAACAAAAATAACATAAACAAATAAAGAGAGAAGGAATAATGAGAATGCACCAAGAGATTTATACAAGTTTTGCCTAACCACTTGGCATATTGTTATCCCCCTAAGAGTTTTCTCTTGAGAGTTTCACTAAAATCATACCTGAACTTTAATAGGATCAGCCCACGAACTGTCTACAACAAACAAATATGGCTTTCACATATACTTAGCTTAAGAATCTTAAAACTGAGCTTTTGCACAAGCTTTTCTTATGAACCAACAAACAAAGCTCTTACACAGATTAAACTGAATAACCAACTTACAATGTTTTTACACATGTGAAGCTAAAGAGCCTAAAAATAAAATTTTATTAATTTTAGCTTGTAACCTTTAAATCATTTACAAAATAATTCACAAGTGAACCACACTCTTGAAAATAAAGAAAATAAAGAACATCATTAGTTACAACACAACTATCACAATGGTTTTTCAGTCTTTTAGCATTACAGAAATTCTCGTCAAAAAGAAATTTCAAGAACAAAGAGACTAGAAGAAAAATATAGAGATTTCTATTTGGAAATTTGGTGTCTAATAAAATGAGAAGTCTCTATTATATGGGAAAAAATTGTCTTAAAAAGCAAATTATCAATGGGTCAATTAATAAATTTAATAATTAAATCATGTGTTAATTGATTAACACTCTTCAAAAGGCACAACCTTAATTCAAAATTGAAAATCTTAAAACGCCTATATGAATCAAAGTCATTATAGTTCGTAGTTTGGTTAGTTGGTTAATTTTAGTTTATGAAAAAATATTTCATCGCTCGGGAGCGAGAGTTAATTTTTAAATTGTTTTGAATTGAGATAGGTGCACAGGGGCAAAAAAAAAAAAGAGAGTCAATTTGATGAGAGATGGTGAATATTACTCCGTGAAAAAAGATTTTGTCTTCTTTTTTTTTTGTTTTTTTTTATTATATGAAAAGAAAAAATATTTTTGTGTTTTTGATATTTAAGGAAAAAATATTGTTTTTTTGGTATTTTAGAAATTAACTTAACAAACTAATGAGGAAAATCATTTTTTTTATAGTTTTATGTCTTTTATTAACTAAAATAAACTTAATTATATAAAACCTCTAAATAGCCTAATTAAAATAAAACTAAAATTAATAACGAAAGGAAAATAAAAATAAAAGAAAGAACATAAAAAGGAAAAATATGAGACAAAGGGAGTGTATAAAGTAGTTTGGCCCACAAGGCTAAGTAAAACCCTAATTCTAGTGAAGTATATAAATAAATAAAAAGTAAAAAAAAAAAAAAGAATAAAAATAGAGATAAAGATTGATTAATGGTGTGTTGTTTCTAAAACATGAAGAAGAAAAAAAGACGAGGAATCTTTTATATTGAGTTGACTATTTGACTATATTATAAAAAAAAGGATTTTCAATAAGATTTCTTGATGACAGAGAAAAGAAGATTTGAAACAAGTGATTTTTTTTATAAAAGAAATGACTCTAAAAATAAATAAAGATTATAATTTGAAACAAGAGGATTTTCAAGAAAGAAAAGAAGATTTTTTCTAAAATTTGAAACAAATGATTTTTTTAATTAAAAAAAAGACTCTAAAAATAAATAAATAAAAAACATGAACCTCGCGAATAAAGATTATAAATTGTACACAAAACAAATAACAATTGAACAATCAAACTAAAACTCAAACAAGAATAAAATCTAACGTACATCAAACACATTAATCAGACGCATGCTTAAAAGTATGAAAAAAAATGGTATTCAACCTGGGGTGTCGAGACCATTATAAATTGCCTTCTCCCTTCTTTTATTTCTCTTTTCTATGTGATATTCCCTTTTCTATGGTGTAGAAACTAATGTTTATTTATACTGTGAAAAATTAGGTTAAAAGACAAAACGGGATAAAATCAAATCAAATAAAATCAAATCAAATAATATCAAATATTATATGCTTTGTTTTGATCAACAAGCTGACAAAATTTGACCAAACAGAAGCAAGTTTGTCAATATATGACAAATTAGAAGACGAGAATGACAAATGGGAAAATATTCTATATTCTTTGTGATTTTTTTATATTTTAAAGCAATTAATAAAAATGTAACAATTAATCTATTTGTAAAAATAAAATGAAATCAAACTATTTAAAAACCAAATTAAAATCAAACTAAAAAAAATCTAATTAAACTAATTTAAATCCTATTGAATAAATACAATACAATACATGTAAAACAAGATTTTTTTTATGTTGTGTTTTTATTTATTTATTATTTTTGGCATAATTTTATAGATTGAGTCTTTAGGTTCAAGTTTGTAAAAATGAAAATATTTGTATGATTGAGACTAATTGTAATTGATTATGATTGATTGAAATTTGATTGAGAATGATTAACTTAGGGATCAAACTGGTGTATTTGTGGAATGATTTGTTCAATCTAATGTAATTTATAAATCACTCATAAATGAAGATATGATTTTTTTTTCATTTGATCTAAATTGAAATGATTTTGATATTTTTATGACAAAAAGTGAATAAAAATGAAAATAATACTAGGGTCATGCTAACCAGTGCCCTCAGGGGACTAGTTAAGAATTCCAAATAAAGAAAATATGTTATATTTAGTTCACTCAATACACACAATATTCGTTAAAAAAATATGATTATTTCTCTTTTCAGGACATTGAATACACATATATTTAGAAAAAAAAAATGTATTTTCAATCTCTTAAATAATGTCCAACTTACCATTTTAATCTCTTAACCAATGCCCTGAGGGCACTCGTTAGCATTTCCCTAGTAATAAACCTATCAATATAAATGGAAATAAAATATATCTAATGGCAATAATAACAATAGAAATATAATTTAATAATTAAAACTAATCATGAGAAATAAAATAAAAAACAATGACAATAATAAAACAAATAACACTAAATAATGACAATAGTACCGTAAAAATAATAACTAATACTACTAATAATAATTAATAGTAATAAATTTAATAATTATTATTAAATAAGAAATAATAAGAATATAAATCTATTCTAATAGTATAAATCATAAATTTAAAAAAAAAAGACTAATAATAATATATATATTATAATAAAAATACTAGTAGTGCTAAACTAATAATACTAAAACTATAATTTTAATATAATAATGTAATCTAATAAAAATAAAATAAATCTAATAATAATACATAAATAATTCTAAAAAAGATATGGTAATATCTATAATGATGCAAAAATAAATAAATAAAATTAGTAATGATAATAACAATTGTAACAGTAAAAAATAAAATTAAAAATAAAATTGATGATAATCAAAATAATTCTAAACTAATAAGAATATGGTAGTAATAATGGTAAAAATAAAAATAACTAAATAGACTAACTCATTAACTACCAAATTGCATTTGAAATCCTTACATCCTTTATTAACTACTAAATGGGCTAACTCATTCATTCGATATCAAATACAACTAAAACTCATATAATAGTAAAATGTTAGACAATTGGGGTATGACAGCTGCCCCTATTTAATTGTCCTTCAACTCGAGGGTGCGAAAGATGAAGTCTTTGTACGTTTGTGGTGGAGGATAATTAAGTACTGACAGATCTCAAATTTGTTCCTTAAGAGGAAAAAACTATATGAAGGACTAACTTCGCTGAGGATATGCGGGCGCACAGCCATCTCCAGGTTAGAGTTGTACCTTCAATTTTGATTTGATGATGAGCCCTCAGGTTGGGCCGAAGTGAAATGAGTCCTCTTCTTAGATGCAGCAAGGACGTCAATAAAAATGGGATGAACAAGTTTCATGGACTAGCCAAAAATGAGGTATTTTGGACGAGACTAGAAAACTGAGATATTCTGGTGGGCCATAGAAATGGGACATTCTGGACGTGGCAAGTAGGGCTGCCAATGAACCAAACCAACTCGAAGATAGTTCGGAATTCGACTCGACAATTAAATCATTGAACTAGGTTCATGAACCAAATGAGTTAAGTATGAGCGAAAAATTAAGTTCGTTAACTAAATGAGCTGAACTTGAACTATACATAGTTCGACTCGTTAGGTTCATGAGTCAACTCGATTACATATGAAAAGAATTATACTGTCTTTAAGATTAGGTTTAAATATTTACTTCAAATCTTAGACAAATTTAATCTTCAATTTAGTAGTTTTTGAATTAGACTCTCAAATGTATCTCTTGAAAGTTGTGTAGGTTTTGAATTAGTAGATTTCGAAGATAAAGTTTAATTTCAATATGATAACTTTTATTTTATTTAAAAAATATATATTTATTTAAAATGTCAAATATACTAAAATATATATATATATATATATTTAAAAAAATAGTTTTTAAGTTCGTGAACCATGTGAGCTGAACCTAATGAGATGAACCTAACGAGTCGAACCGAACTGTTCGTGAACTTATAACGAGTCGAGTTTGAGCTTAAAAAAAAGTTTGTGTCGAACTCGAACTCAAACTCGAATTCGAACAATTCTTAACGAGTCGAGCCGAGCTGAGGTGAGTTCGACTCGACTCGACTCATTTCCAGCCCTAGTGGCAAGAGAAAATGAAATATTCTAGACGAGGCCATAGAAAATGAAATCATCTGGAGGAGGCCATAGAAAGTGAAATATTATGGACGAGGTTAGAGAAAATGAGATATTTTGGACAAGGCCATAAAAATGGAACATTCCAGACGGACCAGAGAAAATGAGGTATTCTAGACGGGTCAGAGAAATAAGATATTTTGGGCGGACTATAGAAAATGAGATTTTTTTTAACAAGGCTAGAAACATGGGACATTCTAGATGGACCAGAGAAAATTAGATATTCTAGACGACCATAGAAATGGGACATTCTGGATGGGCCAGAGAAAATGAGACACTATGGACAGACTAGAGAAAAAGAGATATTTTGGACGTGCCATATAAATGAGATATTGCGGATGGGGTAGAGAAATGAGATATTCATAACGAACAAGAAAAATGATCAATGGGTCAATTAATTAATTTAATAATTAAATCATGTGTTAATTGATTAACATTCTTCAAAAGGCGACAACCTTAACTCAAAAAAGGAAATCTTAAAACGGCTATATGAATTAATCGGTTAATTTTTTTTCAAATTGTGTAAGATGCCTTTCACCTTGCTTTATTTGATTTGACCAAAATCTTGATCAATTACGTAGTGACAAAATTTCTCTAATTGTTTATAAACACTTTTTAATCAATTTTATTTATGCCTTGATAGCTTTTTAGGAAGTTTTATAAAATCAGAGAGGATTCAAAAAGACTTTATTGTGTGTGTGTGTGTGTGATTATCTCTGTGCTTTAAGACTTATTATTGATTTTTTACAATTTAAATTGTTCACTATAAAATGCTTAGTCCAGGATTAGGCGAGTTTTCACACTTTCTCTCTTTCAGACTTTAAGAACCTCTCCTTGATTCAACAATTTATTTACACTTCAACTGAAATATTGAATCATTTGAATGATGAGACTTGAGATATATTATCCTTGATCAAATGCCACCATTAGGAGTTACTGGATAGTTGGTATCAACTCCTCTATTAGCTTTGTGGACTACATTTGTCTCTCATTCAGGATTAAATCCCAAAGTAAAAAAGTAAATTATTGACTTTTTAAGGCACTTGTAAATAAGTATTTGAGACTATAAAATTTTAAAAAAGATTTAGATTTATGACTCTATTAAACTGTCAAGTTGATCCTAATATTTTAATAATTTGTTATTAATTTGATCAATATATTTAACCATTTTATATCAATTTAGTCAATGGCTCTTATAATGACTAATATGAATTAAGCTTCACAAAGGGTGACTAGGAGGTCGATTTGGATGAATCAATATTGTCATCCCTCTAGAAGTTAGCATTCCTCATTGAGGTTGTAAAATGGGAGAGTGGGTTGAGGTTCGCAAGAAAAAAATCCCTCAAGCGGTGAGTAGGAGGTCAATTTGGACGGCTCAAGGTGGAAAAAATGGCGAGGAAGCAGAACCACTTGCCATTTTCTTCTTCATTGAGTTCCCCGATTCATATGAAGTAAAAGAGATATTTGAAGTGTTTAAATAATTCGGCTTAGTGGTAGAACTTGTCATTCCACCAAGGAGAGACAAGCATGGAAAATGTTATGGTTTCGTCCGATTCAGGAAGGTGGCAAATAAGAGGATCATGGCGGTTAAGTTGGATAATATCATTATCCAAGGGAAGAAGATATACGCATATGTTTCGAGATTTCAACGTGACAACAAGAAATTTCACAACAATGAGAAGAAAAGCAAGTTCATGGAAGACAGGGGCGGCAGGAGATGAATTCAACAACATGATAACGGGATATGGAATCTAAGAGGAGCTAAGGTATCCTATGTAGGGATGTAAATGGATATTATAATATTCGTATCCGCCTTGTTAGATAAATATGATATCAGTATCCGTCCCATATCCATGCAGATATCCATTAAGCGGGTTTTACGGTATTCACGGATATTTACAAATATCCATGGATAATATTTTTTTTTATAAAAAATATTTTTAATTTCTTTTAAATACACAAAAAATTATTATCATATAACATCCATACAAAAGGTTCGACAGAGGAATGATGAAAGATTGGACGACAGAGGAGTAGGAAGGGAGACACTAGTTCGACAGAGGAATGGTGATATTAGTTAGTTGGACTGTGAAATTGATAAAGTGATGTAAGAAGTATCAAAGAGTTTAAATATGAAATGACTAATAGAATTTGAATGAAAAGTGAAAAGTTTTCTTCAAAGAAAATTTCAAAAAAAAAAGTATAAGAAGACTAGTTTTTTTTAGAAGATGAAAAGATAAGGTATAATAAACTAATGATATTTAAATAATTTTTATAATTTATAAACGGATATGGATATCCGCGGGTATGGATATCATTAAACTCATATCCATATCCATTAATAAACGGGTATTTAAATATCCATTTATTTTATCCGTGGATATCCACTAAGCTACCCGCCCCATATCTGTGACGAATTTTATCCATGGATATCTGCGGGTACTGATATTTTTGCCATCCCTAATCCTATGCCCAAGCGGTTGGTGGTAGGAGTGTAGGAGGAGATATTAACGACACATATATTGGACTGAAGATGACTAATAGAAGGGGTCGTCGAAGTTGGGAGCCTGTGGAGACAAAAACCTGATTTGTGCACCTTCAGTTCAATATAGAGAAGAAAGACATTGTTATATTTTCAAAAGCATTTGTGAGGGTGGTAGAAAAGTCGCGATTAACTTACAATGTTCAAAAAGCTCTATATTCTAAAGGCTTATTCCAAATAAAAGCTATGTCGATGGAAGCCAACTTATGTTTATTAGAGGAAATGGAAGAGGGCGAGATTAAAACTATGGTAAATGAGGCAAACGCTTGGGTAACCCGGTGGTTCTCTAGGATTCATTCATGGTCACTAGAGGACGTAGATAATGAAAGAGACACACTTGGTTACGTTGCTATGGCCTACCTTGTCATGCTTGGTGCCCAAAATTCTTTAAGTTTGTAGCTAGCACTGTTGGTGAATTTGTTCGACCTGATAAAGAAACGGAACATCATCTGAAGCTAGATGTGGCTAGGTCCTTGGTCAAAACAAAGTATACTATGAGTTTGAACGAAACATTCAATGTGGATGTGAATAACAAGATTTACAAAATCAAGCTGGAGGAAGATATGCATGGGCCAAAGAGGATCGTTATCCCTAAGAGTTGTGAAAAGGTGAGTGAAACTGATAATAATGATTTTGACGATAATGATGATGAAGTGTTGGATGAGTCGGAGGAAGACGAGGAAAGTGAAATCATGGAGATAAATATTGACGACATCAAAATGGTAATCACAACATTGTTGGCCCCAATGAAGTGTGCTATGAAAAATGTGTAGAAAACAAGGGATGCAATGATGTTGAGGCTAGGAATGTGGCGTTGGAGGCTACTGACTTATCAGAAAAGGACGTGTTAGGTGAAAAGGTGTTCATTGGAAGTGGGGAAGCAGACAAAATAGCCAATAAGGATGATAGGGAAAAGTCAATTCTAATTAATGTAGTAGAGGGGGGACCCAAGATGGGATGTATGAGAATATTGAATAAGGGGTTGCTGGTAGGTGATGTTGCATGAGTGTATGATATTAAGGCGCTAGTTGAGTTGCAAAGTAGACCAACTGGTATGGGTCAGGAACGAATTTCTTCATATCCAATATCTTGTTCAGATGGTGGGTCGGGTGACCCAATTATGTATATTAAGCCCAAAAAGAAAAAACCATTGAATGAAAGAAAATATTAAAATACCATTTTCACCCTTGTACTTTTCAACCCTAATCCATTCTGAAATTTTTTCAATTTGAACCTTTATCGTCGAAGAAATTAGGTCACTCAAATCATAAAATTTATGAAGTTGAAGACTCGATTTCTAGATACTATGGCGGTTTGATCCTGTGTTATGAATCAATTGATGATTCAGATGTAAACCAAGGAAATTCACGTATCAGAATGAGTCTTGAAAATATTCCAACTAAAGTGTGGAAATCTATAAAGAATTTGGGCATTGAAGGCGATGAGTATGACGAGCTTCTCGAAGGCATCATCATAGAAATGGAAGCAATAGATAGGAAAAAATTTCAAGATAAGATGGTGTCTGCTAATTCAGTTTAATGAATTTTGTTACTTTTAATGTCAGAGGATGCAGAAATTCAATAAAACGGAGAAAATTCAGGCACATTGTTTCAAAAGGGAAGGCAGCTATTTGTTTTATTCAGGAATCCAAATGTCAGAAGATGAGTGATAGCTTTGTGTATAGCTTATAGGGAGGTGATGATTTCCAGTGGTCTGGTGCTGATTTCTTTGGGCAATCAATGGCTCTAATAACAATTTGGAGGAAGGATTCCTTTTGCCCAAGTTCTAATGTATTGTGGAAAGGAAATAATTTCTATTTTATTTATGTATATTCACTTTGCTTTCTAGTTGAGAAACAAATATTCTGGTCCGAATTACTTGAGTAGAAACATAAACTTTTACCTGGTGAGTGGGTGGTTAGGGAGATTTCAATACTGTGAAAGTTCAGGACAAAAGGATGGGTAGGGGTGCAGAATAGTGTAGAAATGGAATAATTTGATGCCTTTATTAAGCTTATGGAACTTGTGGATTTGCCAAAAATTGGTAACAAATTTACTTAAACTCAAATGGAAACTGTAAGAGTCGTCTTGATAGATTCTTGATCTCGTTAGGGCTGATAAATACCTGGAACACTGCTGCTCAGCATGTGGGGGATAGAGATATCCCTGATCATAGACCAGTATGGATTAAGGAAAGAAATATTAACTGGGGGCCTAAACCATTCAAAGTCTTTGATTGCTGGTATGAGCATCTGGGATTTATGCCATTTGTTGAAAGTGAATGGAAGTCTTTTGTGAGGGCAAGGTTCCTTAGTGCTTTATTTTCATGATGTCAAAACTAGTAAGATTTTAGACTTGTGTACTTTGGACAGTATCATCGCACCTTAGCTTGCATTCATCCATTTAATATGCATAAAATAATCCACATACATGAAACTATGCATATAGGATCACACTCTATGTGAAAAATTGTGCATTGGATCATTTTGGATGCATTAGGTCGACCCATACAGAGCTTAGGTCGACTCGAAAGTTTATAAAAAGGTGTTTGTGGCATTCTGGCACCCTTGCGTTGACTCACAGATGAGTGGAGGTCGACGCAT
Source organism: Lathyrus sativus (assembly GCA_963859935.3). Lineage (NCBI taxonomy): Eukaryota > Viridiplantae > Streptophyta > Magnoliopsida > Fabales > Fabaceae > Lathyrus > Lathyrus sativus. The sequence goes on from CAWUDS030002480.1 coordinate 920,083, forward strand.
ACTGAAGGAAAAATAAGCTTCTGCTCTCGGGTGTTCTTGCGTTGACTCACAGATGTGTGGAGGTCGACGTATATAGAAGGATGAACAATTTTATGCTCTCGGCCGCACTTGCATTGACGCATAGTTTGGTTCAGGTCAACGCGTGGTTTGATTTTCTGCACAGATTTGCTTTTTGAAGTGCTCAGGTAGACTCATAGAATGTTGAGGTCGGCCTCTCGCTCATTTAAGCATATTTTTCTGCTTCTTTGTGTTTCAAAAAGCTTTTATTCTGTTATGTGGTCTTGGTCATATATATTCATATGCATCATCTTTTGTATAAGAACTAACAAGAAAAGTGAAAATATACATTGAATTTTCTCATCATCTTCATTCTCACACTTGCATTCTTCAACAGCTACACATAATCATTTTTATTGATCTTTGCATTGTCAAGGTAATAACGTCCAAAATTAGGATTTGTATATCGTGGTTTGAGTCACAAATTCAGCCGAGTGAAAGGCTTGAAGAACGGTGGGTTCAGTTAAGCAAGTAACAATAACCGGAGGATTGTGTCAAAATATTTGGGGTCGAACATCTTGTGGTCAGAATCAGCCGAGTGAAAGACTTGAAGATTCAAGTGAGTAGCGATAATCAGAGGTTTAATCGAAGAGTTTGATGTTCTTGATTCGACTAGAATCAAGGGAGTTAAGTGGATAGAATCAACATCAACAATTAGGTTTGAGTGTGTGGTGGCTATAACTTTTCTTGTACAAAAACTTTGCAACTTGATATTATACATATCTCAATTCTAGTTTTAGAATTGGAGGCAGACGTACCCGAAGCGAGGACGAAAAGGGGAACTGCCTAAACAAATCGTTGTCGTTCTCTTTCTCTATATCTTTACTTTGTGTTGGTAATGTTTGTGTGATATCAATTGTTCGATAATTTTATGTTGTAGTGTAGTGCTGAAAAACCATTTTGAAAACTCATTGCAATCACTTTGATTGCAATTATGGAAAATTATGCACTATCATTTCATAGGAAATTGAACTTGGAGCGTTGTGCACACCAAGTGTTCAACATACTGATCGCACACAAACTGTTTGCAAAATTGTCAATTTAATTTTACCTTAATAGTTCATTGGAAACCGGTTGATTCAAAGTGGTCTTAATTTGAATAATTGATTATTTTAATTGTTGATTTATTTATCTCATCAACTTCATTCAATATTGGCTATGCATATCTGATCTTACCAATAACAGTTTGTTTAGACGATTAAAAGTCCATGGTCGCTTCCGCATATTTTTTAAACAAATTTTGAGTGCCGTTTTTGTTAAAAATTATTGATTTATTCAACTCCCTTTTAGATCATTGCCATCGTCTAACATCTTTCTCTTTTATTGAAGTGCGGTCCATGTGCTAAATAAGAAACTCCAAATTATAAGAGACAGACTACAATGGTGGAATATAAACGTGTTTGGATGGGTTTATTTGAGAATTGAATGCGAGGTCAATATTATAAATGAAGTGGAAGAAGATATGGCAAGTCATAATTCCCAAATACCAACTGTTGATCTAGTGAAGAGGAGTAGGGCACACGAGGACATGTGGAAGAATTTGCACCTTAAGGCGAGTATCCTAATGAAAAAGACAAGAGTCAAGTGGGTTAAGGAAGGAGAGCAGAACTCCAAATATTTTCACGTGCTGCTTAAACAAAGAACAAGGAGGAATTATGTTACATCAGTCAAGGCTGGAACAGGGGTTGTGGAGGATGTGTGCCTAGTCAAAAAGTCAATCAAGGATCATTTTGCATCTAGATTTCAAAGTATTCATTTACATAGATGTGAGTTAGATCTTTTTAATTTAGCCAGGTTATCTAGTGAGGAGAGTTCTAAATTGGAAGATATGTTTGGCGAATATGAAATTAGGGAGATAATTGTTTATTGTGCAGGTAACAAAAGTCCAGGACCCGATGGTTTTAATATGGAGTTTTTGAAGAGGTGTTGGGATGTGCTTCGGTTGGACATTGTGAAGTGCATACAAGAGTTTCATGTCACTGCCAACTTACCTAAAGCCATGTCTTCTTCTTTTCTACTCTAATTCCCAAAATTGGTAACCCTCAAAGCTTGGATGATTGTAGGCCAATTAGTCTAATTGGTTGTGTCTACAAGGTCATTTCTAAATTATTGGCTTCTAGATTAAGGTGTATGATGGGTAGTTGATTACAAGGTGCCAAAATGAATTTATTTTGGGGAGGCAACTACTTGATGGTGTTGTTGTTTTAAATGAGATAATTGATGTTGCTAAAAGGAAGAAGTGAAGTTGTGTATTATTCAAGGTTGATTTATTCCAAGCCAATAACTGTGTGAATTGGATATTTTTAAGGAAATTATTGGTGGCTATGGAATTTGGCTCGAGATGGATGAAGTGGATGGAGGGAGGTGTCTTCAACAACTTTATGTTTGTGCTTGTCAATGGGAGTCCTACCAAAGACTTCAAGGTTTTGAGGTGTTTGAGACAAGGAGATCCATTGTCTTCGTTTTTGTTTTCCATTGTAGCAGAAGGACTTGCAACAATGGTTAGAAGGGCTAAAGGCATGGGTATGGTTAGTGGCTTTACAGTAAATGACAAGGTGTCTTATTGTCTTTTGCAGTTTGCTGATGACACAGTCTTAATGTGTGACGGAGCATGGTCAAATTTGTGGGATTTGAAATCAATATTGAGGAGGTTTGAGCTAATTTCATGTTTGAATATAAATTTAGGGAAGAGTTATCTATATGGTGTAGGTTTTGATGACTTCTTTATGAAGGTTGCTGAACAGTTTTTAGCATGTAAAATAGATTTGACAACTTTTAAGTTTATGGGTTTAACTGTTGGAGGCAATCACAGAAGGATATCATTCCGGAAGCCTGTCATTGACTGTATGAAAGCAATATTGTCGTCTTGGAAGGGGATGTTTTTGTCTATTAGGGATAGACTGACTCTAATCGATTCGATACTGATCAATTTGCCCGTCCATCATTTATCATTCTTTAAGGCTCCACGTAAGGTATTGCAGGTGTTAGTCTCAATCTAGAGAAACTTTCTATGGTATTGCTCGAAGGAAGCAAGAGGTATGGCATAGGTAAGTTGGAATTCAATTTGCAAGCCTAAGGAGGAAGGTAGTCTAGGTTTAAACGACATTTGGCTATTCAATAAAGCATTCTTAACTAAGTGGTTGTGGAAGTTTATTTAGGAAAAGGATGTTATTTGGGTTGGGATATTGAAAGATAGATATGGTGATAATGCTAAAAGGCTGCTCTTTAAAGAGGCTTCTTGGCCAAATTTACAACAATCGTTGTGATGGAAGGGCGTGACGAAGAGTAGTGACAACTTGGGGACTGCTGAATTTGCAGATCTGTTATCTATCAGATTGGTTGATAGTGCTAATGTCCCATTTTGGTATGCTAAATGGCTTGGCAACTCGACACTGCATGATTTATTTCTAGGCATGTGTGAAAAATCTGATAAGAAAGTCGGGGTGGTGAAAGACATGGGAGTGTGGGATGCGCAAGTGTGGAGTTGACAGCTGAGATTCAATAGCCTGGAAGAATATCCTATGCTGGTGGAAGAATATAACGAAATGGTTTTGTTACTACAGGATGTATCTCCCAAAAAGGAAATTCCTAATTATGTTATTTGGCCTTTTTGCTCCACTCAACTGTTTTTCTGTAAAGTCATATTACGACAGGTTGTAAATGGTTGTGGGAGGGAGTAACTTGGACGTTATAATGAAGGCAACATTGCGGTTTTTGTGGAAAACGAGTATTCCTTTGAAGGTTAAGATATATGGCTGGAGGTTGCTATTGGACAGGCTCCCAACGCATCGTAACCTTGCTTTGCATGAGATACTTTCTAACCCACATGATCTGGTATGTGTTTTCTACTTTGGACATCGAAGACAATAGTCATGTATTCATTTCATGCCCTAGGATCAAGTCAGTTTGGAGGAAGATCTTTGTTTAGATAAATGTTATGTGGGTCAATGAAGTGCATTGTTGTAATCATTTACTTTTATATATATATATATATATATATATATATATATATATATATATATATATATATATATATATATATATATATATATATATATATATATATATATATATATATATATATATATATATATATATATATATATATATATATATATATATATATATATATATATAGAGAGAGAGAGAGAGAGAGAGAGGTGTCCCAAAAAAATTGCTTGTGGGACGTGGTTTGTGGTTTGTTGGTGTGTGTGGTGGTCAAGAAGTCAAATTATTTCAATGATGAAGTTGGAAATCTAGAGCTAATTGCATAGAGAATTATGTTTTTCTCGTTGGAAATCTAGAGCTAATTGCATAGAGAATTATGTTTTTCTCGTGGTGGTGGTTGACAAATCGTTCAAAACTTAAAATTTTTTATAATTATTAAGAATGGTATAAATATCCCTTGAATTTTATCTAAACGTTCTAAGTTGTAAAATTAGTTGATGAACAATTGTATTTCGAGTTGAAAACCCTCTACAATCACATGTGAAATGAATAATTGGCTTATAAAAAGAACTTCACACAGTCAATGACATTTATAAAATATTTGTGAGCTCTAGATCTATTTGAGTCTGTCCTACAAAATCAAGAACAAGATTTCTAGTTGTCTCCTCTTTATTATCTTTATGTTCATTGAAAAATATGCGTATAATTTTCATTTTTAATCAAATCATATTCATAGACAACTTAAATACCAACTAGTTAGATTTTGAGATGTGATATTGAGTAATAGAATGATTAATATTTAACATTTAAAACATATAAATAAATAAATAAGAAATTAGAATCACAGGTGCCATATTCATTATCTTAAAGATTATGACTCTGACACTTTTGTTTGTAATTAATAATGTTACCTTTTTAATTAGAAAACATATCATATGAAAATCTACCCACGCATCACTTGATCATGACTCGCAACCTGATCGTTAATGTATGTATTAAATATACTGTCCTTTTGTGTATTCAAGATATAATTTATATTTCTTTTAATTATACACCTAAAATAATATTTGTGTCCTATTTTCAACCTGATATAGATAATAGTAATGATTAACACCAAGAATTAAATAATAAATAATTTTATAACATTATTATTATTTTTTTGTGTAATTATTATAATCATTCAATTAAAGTTGAGATTTTTTTTAAAATAACCATCTTTCCTAATTTAATTTTCAATATAATCTTTCTAAATTATATACTAAAATATTCATGTTTAAAATAAAAAATATCGCCCAAAAAAATGTGTCAAATTAATAGACGGTTATATGCATTGGTTATATACATGTTGACACTTATGTGTATTTGCTATATGCATGCGTCAATTAATGTAGTGCATGTATAGAATAAATACAGATAAACACTTATAAAATTGACGTAGGCATATAACAAATATACATATACATTAATTAGTTTGGTACATGTTTTTTTGTTGCGAGTTTTTTAATTTGAAATATTGTAGTTTGATATATAAGATTATTATTTTAAAATTAAATAGAAAAAATAGTTATAAAACTTTTAAATTAAATCTAGTCAAATCTTATAAAATCAATTTGTAATGTGATGATTGCAATTATTTATAAGCATTAGTTCATGTTAAATGTTATCGAATATTAAACTCTTAACACTCTTCCGTTTGAAATATTGATCATTTGAAACATAATTTAAGTGATTTGACATCGGATGATCTAATAAAATTTAATATTATTTTAAAATTTAAATAAAGTTTAGCTCAATTTTTTAAAATTATAATGTAATGAAAGGAGGTCTCTCATTTACAAATTTAAAAGTATATATCATTTAATCTAATTATTTAATATAATATAAGAATTTAAATCATTTATGAAAACTTTTAAGTCGTAAAGACAAAAAACAAGTTTTTATTTTTCAACTTACATTTAGGAAGAAAAAAAAGTTGTTTCACAAATGTTGTTTATTGACCTTACTGGAATTAGAAGAATATCCAGTGACCATTAACATGTCGTGAGCTCCAAGTTTACCGATGGTGGAGAATTAGAGGGGGTGTACCTGCAAGACACTCTGATGCTAAAGTGAGGTTCAAAGTGAAGGAAAGAGCAAGTACAGAAAATAAGTATGAATTAGAATACCTGACCCTCTTGTGGAGGAGGGTATTTATCATGTGCCCCCAACTGTTGGGTCAATAGTCATCTGTTGTGGGCTGGACCGTAAGGCCCATAACAGATGACTGTCAGGATCCTACGTGGAGGTAGGGAAGACCAGCATGTGGTATTCGTCCTGGGTTAGCTGCCCACGAACTCCAGGAAGTAGATGACCTATTCTCAAGGACGTGGGTTCAGTTGGTGATGTGTTCTCGTGTGACGAGCACGTGGAGAACGTGTGGAGGGTGTGGCTTCCAACGACTATGGAAGATTGGGCCTGTGTTGGGCCCTCATCGACGCGCAGCTGGACTGGGTTGTACCCGACAGTGGGCCAGCTCCAGGCCCAGTATAGAACAGAAGCCCCCTAAGTCGTTGCTCCCAGTTAAGGGAGTAATGACTTAGAGTCAGTTCACATGTCGAGAAGAGACGAAGGAAATTCGTGCAAGGGGGCGTTTATTCGGGTTCATGGCCGTGAGCTTACAGAGCGATGCTCGTGAGGAAACGCGGAAGCCACTCCTTGCGGCCGACAGAGCGATGATGTGCAAGATTTCTCAGAGTCTCTACCGTAAGGTTCGCGTATGCTCGACGACGGGATTCAGCTTTGGTTATCTCGAGGCCATGTGCTCGCGATGGGCCCAAGGTCATTATCTGTGCGTGACAACGTATCTTGCTTTAAACCTTTCCTCGAGGATGTGTTTGCGATACAACGTGGGAGTCGAGCATTACGAGCAAGACTCAGAACGACGACCTCTAGGATAAGTGATGGAGGTGGAAAGGATGGACACATCATTTCCTCGAGCCGTATGCTAGGCTTTGAAAAGAAAAGTGTGACATCTTTGAGCCACGTGTAAGAAATAATAAATGCGCCTGACGGCCTACGAGTAAGGATACTCGAGGGTCTAGGCGACGATTCGTTAGCGTGCCAGCGGATATAAGTATGAGGATCGGGGGTTCATTTGTCACGCTCACAGTACTCAAGCTATTCAAAAGTTCCTAAAGTTTCCTCAAGTTTTCCTTCTCTCTCCAATTCTCGTTCGTCGTCGCCGGTCCTTCTTTCACCATCGTAGATTTCTAGAATCTCTTTCATACACGTAAGTTTCCTCTATCTTTTCTAGCTAGTATGGTAGCGGTCAGTTTTAGAACATAGCTTTAGGGATGTGTGTTCCTAGATGCTCTCGAACTTCGCGATGATGTTACGTGTTTTCGGCCATTGCTATGAACTTTTCCAGTAGTTAGGGTCGATGCTTGTTTACGGTAGAACGAAAATAATGCACTCTTTCTGAAAATGATTTGACAAATAATCCCGAAGGATGAAAATGATTTGAATTTGTTTGTGAGTTTTAGAGAAGTGAATTGATTTGGTTTGAGATTCACATTTCACTAAAGCCTATGATATAGAAGCGAATGCGTCACATGATAGCTCCTAGACGGGACGTACGCTAAACACTTTAGACGAAGTAAGGAGATACTCCTCACTAATTATTTCCCATATACTTAATACTCGTGGCGCATAATATTCATTGTATCTATTAGGTGTTTTGATGTTGTTTTGAGAGAGAATAAGTGAAAGACGCACAGAAGGTCTAAGGGGAAAACTCGGCTCTAACATTGTCATGCAAAATGGTCCTAAGGTCGGGATGCGAAAGAAAAATCTATCCTAATGTTAGAATGCAAAAGTGGATCTATGATTGAGGTTAAGAATGGACTAACCTAATGTTATCATGCATGGATTAATTCCTAAAGTCTATCATACTCCAAGCTTAATCAAAAATTAAGTTGGACTAGAAGGCCTTAAGGGAGCATGCGAGAATAAACCAAAACAAGGGAAACAGACCAAAAACAGCCGCTAAGGCAGCGTTTCAGCTTCAGAACAACAGTAAAAACCCAGCAAGTAAGTACAACAACATTTAACAACTCATGTTTCAGCATATAACAGGTGTCAAAAGCAGCAGGTAGAATAGATGCACAATTGACAACATACTAAAATCCAGAACAACGAGCGTAAAAGTACATGCAGCTTGTATGCATCAACATTGCAACAAATGCATATGACATGGTGAGGATCAATCATGAACATGTATTAACAATTAAGCACAAACAAGTTCAACAAGATTACACAATTAAGCATTGTATAAGAATATCATGCAAATCAACCTCGATTAATCGTTTCGAACAATCATGCTCTTGCGGAATCAAAAATAAGCATAAGCATGTGACACATATCCAACAAGATAAACATCAAAAACCAACAATCAACATTATGCAAACGAATATGCAACAAGATCATCACGCCAAGAATGCAACATAACAATCATAGATGTTCATCAACGAAAATGAAAAGTCACGTGCCGAAGAATCACGAGCATGTTATCAAGAATGATGAAACAGGTCAAAAACAGTCCACATATATGCATCATATCAATCCATGAGGTTTAAGGATGAAAAGGAACCCAAATAAGCTTGAAAATGCAAGAAAAAGTCCTTATGTCACTGTGGTAATCGATTACTTATATGTGGATAATCGATTACCCACTTGAAAACTTAAAAAAAACGTGAAAAAAGGACAGGGTAATCGATTATCCATATATGGTAATCGATTACCATTGTGGCAGTGGCAAAAAATCAACTTCCAAAAAGCACTTTCAACAGCAAATCACTTATCTAATCATCCAAAATAATAAGCAATCAATCATGAATGAAAATTATGTCAAATATCAACAATCAAACATCAGTTGAATCTAACAAACACCAAAATCAATAATCAAACCAAGCAATGGATCAAATATCACCAAAAGCCAAGGATCTACATTGTGAAATGCAAGATTAAGCAAAATTAGAGCTAGATCTAGAATTTTCCAACCTACAAAGCTTTGATTTGCTTTAGTAAGTGTAGTTAAGATACAATTAATAGATCCAAGAAAGAAACCCAAGGATCTATGAAGCTCTAGCAAGAAAACTTGAAGATCCAAGCAAATAATCCATAAATAAGCAAAAGATCTTCAAGAAGTGATTCCACCAACTTAATTCAAGATCTAAATGAATTACAAAACTAGAATTGAACCAAGGAGGATGATGCAATGGATGTTTATCTCAATAATTCACAAATTGCAATGTACAATTTGTGAAGCTTTTGGCTATGGAGCTTTTGTGAGGGTTTTGGAATGAGGGAAAAGTTGAGAGAATTGGAGTGAGATGTGTAGAAAAATCAAAAAATGAGTGAAAGTTATGAGAGGTTTAGAGCAAAATGATTTAAGTAAGGTTTAGGTTTGGAATTAAATGTGGTTTAGAGTGTGGGTTAGTGTGAGGAATGAAAACTAGGAGTGGAATTAGGAATGAAAATGTTTGAATTTTTGGAGGGATGTGAAATTAATTGGAAAATAAATCACGTTGGAACCAAAATACAATCCAAATGCTACAGTGCTGAAAAATGAAGTGCTTGGGCAAATCTGACTTATGGTAATGATTACCCAGATTGCGGTAATCAATTACCAAATTCAAATTTTCAAATTTGGCGCCACAAGGAGGGAAACTTGGAAAATCACCTGTAACCATTTGTTTTGAGCTTTATTCTACCTCTGAAACTTGTCATTTGATATTTCACTTGTATAATCCCTGAGATAAACTGTGAACTGTCTCCGACACTTAAAATAACCTGCTGAAAAAATATAATCTGGTACCCGATCACTGAGCAAAATAAATGTTGAAGCCTCTGATGCTTGTTGCTTAAAAACTTGGAATAAAATGAGGCCTTAAGCCATAGGAACAACTTGATCCCATGTCTAAAGAGTCAATGTCATGATATGCACAATGATAATGCAAAAAAGAACGAAACATAAGTCAGTTACAGTTAAAAACGAAAGGGAAAATTTTGGGTTGTTACACTACTCTCATGTTATCTTCACAGGGGGCTCTTTGGCAGAGACAACTCTCTGGTTGTGCCCGAACAAAACTTAAAATAATTCTTGGTCATTGACAAAGAGACCAGGAGAAAACCGTTGTCCAAGGATGTGGCTGCTGTTATGAGGTTCTTATAGACAACCCTGTCTCTAAACGACGAGACATGCCTCCTTGCTGAGCTAAGGAAACTGCAGGCTGCAGAGGTGACCCTTGAGGCCAAGAAGACCAAGTTGGAAAACGAATTCCTTGATTACAAGGCGAAGTATGAGATACAGGTCAATCTTTACCGTGAGATAGCTTAAATGTGTTAGTTCCTGGTTGGCAGGCATTTTGGTAAAACTTGGTGAAATCACTAGATGTCCTACAGGATGTCTTGACATATGGTTTTAAGATTCTGCAGGTTGCTATGTTTGTTGTTGCAGGATTTAGTTCATGATGTCAAGTATGATGTCCTGACTTTTGTAAACAAAACATTATGTGAGAATGTGTTTGTTTGTCTGTTACCTGTGTGCAACGTTTTGCGCTACTATGATCTGTCCTTTATGGATTAAATTTGCATGGATTTAGTTCTTATTTAAAAAGTGTTTTGTTGCATATTTCATGGAAGAGTTATGGATTCAAGTAGAGCTATTTTCTGAAGAAAATCTTGAAGATCAGAAGAGTGATTTGATTGGAGCTGACTGGATCAAATCAAATCTGTTTCATTGATGCTGATTATTTAGATTGATTTCTTCAAGATCAGATGTTATTTTTTGCCACAGCCCAAGCTCGTCAAGTGTTTCTATTTAAAGCATTCACAACCTTAGTTCTTAGGTCAGAGATGCTAGGTTTAAGATTGTACAATTGCATAAGGATTAGTGTTCTAGCTTTCACGTGTCTTGTGTTAGTTTGTGAGTCATTCACTCATTACTTTAATGTGTGAATTAGACTAAGTTTTCTATTGTAACTTATTCACTCAGAGCTTGTAAGCAAGAGTGCATTGTACTTGATTGCAGCTTTTAAGCAAGATCAAGATTGTGTCTTTGAAGAGTGTCTTCTAAAGTCTTATTATTTTTGTTGTTATCACTGTTATGATTGAGGGGGAGTGAGAAATGTCTCTTATCTAAGAGTGTCCTAGGTAGAAATTGCAAGGGTAGAGATTAGGTGAGAAGATGGTAAACTAGAGAGAGTCTATTGTATATCTTCAAACTAATTCTACTTAGTGGATTTCCTTCCTGGCTTGGTAGCCCCCACACGTAGGTGTGTTTTCACCGAACTGGGTTAACAATTGCTTGTGTCTTTTTACTTTTGTTATCTGTTTTTCCTTGTTCTTATTGATGATTGTACAGATACGAGTGTCGTAACATCGCCTTCGGCATCTGATATCTGATACCAAAATTTCAATTGGCATCAGAGTTAGAGCAGGAATCCTGCTCTAGTTCTAGCTGAGATCTAGGGACGATATTTTCTGGTACCATGGACAAAGAAGGAGGATTTGTGAACAGACCACCTGTTCTGGACGGGAGTAATTATGACTATTGGAAACCAAGTATGGTTGCTTTCTTAAAATCTTTGGATATTAAGGCCTAGAAAGATGTTATAAAAGGATGGGAACATCCTGTGATTATTGATAAAGATGGAAAGGCTACATCTGACTTGAAGCCTGAGGAAGAATGGACAAAGGAAGAGGATGACCTGGCTTTTGGTAACTCCAAAGCCTTGAATGCCCTGTTCAATGGAATTGATAGGAACATATTCAGATTGGTGAACAACTGTGAGGTGGCTAAAGATGCTTGGGAGATACTCGAGACTAACCGTGAAGGTACATCCAAGGTAAAGATGTCTAGACTTCAACTGCTAACTACAAAGTTTGAAAACCTAAGGATGAAAGATGATGAAAGCATACATGACTTTCATATGAATATTCTTGAAATAGCCAATGCTTCAAGTTCCCTAGGTGAAAATATAGTAGAACAAAAGCTAGTAAGAAAAATTCTCAAATCTCTTCCTAAGAGATTTGATATGAAAGTAACTGCTATAGAGGAAGCACAAGACATTTTCAAGATGAGAGTTGATGAACTCATTGGGTCTCTTTTAACCTTTGAAGTGGGAATAAGTGACAAAGCTGATAAGAAAAAGAGTATAGCCTTTATGTCAAATACTGAAAATGGAGAGGATGAATCAGATGAGGATACAAATGAAAGTTTATCAAATGCCATAGTGCTTCTTGGAAGACAGTTCAATAAAGTGATGAAAATAATGGATATGAAGTCAAGACCTAATGTCAAGAACATCTCTCATGACACCAGTAGGTCCAATGATGCAGGTAGAAGAACCAGGACTGAAGAAAAACCCACCAATAGAAAAGGGATACAGTGTCATGGATGTGAAGGTTTTGGTCACATTAGAGTTGAATGCCCAACCTATCTCAAGAAACAAAAGAAAAGTCTTGGTTTCTCTTGGACTGATGAGGAATCTGACAGTGATCTTGAAGAAGAGTCTGCCAAACATGTAACTGCTTTGAATGGAAGATACTAATCTGATGAAGACTCCAGTGAAGATGAATTAACATTTGACGAACTTGCTGCCTCCTACAAAGAGTTGTTCCTTAGAAGCGAAAAAGTATGCCATCAAGGTGAAAAGCAAAAAAAAAATCATCATCAAACTGAAGGCTGAAAAAGAGGAACATCTTAAAACTATCACTGAGTTGAATAATGAATTTGATGAGCACCTTAAAACTATCACTAAGTTGAATGATGAAGTTGCTCAGCTGACTTCCTAACTTGATCAAATAGAGAAGTCTGTTAGGATGATGAACAGTGGTACCAACACCCTAGATAAGATCCTTCAATCTGGGAGAAGGACAGGAGACAAGACAGGGTTAGGGTTTGATGAAGAAGAGAAACCACCTTCAGACAATACGCATTCTTCACACCACAAGCCTTTTGGATCCAAGCGAAAGATATTCCATCTGATGTCTCAACATCATAACAAAGGTCAACCCAAACAACCAAGAAAGTTCCAAAGATGGAGATGTCACTACTGTGGTTGTTTTGGTCATATAAAGCCCTTCTGCTTCAAACTGCATGGATATTCTAAAACCATACCATATTACAATACTTAGTTAACTAAGAAGCAATGGGTTTCTAAAGCTCCTGCTATAAAGCAATGGGTTCCTAAAGCTACTACCACTTGATTAATAGCTCATATGTCCCTCAAAGTCTCTGCTAAAGAAGATTGGTACTTTGACAGTGGATGCTCCAGACACATGACATGGATTAAAAATCTCTTAGTTGACATCCAACCCCACTCTATCAGCTATGTGACTTTTGGAGATGGAGCCAAAGGTGAAATCAAGGGAGTTGGAAAGTTGAACTGCTCAGGAGCTCCTAATCTTAACAATGTGCTGCTGGTTAAAGGATTAACTGCTAACTTAATTAACATCAGTTAATTATGTGATCAAGGATTCAGTTTTAACTTCCTAAACTTGAATGCTTAGTTACAAATGAAAAAGGAGAATTGTTCATGAAGGGAGTTAGATCTAAAAACAATTGCTACTTATGGGTCTCTCAAGACTCCAAATTTGCTCTAGCCAAGGAAGATGAAGTGAAACTGTGGCACCAGAAGCTTGGACATCTTCATATAAAAGGGATGAAGAAAGTCATTTCTACAGAAGCAGTCCGACGAATTCCTAAGCTGATGATTGAAGAGGGAAAAGTTTGTGGTGAATGTCAAATAGGAAAATAGAATAGGATGTCACACCAAAAGATCCAACATCTCACTACTCCTAAAGTATTGGAACTTCTCCACATAGACTTAATGGGACCTATGCAGGTGGAGAGTCTTGGTGGAAAGAAGTATGCTTATGTGGTGGTAGATGACTTTTCTAGATATACCTGGGTTAACTTCATAAGATAAAAATCTGAAGTGTTTGATGTGTTTCAAGACCTCTATCAAAAAATTCAAAGAGAAAAGGAAAGCAAGGTTGTTAGAATCAGAAGTGATCATGGGAAAGAATTTGAAAATAAAAAATTTGTTGAATTCTATTCTTCTGAAGGAATCAGTCATGAATTTTCTGCTCCTATTACTCCACAACAAAATGGAGTTATGGAAAGAAATAATAGAACCATCCAAGAATCTTCTAGAGCAATGATCCATGCAAAGAAGTTGCCCTACAACTTCTGGGCTGAAGCCATGAACACTGCCTGCTATATACACAATAGAGTAACCTTGAGAACAGGAACAATGACCATATTGTATGAAATATGGAAAGGAAGAAAGCCTACTGTAAAATACTTCCATGTGTTTGGAAGAAAATGCTACATACTTACAGATCATGATCATAGAAGAAAGATGGACCCTAAGAGTGATGAAGGTATATTCTTGGGCTACTCTACCAACAACAGAGCCTATAGAGTGTTTAACTCCAGAACTAAGACCATGATGGAGTCTATAAATGTTGTTATAGATGATGTGCATAAGGAGATTGATGTCCCAGAAGATGTTGGAACATCCTTTGATATCTCAGCTGAGTCTGAAAACAGAAATAATGATTCCAATCCTACCATCACTGAATTTGAACCAGTTAACAGAGGACCATCTATCAGAATTCAGAAAGACCATCCTATGGATCTTATCATAGGTGATCCAAATAAAGGGGTAACCACTAGATCCAGAGAAGTTATTTCAAGTTCTTGTTTTGTGTCCAAGATTGAGCCTAAAAACATCAAGGAAGCTTTAACTGATGAATTCTAGATAAATGTAATGCAAGAGGAGTTGGGGGAATTCAAGAGAAATGAAGTTTGGGATCTTGTGCCAAGGCCTGAAGGAACAAATGTGATTGGAACTAAATGGGTTTACAAGAATAAGTCTGATGAAAAGGGAGTGGTCACTAGGAGCAAAGCCAGACTTGTTGCTCAAGGATACACTCAGATTGAAGGGGTTGATTTTGATGAAACTTTTGCTCCTATAGCTCGCCTTGAATCTATCAGACTTCTTCTGGGAGTTGCCTGCATTTTGAAAATCAAACTGCTTCAAATGGATGTTAAAAGTGCCTTTTTAAATGGTTACCTAAATGACGAAGTTTATGTGGAACAACCTAAGGGTTTTGTTGATCCAACTTTTCCTAATCATGTGTTTAAGTTGAAGAAAGCCTTGTATGGTCTGAAGCAAGCTCCTAGAGCATGGTATGAAAGATTAACAGAGTTTCTTGCTGACAATGGATACAGAAAAGATGGCATAGATATAACTTTGTTTATCAAGGAAGAAAAGGGAAAACTCATGATTGCTCAAATATATGTTGATGATATTGTCATTGGTGGGATGTCAGATGAGATGGTTCAACATTTTGTGCAACAAATGCAGTCTGAATTTGAAATGAGCCTTGTTAGGGAATTAACTTATTTTCTTGGATTTCCAGTCAAACAGATGGAAGAATCTATATTCCTATCTAAGAGTAAGTATGCTAAGAATATAGTTAAAAAGTTTGGAATGGAAAATGCCAGCCACAAAAGATCACCTGCTCCTACTCATCTAAAGTTGTCAAAAGATGAAAAAGGAGTCAATATGGATCAAAGTCTCTACAAAAGCATGATAAGGAGCTTGTTATATCTTACAGCAAGCAGGCTTGACATTACTTTTGTTGTGGGTGTTTGTGCCAGATATCAAGTTGAACCCAAGATAAGTCATATTAATCAAGTCAAGAGAATTTTGAAATATATCAATGGGACTAGTGAATATGGGATGTTGTACACTCATGGATCTGGTTGTGTGTTATCTGGATACTGTAATGCTGATTGGCCTGGAAGTGCTGATGACAGAAAGAGCACATCAGGAGGCTGCTTCTTTTTGGGTAACAACCTCATATCGTGGTTTAGCAAGAAACAAAATTGTGTATCTCTATCTACTGCAGAAGATGAATATATAGCTGCTGGGAGTAGTTGCTATCAACTTGTGTGGATGAAGCAAATGCTTACAGAGTATAATGTCACACAAGATGTCATGACATTATACTGTGACAATCTAAGTGCTATAAATATCTCCAAGAACCCCATTCAACACAACAGAACAAAGCACATTGACATTCGCCATCATTTTATAAGGGAGCTTGTTGAAAATAAAATCATTACCCTAGAGCATGTTAAAACAGAAAAACAGCTGGCTGATATTTTTACTAAGGCTTTGGATGCCAATCAGTTTGAAATTTTGAGAGAAAAATTAGGGATTTGTATTTATGAAGATTTATAGCAATTATTTCTGAGTGGGATTATTACTCATAAAAGGTGTTTTTTCCTAAAATAGAGATATCCCAACATCACTCTTTATTGCATAACATGCTCAAGGATACTAACACACGCTACCCCAATCAAAATTTTTCCTCCAACTTCCCTTTCAACTCCCATACCCCCACTAAGTTTCTGCTTGCTTCCCACTCTCTTCGTGTTTCTCCCATTACAACCTACTTTTCTTCTCCCAGAAAACTCAAAATGTCTCCCAAACATGTTGCAACCTCTTCAAAAGCTTCAAAGTCTGAATCTAAACCTAAGGCTCATCCCATGAACATTTCTTTTGAAGAAGTCCTTGATGTTACTCCTCTCTCCGTGGTTCCCAGTCACGACAATGAAGCTCCCAAGACCACTCCAACTCATGCAAACGAATCTCAATAGACATCCAAAGGTAAATCCTCTGAAACCTCAGCTGATTATACCACTAAGATGAGAAACAAAGAAGGTACTGCCTATGTTGATAGAACCATTAGGGAACTTGTAACTAAGGTTCTCTATGGTGGACACAATTTTCCTGTGATCTCCACTCCCCTATCTCGCATGGATCCCACTCCAACTCTTGCTGCTGACCTAGGTAAAGATGCTGAAAAACCCTCATCTGATAAGAACCCGAATACTGAGAACCTGCACAAGCTTACTAGATTTGTGCTCCAGGATGAAACAAAAGATGATGTTGTTAATCAGAATGATGGTATGGAAGACACAACAAACTGCTCTACTCCAAACAAGGAGAAGGTAAACATCTCTGAAAATGTGGTGGATGTTGAGGATGTCCCTTCTGATGATGAGCTGGTCAAGAATGTTGCCCCGGGTATTGCTAAAAGATTGAAGACTAGAAAGGGAAAATTTGTGCTTGAGGAATCCCCTTCCAAAAGTCAGAAGAAGAAGACCCATGTTGGACCTCCAAGAGCTTGGAGTAAGGTTACTCCTGCTTCCAAGAAGAGAAAATTTAGGTTGGAAATTACTGACTCAGATGATAATGTTGAGGAGGATGTCCGAGACATCACCCCTGCAAAGAGATCTATTGCCAGGAAGACTACAAGGTTTGTGCCTGCTGCCCCACTTGATAATGTATCTTTCCACTCTATTGATAGTGTGTCAAAGTGGAAATTTGTGTATCAAGAAAGGATTGCTCTGGAAAGGGAGTTAGGAAAATACGCCTTGGATATCAAGGAGATCATATAATTAATTACTGATGTTGGTTTGATCAAAACGGTTATTGGGTTCTCTAAATGCTATGATGTGTTGGTGAAGGAATTTATTGTGAACATTCCTGCTACCATTACTGACAGGAAAAGCAATGATTTTATGAAGGTTTTTGTGAGAGGGAGGTGTGTTAAATTCTCTTCAATGGTGATTAACAGATTCTTGGGAAGGACTGATGAAGGTGAAGGTGAAATGAAGGCTTCTGACAATCAAGTGTGCAGGATCATTACTGCAAACTAACTCAATGTCTGGCCATCTAGATGTAAGCTCTCTGCTGGGAAACTTAGTGTCAAGTATGTCATCCTTCACAGGATTGATGCTGCTAACTGGGTGCCCACTAATCATACCTCAACCATTGTTGTTGGATTGGGTAGATTTATTTGTGTTGTGGGTATTAAGATATAGTTTAACTTTGGACAATATATTTTTGATCAAATTGTAAAACATGCAACACTAGTGCTTTGAAACTGCCTATTGCATTTCCATCTCTTATTTGTGAAATCATCCTAAACCAACACCCTGGAATTCTTACTAAAAATGATGTGGCATGCAAGAGGGAATCTGTTATGTCCCTTCATTACAAGCTATTTGCTGGAAGACATTGTCCCAGACATTGTCTTGACTTCTACTGAGAAGGCTTCTACATCAAGGGCTAGGATTATTTCTGAGTTGAAGGAAACATGCAGGGATTTAGGTGATATGATTAATGTGACTACTGCTAGGAAGATTAAATTGGAGGCTTTGATTCAATGTTTGGAAAATGAAGATAATATAATGCATGATGATGATACTTAAGAAGATAAAGGTGAGGAAGTGTTTGAGGAGGAGACTGAAGATGGTGTTAATTTTGTGCCTACTGATGCTGATGTAGCTAACAGTACTAGTTTTGAGGATGAAGATTAATCTTGTTTTATTTGCTCTATTTTTTTTGGCCTCTTTGTTTTGTCTGCTGCTGCAGAATGTACTTTTATTGTTCTTATGGTGCTAATGGCTTGTACTGTAATTGGGTCTTTGTACCCTTAACATATCTTGGTTCTGGTAATATGATCTATGTTACTTTCCCTTAGCTTATGCTCCCAATTTATGGCTAAAAAGGGGGAGAAGTTTGGTGTATGTAAAGCTGTATTTGGTAGGTGTGAAGCTGGTAGAAGTTATTGTTGTTCTGAAGTTGTTGCTGCTTTGTTGCTTTGCTGATCTTGCAGGATGATTGATCCTGCTGGATGTTGTTGTTTTTGTTTGGGCTATTAAGTGAATTTGTGATTTACAGGTTGCTGATTGTTGAAGTGTATTTGGCCTTATTGTGTTTGCGTTTTGGCTTGAAGAGTTGCTGGTTTTTGTGTTGAGGGGGAGTTTGTTTTTACTCCTGTTTGAAGTTGTTTTTCTGGTGTGTTGTGCTCTCTATTTTAGGAGCTCTTGTGATCTGTTATATGTAACACCCTTTTCTACCCCACGATTATTAAGGCAAAATTACACGGATTTCAAAGTAAATAATTAACTTTCATAAAAAGCCACAAAAAGGGCGTACATTTCTCAATGTCTCAAAATAAGTCAATGCTCCGTAACACACAGGTTTTCTCAAAATACATCAATTTGCACAAAGCAGCGGAATTCAAAACATAACTCAATGTTTTCCCTTATATGGGAAGGTAAGCAAAATAACTCAAGGGTATATAGTATAACTCAAGAGAACCCAACTCGATGTTACATATCAGAGCAAGACCCTCTAAGTTAACCATAAAGGCTAACGACTCAAAACTTCAAAATACTCCTCGATGACATCCATGGCTAAACTGGATCATCTACACGTTACCCACATGGAGGTAACATTCAAACAGGCAGGGTGAGTAAAACAATTCATAATAATCAATGTATAGCAATCAATACATAAACAGCGTCATAATTATATTCAACACATTGATATTCCTCAAATATGCCTTGAAGGCCACAACATCATAATTCATACAAAAAGACTCATAAATGCAATGCAACACTACTCAATGCATGTGATACCAATCATCACAGCTCGATGGACACTAGGTCATCAACCCTCCATAAATCCCCATCAATAGGATCGATTCTACTAGAGAACCGTAGCACATCAAAATACTTTACATCCGCACAGTGAGATTGAAGCCAAAGTAATCGAGGTCCTGAACCAAAGTCCGGATGCACATGAATGCATGATGCACACGTCATAAATTATTCTCATAATAACATTATAGGTGCATCATCATTCATCATATTCATCATATCAAATGTCATAGCTCATCATTATAATCATCATCATACATCATGTCATCACAACTCATCATAATAATCATCATCATTCATCATGTCATCACAACATATCATAATACTCATCATCACACATCATTTCGTCATATAATTCATCATAATAATTAATATCACACATCATGTCATCATATAATTCATCATAATAATCATCATCATACATCATGGAAATCGTCATATAATCACGTACAAATCACATATTAGCTCATAGTCATCCTCATATTAGCCCATCATATTATCACATATTAATTCATAATACTACCCCATATTATCTCATATTAATTCATAATATTATCCCATATTATCTCATATTAATTCATAATATTATCCCATATTATCACATATTAATTCATCAAATTATACTCGCGATAATTCTCACACTATCGCCGATCAATCACATAATTCCTCACAGCCATACCCATGTTAACTCATCTCGGAAATCTCATAATCAAACATCAAGACATCGCTGCACACGATCAACATTCGTGAAACTCTGCTATGTTCGCTGGCATGCTTGCTAGGCGAGTCGGGGCAAGTTTCTTCGTTAGGCGAGTCTGGGAAAACATGGTTCGCTAGGCGAAGCTTTTCTTCGCTAGGCGAACAACGCGATGACAGTAAAATCTGCTACGCACCAGAACTGATTTCTACCCAAAAACTCATACGATTCACACACCCCATGCCCCCAAATCATCCCTAAGGTTATACGGCGATAACGGCACAAAACCTACGGTTTATTAGGCCAATCCCGGAACATATTCATGTCATAAATCACAATTTCCCTACAATTACCCAGAAGGCATCATAATTTCTCATATCACATATTCCTATCACTTCAAGGTCGGACGCATGTCACCCTATAGTTTTTGGCCACGAAGGCCTAAGGTTTCCCTTTCTCATATTATGCTCTACTGCTAGGGATACTTACCAACTCTAGAGTTCCCAACACCAGATTTAGGCCACGAAGGCCAAAATTCCTTTTTCCCCAATTGAACCACGGCTAGATTAACCTATAATCAGTTTAGGCCACGAAGGCCAAAGATCACTATTCTCATATCACACCTCAAACAGTCAGGAATACTAACCACTAGCCATAACCTCAGAGTCTTATCAATTTCCCTACTTTCCCACCATCAACCCAAAATCCCTTAAATTTTAAATCAACCATAAACATATTGAAAGGCATACCTGGAAAATCATGAAAAGCTATATTCCCTATATCTTAGCCGATTCAAAGCTTTCACGATTATCTTCGGGATCTTCCGAAGCTTTTGCCTCCACTTCTCCCTCCTCAGAGCTCTGGCCTCCATTCTTTTCACGGTTAACAAAATGAATCCTAAACCTTCAGAATTCTATTTTGTCAAACTTAGTCTTAGGTCACACAATTGGAATTTTCCCATAACATCCTTACTAACTCCTCTTAACGCCCAAATTACCCTTATTTCACTTATATTTATTTTAACTAATAATAATACTAATATTTCCATATTGTATATTATTAATCAAATAAATAGTCCAAAAATGCATAATTCCCAATAATCTACAAAATCACTGAAAACCATTAAAATACGAATATTCTCAATTAAATAATTAATTAAAATATTCCAATTAAATTTGGGGTGTTACATTATCTGTTATTTGTTTTATCCAAAATTTGCCAAAGGGGGAGTTTGTTAGTTCCTGGTTGGCAGGCATTTTGGTAAAACTTGGTGAAATCACAAGATGTCCTACAGGATGTCTTGACATATGGTTTTAAGATCATGCAGGTTGCTATGTTTGTTGTTGCAGGATTTAGTTCATGATGTCAAGCATGATGTCCTGACTTTTATGAACAAAACATCATGTGAGAATGTGTTTGTTTGTCTGTTACCTGTGTGCAACTATTTGCGCTACTATGATATGTTCTTTATGGATTAAATCTGCGTGGATTTAGTTCTTATTTAAAAAGCATTTCGTTTCATATTTCATGGAAGATTTATGGATTCAACTAGAGATATTTTTTGTAAAAAATCTTGAAGATCAGAAGAATGATTTGATTGGAGCTTACTAGATCAAATCAAATCTGTTTCATTGATGCTGATTATTTACATTGATTTCTTCAAGATCAGATGTTATTTTTTGCCACATCCGAAGCCTGTCCAAATGTTTCTATTTAAAGCATTTGCAACCCTAGTTCTCAGGTCAGAGAAGCTAGGTTTAAGATTGTGCAATTGCGTAAGTATTAGTGTTCTAGCTTTTGTGTGTCTTGTGTTAGTTTGTGAGCCACTCACTCATTACTTTAATGTATGAATTGGACTAAGTTTTGTATTGTAAGTTATTCACTTAAATCTTGTAAGCAAGAGTGCATTGTACTTGATTGAAGCTTTTAAGCAAGATCAAGATTGTGTCTTTAAAGAGTGTCTTCTAAAGTCTTATTATTTTTGTTGTTATCACTGCTGTGATTGAAGGGGAGTGAGAAATGTCTCTTATCTAAGAGTGTCCTAGGTAGAAATTGCAAGGGTAGAGATTAGGTGAGAAGATGGTAAACTAGAGAGAGTCTACTGTATATCTTCAAACTAATTCTACTTAGTGGATTTCCTTCCTGTCTTGGTAGCCCCCAGACGTAGGTATGTTTTCACCGAACTGGGTTAACAATTGCTTGTGTCTTTTTACTTTTGTTATCTATTTGTCCTTGTTCTTATTGATGATTATACAGATATGAGTGTCGTGACATTGCCTTCGACATCTGATATCTGATACCAGCATTTCAAAATGAGAGAGATGTTGGCTCAGGAAGTCGAGGAGAGAGAGCGCCTCTAGGCGAGGGTCACCGATTTGGAGACGAGTGTGACTCCCGCCGAGGATGAGACTGACGAGGAGAAACCTTATCAACTCGAGGTGGTATGATTTCCCAGATCTGGGAGCTCGAGCAGGACTGCTTGGGTACCCTCGATCTGGGTTTCAACTGCGCGGTTGAGCAACTCCAAGTCGTTAACTTTTGGATTCAGCTCGTCATCAAGGGGATCAGGCCTTTTCATCAGGTGGTCGACAACCAGATAATCACTCTGGCGGATCTCGGGGGAAATGATGATCAAACCGACAGGGAGTCCTAGCTGGAAGAGGAAACAAATGTTTAGTTTTTACTTAGTCGTTTGGCCTGTGCACCATATTTTGTATTTTGATTTTGCCTGGCCTGCGCGCCATGGCTTGTAATATCTGAATAGTGGGCTTTTCCCGTCGTTTGTATTTGAATATATGATTTGTAACTCAAATATAATTTCCTTTTTTCCATGTGTGTGTCCTATTATGCGTATTACTTGTCGAGTACTTATTTTCCTCGTCGATATGTATGCAATATTGTGCTTAGTTATTTTTACTAAGTGACTGGGGCCTTTGCTCGACTTAATTGGTCATCGATTGTGCAGGGAACTGGTTGAGTGATCAGAGTTGGCTTCCGATAGACAACGGAGCTAAGATCTCGGTCGAGGTACTTGCTTCGTAACATGAACTTCCCATCGCGAACTGGGTGTTCTGCCTTATTGGTATGACGATGAAGGAGCTTGATCGAGGTATCCTCGTTGGGTCAAGAATCTTCTCGCACAAAAGAGTGGAATCCTTCCTTTTCATTTCAATTTTGGGAAGTCGTGCTTGTACCTGAGCATGCCTCCATGGTCGGGTCATACTTCGTTGTCGTTGAACCAAGTATGCCGACTGTGATAGAGGTCTTCCCAATTCGAGGCAAGTTTTCCCTCGCGCGAATCTTTCTGGTTTCTTCGTAGGACTAGACTGCCAATTTGGAATTCACATTTTATGACTTTGGCGTCATGTTGTAAAGTTATTTTTTGTTTCAATGAGGCTTCATGGAGGGCTTCCCCTGACCGAATTTCTTTGACCAGATCGAGTTCTTCCCTTAGTGCCTCATCATTCATCTCCTTGCCGAAGGGAGATTCGGTCTGCCTATAGGGCTCTCTGATTTTTAGTGGATAATTGCCTCAGTTCCATAGGTTAGTCAGAATGAAGTCTCTTCGGTGGTCGAGTGTGGTGTCATTCTGTAGGCCTAGAGTATGCTATGTAGCTCCTCAACCCACCTCTTTTTAGCTTTGCCTAATCTTCATTTTAGGCGTCGGAGAATAACTTTGTTCGCAATTTCAGCCTTCCCGTTTGTTTACGGGTGCCCAACACACGTGAAATGTTGCTTGATTCCCAGTTTGGCGATGAACTCCTGGAAGCTTTTGTCAGTGAATTGCGTCCCGTTGTTGGTGACGAGTGATTATGGTACGCCGAACTAGGAGAATATGTTTCTCGTAGAAATGAAGTATATTATGTGTTTGATTTTGGCGAGGGCCTTAGCCTCTATCCACTTCGTGAAATAGTTGACGTCGAATATCAAGTGCTTGTTCTGGTACGACCCCCATGGTGAAGGGGCCAAGAATATCCATCCCCCAACAAGAAAAAGGCCACGGGGACGAGAGTGTTTTGAGCTCGTTGGGCAGTGATAAGTGCATGTCCCTGTGACGTTGGCACTTGTCGCACTTTTTGACATGTTCCTCCGTGTTCTGCTGCATAGTAGGTCAATAGTATCCCGCTCGCAGGGCCTTCTTGGAGAGAGATCATCCTCCAAGGTGTTGGGTGTTGATTCCTTCATGTATTTCTTGAAGTATGTAGGTGACCTTGGGCTCCTTGACACACTTAAGAAGAGGGGTGGAGAATCCCCGTCTGTATTGTAAGTCCTATGGTTTTTGGATTGGATGCATTTTGGTAAAACAACATGTTGTTAGCAAGATGTTGAATCAGATGTTCTGCCATGTCAGTTAGACATCATGTTCTACATGATGTTGTAACATGTTCCAGGACATGTTATACCAGATAGCTAAGACATGGTTATTTTGGTAATTTTAGTGTGATTTTTTTTAATGTGTTCTGATGCACACGTGGCCGACTTGTATGAGAGTATATTATGGGAATTTCTGTTATTGCATATTTTATTACTTTTCATAAAAAGGATCCTTGAGCCTTTTTAGGAAAGTTTGTGTTTTTTTCCTATTTTTATATAGGTTAATTTGCAGCCAGTTTTTACTAATTGATGCTATTTGTGCGCCTCAAGAAGCCCAAGTCAGTAGGTCTGAAGGTTATTTAAAGAGAAGAAAAACTCTATTTGAAGAAGAGAGTATATCATGAAGAATTTAGAGAATTAGGATTAGTCGTTGTTTTGGTTGGTCCCTAGGGTTTTTGTTTGTTAATTGTATGTCACTCATGTATTTTTTGGTGCATTGAGTTTGACTGATTGTTCATTATTCACTCTAAGCTTTTAAGCAAATAATATATTGTTCTTAGTTAAAGCTTTTAAGCAAAACCGAGTATTGTGTAGGAAGTGTGATCTTCTATTTTGTTGTTTTATATACAGTCACTGAGATTGTGATTGTTTGATATCACTGAGGTGATTAGGGAGTGAGAGGGGTTCTCATATCTAGGAGTTCCTAGGTAGAAGTTGCATTGGGTAGGGATTAAGTCAGGAGTTGTAAACTGGGATTTTTTAACTTCGAATTAATATTATTGATAATGGATTTCCTTCCTAGCTTGGTAGCCTCCAGACGTAGGTGAGTTGCACCAAACTGGGTTAACAACTTTGGTGTTATTTATTTTTTACAATTTACAGTTTTTATTTGTTGTGTGTTAAAGTTGTGTTTTGATCCCAGCGTTGTGACATCTGTCTCGACATCTGATATCTGCGTGCCAAAATTTTAATTGGTATCAGAGCAGGTCACCCTGTTTTACTATTTGGTGAGCTCCAGAGAGGTTATTATCTGTTATCATGGATAAGGAAGAAGGATACAACAACAGACCACGTCTTTTAAATAAATCCAATTATGAATGGTGGAAGGAGCGCATGATAGTATTTCTAAAATCTATGGACAATAGATCTTGGAAAGTTGTCTTAGAAGGTTAGGATCACCCCATTGTGAAGGAAAAAGATGACAATGATTCCTTGAAGCCAGAAGAAGAATGGTCAGAAGAGGAAGATGAATTAGCTTTTGGAAACTCCAAAGCCTTTAATGCCTTATTCAATGGAGTAGACAAGAACACCTTTAGGTTGATCAGTAAGGGCTTAGGAAATCCTCAAGACAACTCATGAAGGCACAACTGTAGAAAAAAGTCTGATGAAAAGTTTCTTAGAGAAACCTTTGGATCCCTGCCTCAGAAATCGGATATGAAGGTGACAGCCTTTGAAGATATAGAGACTCAGTATGATCTGGACATCAAGGAAGGAATGTCAAATACTATTGGCAATCATGTACTTGGGGAGATGATAAGAAGAATGAGACTAGATGTAGAAAACATTTCTCTTGAACCAACATGAATTCTAAGTCTCAAGAAAAAACAAAGGAGTTCAATGCTATGAGTATCAAGGGATTGGACAACTTAGTGTTGAATTCCCAATGTATCTCAAGAAACAAAAAAAAGGGACGACTGATGATTGTGGAGGAGGAGGAAAGGATAATAAAAATATCAAGCTTGTTAAAGCTTTATCTAGGAAGTGTGAATCTGTAGAAGGAAAGAAGATGTCGTTTGAAGACATAGTTGATGCTTACAAAAGCTTAGTGTTAAAGTTGAAAAGGAGTGCAAGGAGGGTGAAAAACACAAGCTCGTCTTATGACAACTGCAACATGAGAAGAAGGAATTGCTTACTAAAGTGTCTGATTTTCAAAGTGAAATATCCCGAGTAAGCTCTAAGCTATATCACTTGATCAAACCTATTAGAGTTATAAACAATGGAAAATATGGGTTGAATGATGTTCTCAAAGTTCGAAGTCCAACAGGAATTGAGTGTGACAAAAAGAAGAAATATGTATCTAGACATGTCTATCCTGAAAAGAGAAAAAACACTCTTGTCACAAAGAGAAAGTTCCAATATCTTATTCAACGTCTGAGATCTCTCATCAAGTCTGAAAGGGGCCATAACTCATGGAAGCATCTATAAAGGATTTGAATAACCTCTATAAGAAAAGCTGGTGATAAGTGTTAGGGTGAGAAGAAAATCTTAGAAATATCAAATGTCACACAAAATGTTATGACATTACACTATGATCACGTGAAAGGTCTCAAAGAGGTGAATGCCCTCACTTCTTATGGATTTAAGAAATGGAATGAATTGTGTCCTCTGCTTAATCGGAATAAAGCTAAAGTCATTAAAAGTGTAGTAAACATGTTCGATTTCAATATATACCAAATTGAGAAGCTGAAGAGCGTTGCTGAAATTTATAAGGCAAAAAACATGGAATTAGTAAGGCGTAAACATGCAACAGATAGTTTTTTTCTTTATTTAGTGACTTATGAAAAATAAGAAGCATCATTACCCAGTCTTGGATTTCTCACACGCTGCGTAAACCCTTTCACCTACTGCATTATTCATCCGTCTTGCTTGGTTAAACTTTAGTCTCAACAGTGGTTAAATCTATTCCTTCATAAAGAACTTGCTCAGAACATCATTCTTGATATCTCGTCCCCAAGATTTCGAAAACAAAATATGTCTAACAAATAAGACATGTCTAATTCCACTCCCCACTCCCCTAAGATTTCTGAAGACATACCTAATGTGATAACGTACATTGTTCCTTTCACTATCAATCTAAGTGAAACTCCTAAGAAGCGCAGGACAA
Source organism: Lathyrus sativus (assembly GCA_963859935.3). Classification (NCBI taxonomy): domain Eukaryota; kingdom Viridiplantae; phylum Streptophyta; class Magnoliopsida; order Fabales; family Fabaceae; genus Lathyrus; species Lathyrus sativus. The sequence goes on from CAWUDS030002480.1 coordinate 947,557, forward strand.
AGAACCATTCAGGAAAAGATCTTCACCCATCTGGGTAAGTACTTCTTCTAAAAAAATATCTAAGGAAACCTTATATATGGATGGTGGTTGAGCTAAACCTAATGTCACTAACATAGTAAAGGGTCGTGGAAGATTCAACCAGGAAGACATTAATGTTGAACGAAGCATATGAAAGTTATTGTCTGACATTTAGAGAGGAAAGGCCACACCTGATGATGCACCTGATACTGGGACATTAAAGACGAAGTCCTATGATGTTGTGAATAATGAAAAACCAAAGGTCTGTGAAATTGAGCACAAGGCTGCTACAGAAGCTAATATTGAAGATAATGAGGTTGTTAACATTGAAAATCTTACTTCTGATGATAAACCCATTAGTAAGAGATTACCCCTGACATTACTAAGAGATTGAAAAGCAGAAAAGAAAAGACTAATGATATGTCTAAAAGTACACCCTCAAAGAAGAGAGTGAGTGTGGGTCCAGCAAAGGGATGTAGCAAAGTTTTGACTCTTGCTCCTGAGAAAAAGAATCTAAAGAGGAAGGATGTTTCCCCCAGTGACTCATAGTTTGAAGTTGAAATAAATGTTGAGGACATCGTTCATAAGGACCGGAGAAAGTCAGTAGCTAAAAGAAGCTTTATTGAGATTAATAATATCCCTTTGGATAATGTATCCTTCCACTCATTTGAAAATTTTGAGAAGTGGAAATATGTCTACCAACGTCGCATTGCTCTTGAAAGAGAGCTTTAAAATGCAAGGAGATTGTTAATATCATTGATCAAGCTGGTCTAATGAAGACAATTTCCAAATTAGAAAGGTGTTATGAGAAGTTGGTAAAAGAATTTGTCGTGAACATCTCTCTAGGATGTAATGATTATCGGAGCACGGACTTCAGGAAGGTTTATGTAAGAGAAAGGTGCATAGAATTTTCCCCTTTGATAATAAATAGGTACTTAGGAAGATGTGAATCAGAACGACCAGAAGTTGAGGTATTTGATAATCTCACCTCAAGAATAATCACTAGGAATCAAGTGAAGCAATGGACTAGGAGAGGCAAGCTGTCTGCAAGTTATTTAACTATGAAGTACGCAATTCTTCACAAAATTGGAGTTGTCAACTGGGCGCCCACCAATCATACTTCCACAATAGCTACAGGGTTGGCTAAGTTTATCTACATAATTGGCTCCAAAATAGACTATGATTTTGGTACTTATATTTTTGAACAAACTTTGAGACATGTGTTGCACCCCAAAATTTGCCCTCACAATACAAGACTTTGTGTTCCAAGAAGGTTCACAAGGTTCACACTGACCACTACATTATGGTAGTAAATCTATCCTTTGATTACCAATTTCTCACACCTGTTGTCAAATCACCATGTTCTTGGTGTATGCGCTACACTTTTATACTTCTGGAGATTCCCCTTTGGTGGTTGTTTCCTATTCCCGTGGAGTCTCCCGTTGACAAGCCTGTTCTTCCCGTGTGTTGTGTCTAGTTTCCCCCCTGTGGCGCCTTTCCTCCACAGGACCTCCGTCTTGCATTCTCATATCATCATCACATATCATTTGCGTTCGGTGGTTCCTTAAGGCCAAAAGTTTGTGCAATGTTTGTATTTAAGTCCCTCCTATCTCGTCGAGACGAAGATTTCTATCTCCATATCTCCGGATAGAAGTAACTTAAATAGGGGCATCTGTCGCACCCTAATTTTTGACTTTAAGATCCCACCTCCTTATGCGTTCTATTATGTTTTATCTTCCTACACCTGTATTTATTTGGACTAACGGATGTGTGCAGAATCGTCTCTGATTAGGTTTTATGTAGCCTTCTGGTGCAATATAATGTGAGTTCAAGATTCAAGGTTCATTCATACGTGTGCGAAGTTCAGCATTTTGGAAATATAATCAAGTGATATTATTTGGGTTGTGGTGGCAGAGTTTGACTTGTTTTACCTGGAATCTGATTTGATACTCGAATTTTGGGAATTTACAAATTTAAAGTTATACATGAAAAATTCAAGTTTATAACCAGAGAGGCTAGTTTTGTTCATAAAATGGGGTTATCACATTTAACAAGAAGTTTTAAAGTTGGGATCCACCTTACTCTCTAGCTCACCGTGCTCCCAAGGACATTCAAAGTCAGCTGACATTGTTTATACCTTCAAAGTTGGCATGTGGTATCGCAAGAAGTTTATAGAGGGAAATTTCCAAGTATCAAAGACAGTTTCAATTATTCTAAGACAATAATACAATTCCTTTCAAGTTGAGAAAATACAACACAGGTTTGTAAGAGCGATAAGAAGCTCGTGCACTAAGCTATGCACAAAGTGGTTTTACAAGTTTCCAATAACAAAATTATTGCTGGGATTAAATTATTATTCGCAAGCGAGCTCAGATCACCACTTTATTTCGCATTACAACGCCAAGGTCCTTTGAACGGTTCTTTTTTTTGAAGACTAGGAGCCAAAGAAGGCGTCTTCTGAGGTAGACATTGTTGGTCCAACATCTTAAAACAGCCATCTGTGTTGAGGCTAAGTGAGTCGTGCGCATACCACATCAGCATATTGAGGTTCTTTTCCTACATAAACCTGCTAACAAAACTAAGTAAATTACAAAGGAAAAGGGCGCGTAGACTTCATGCGTAAGTGAGCCAAAAGCTTGTGAGGAAGAGCTCACATACGAGGATTGCATCCTGCTTTATTCTCCTATGAAGCTGGGCATAAGGTCATAGCATTGTCAGAAGCGTACTTGATAATACAACATGTTAACTATAACATATACCAATTCTTAACATAAAAGAGCAAGCCCTGTTACAGCTGGATTGGTTCTCAAAGAAATTCATTTGGGTAAGAAATCAACAAGGAGATTACTTAGCAAGGAGGTTTTAAAATACCGGAATCATTGGGCGTAGCTTTTGGTCTTTGTTTTGGTCGTGACATTCTTGTTTCAGCTCTTCAAGTTCAGCAAGTTCAGATTGGTATCGAGTACGAGATCGCTTTAGTATGCATCGGTTCCATAGCTATAGACATACCAAATTTACTTACACCGCGTGTTGGCATAGAGGCTTTGGATCTGGGGTGAGACGCAAGCTATACATGGGGCTGCTGTCTGTTTCCTACATAAATTCGATCAACAACAATGGATTAAATGACTTGGAAGTTGGACAGACGATAACTACCTCCTATACTATTTTGAATCACAGCTTTACCAAACCTAGAGCACCCCTAAAACGCTCACGACATGGCTCACTGAAGACGGTCTTGAGATGAATTGGCAGGTCATAACCTCCCTGCATCAGTAGAATGTATACTCAATTTTACTAACAAGAATATACACAAATCATTCTTGGGGAACCATAGTGGATGCTGTTAACTTACCTCCAGAGAGACTTCTGAGCGTGTCAAGATCAGTTGCACTACTAAACCAACTCGCCTCTTCAGCAACCAACTCCTGTTTCTCCCCTCAGACTGTGAATGCTTTACCGCCATTGTAACACGTCGCCTTGTGTCAAAACGTTGGAGCTTGAAGCACCGACCACAGCTGCAATAGAAGACAATGCCTGCAAGATAATAACAGAATCACGTTGTAGCGCTGTTGTTGGGATGTGGGTGGCAACAATGTCCTAAAACTCTGATGGAAATTATGGTGTCAAAGTAAGAATTAATTTCACGCAAACATTAAGCTGGAGATTGTTACAAGGGTCGGTGATGCACCTGCATCGTTGAAGACTCCCATAGACACATTGCTCTCTCTACTTCCATAGTCCCTGACCCCCTTCGCAGTCTGTTTCGATCAATTAGCGTAGGGAAAGATGACCAGGACGAGAACAATGACGAGCACAATGCGTTACTCCAAACACCATCATCAAGCATGAAAAGGAAACAATGATTGGATACATATCAGTCAGACAAAAGAAAAACGATAGGAGTAGAGATTGAAGTGGAAAATACAACATACCCTGCAAGAAAAGCTTTTGAAGTTGTTACTCCTCATCACCAACATTTTCGTGAGAGCCGTCACCAAAATGTATCAGATGCAATTTTTCTGGGTTGTTAATTCTTCCTTGGCCCAAAATCATCACTATCTGCACCTCCCAAGTCACGAATTCAGAGTTAGCAAAATCACCAGGGAATATCTACTCAGGGAAAAGATTCGATTCAAGACCAAATCAAATCCAATACTGAATCAAGACATTAATCGATTGATACAATAATATCACAAGATTGGAATTTTTCATTAACGGATTATTACTACAATCAACGAAAGGGGAAAGTTTTCAAATCTGATTTGTCCCAATTTGGAAAATCCAAATCGATATTCAAGACAACAATCAAATTCAATCAAGGCATTTTTCAATCTGAAGCCTATAAAAGAAGGCTTAAGAGATGAAGAGAAGGGGAACCGAAAATCACCATAAAATTTACGTTCGTAAACCTAACAGATTTAGAAGAAGCACTTATCTCTCCTGTTGACGAAGCCACCGCGTACCGCTGCGAGTCCCACTGACGAAGCATCCATTTTCGTCACCTCCGGCTGCCGCAAATCCACTCCGCCATCTCTAACGCTACCGCTATCATCAACCTTCGGTAACTCTCTATCCTTATTCATATTATTGATCTATTGATGCTTTTAGTTTGCTTTCAGGTTCAAAAGACGGTAAGAAATGGTGATCGAAGGAGGACGAAAGGTGGAGTTGAGGCGTAAGGGGGCGATTCTGGGCAAGGAGACGGGGAGTGATGATGGGAACGAAAGGGGCCTAGGGTTTCTTTCTCTGCATTTCATTCCTGTCTTTGTATTTGCAGTCTGATCCTTTCCTTACACACACTCACCACGATTATCACTGCTAATCACTGTTAATCGCCACTAACCACACTTAACCTCCTTTAATCACCCATTTAGTTTTTTTCTTTTTTTTGATTTAATTAATAGATTAATTAACTTTTCTAAATAAACCAACAACATTTTATAAATCAGTTAATTAACCGTTTAAACAATCTAACCAGTTTTTGTTTTATTTATTTAGTTAATCTTCTAATAAGCCATATTAGTTAATAGTCTTTTAATCCAATTAAATCAAACTTTTTTTTAATAACTAAACAGTTTTATTATAATTAGTTAATCTTTTTTAAAAAAATAACTACAAACCCTAATTTTCACAAATGCCTCGCCGCAGGCAAAATTACAATTTTACCCTTAGCATTAGGTCAAAGAGCCGCCGCGCTCATTTTAGGGTTTCCTGCCGTGGAATCCCCAATTTAACTCTAATTACAACTTAACATTTCAACGTAGAGATTTGGAGTTTCTACACTCCACGTAAGCGTGTCCTTAAGATGCGTTTATTCCCCTTGAGACCTTGACCACAGTCAAGAAGTTTCTAACCTCCCTATTGAGGGGAACTACGATTACTCTGATTCCACTCCCGTAAGGATACGTAGGCACAAGACGCGATGTCTTGCCGAGTAAACTTAGAATTAACCCCCTTTATTATTTATCATTGCTTATTTATATTTTATTTATCTTTGCTATTTAATTATTTTGCTTATTATTTTGTAATTGTTTCTTGGATGTAAAGTTGTTTAATTATTTAATTATTATTATGGTTAGTAATTAGGGAGTGTAACAACCTGTATGTAATATTAAAATAAATTTAGATCACTTTTAAATAAAGATAATTAAAATAAACACGTCACACACGTAAGTCGATTTTAATCGCCGTCTCACTTCCTAAGGATATCCCTCAAGTTGCCTACGAATAATGGTTAAGTGGGGTGTATAAAGCAAGTCCTTCAAATAAAAAAATCATCAAAGTCCCTTATGGTTGCCTTTACGAATCGAGTCCCTTTCGAAAAATGATGATGGTCCCTTATATGTGCTTATTACATCCCACAATGGCCTTCAAAAATCCAATTGCCCCTCACATGTCCCTTAACATCCAAAGTAAGGACTACCTACTCCATTATAGTAGGGATAGTCTTACTAAAGGAAAGAATGAAGAATAAGAAAGACCTTTAAACATTAGGGTAGGTTACTCCTAGGTGCTTGCTCACTTCAAAACTGTTTCACACTTAAACAAATTTTCAACAAGTTTTCAAACAAGTTCTTAACACATCCTTACATGGATTATTTATTAACTATTCTGAAAATTTTCTATTCACACACTACACTTTCAAAACAATTCAAAAGTGAGCTTAAGTACCTAAGAGCCCATGGATAACCATGGATGAAAAGGGTGCTAACACCTTCCCTTTTCATAACCTACCCCCCGGACCCAAAATATTCTCTAAGGTCTTTCCTGTTCTTTTATAACCTTTCCTTATGGATAAAATAAAAGTCGGTGGCGACTCTTGCTATCCGCAACATTGTTTGAAGTCAGTTCTCCCACCGTGTTACAGAACTGGCGACTCTGCTGGGGACCTATTTAAGAGGGGTACCCTTAGGAATTAAGATCACTTTAAATTGTTTGCCTTGTTTGCTTTATTATTATATTGTTGGGGTGCTCTTATGTGTGAAAGGTCCTAACCCGGATCTAGTGTACCTTAGGTAAATGGCAATAGACCAAGGAAACTGTACGACGTATATCGATACGGTTGATCTGGTGGCCATAGTTAGTGCGACTTCTTGGTTGGTGCTTATATTCCTTAAGTCAAGTTGAGGATAATATTGAGGCTGCCATATGTTGTCAATGCACTAACTGACTTTTAGAACCCTAGTTAACTCATCTTGGCCTTTAGAAAGTAGTGAGGTAACCGGCTTTGGTGCAGACTGAAGTTGGTTGACACTCGATACTACGCTCATTGAGATCTTAAACTTGGAGGGTTTTGGTTGGCAAGTAAGTTGCCTTCTGAACAACCACCCTTGTGAAGGATCAATGATATTGAGATCCCTTAGAACCTGGTTACTTTTGTAGGACAGGATGAACCATCTAACTTCAGGGGAGGGTACTTGCCTTTGAACCTCATGCAAGCCTTTAAACCTAGGGCTATGGTGTGACTTGTTTGTGTGTGCCACATGTTTGTGATTGAGCATGACATCATGACATCATCATGCATCATAAGCATATCATTTTCCCTAACCATTTCAAGGACCAAAGGATTTATCTTTGTTCTTTGTTGCAAGTCATGGCTTCTGCTCGTAGAAACACCATCAGGATCAACTTTGTAGGGATACCTGCTAAGCTCAAGGAGCTGGTTTCCCTAGTGCCTGATCATTCCCAGTTCAACAAGAGACATGGTCACTTATTGGATCTAGTTACTTCAGGGTTCAGTGAAGACATGATGAGTGTGCTGTTTCAGTTCTTTGACCCTAAGCACCATTGCTTTACATTCCCTGATTATCAGCTGGTTCCAACCATGGAGGAGTTCTCTAAACTTCTGGGTATACCTGTTCTTGATCAGAAGCCATTCACAGGCTTAGAGAAGGAGCTTAAACCTGAAGTTATTGCTGCAGCTCTACATCTGAAGAAGTCTGACATTGTTCTAGAGACGAGAAGCGGAGTCAAGGGTATTCTTGCCAAGGTATTAATGGATAAAGCTCAAATGTTCTTGAAGGCCATGAGCTATGATGCTTTTGAGGAGATCTTAGCCTTGCTGATATATGGCTTAGTGTTGTTCCCCAATCCTGATCAGTTCATAGACGTTCATGCCATCAACATATTCCTGAGTCACAATCCAGTGCCTACCTTACTTGGAGACATCCTACATTCTCTTCACACCCGTACTACAAGGGCAAGAGGAACTTTGATGTGCTGCATACCTTTACTTTCTAGGTGGTTTATTTCTCACCTTCCTCGCTCAGTAATGAAGAATGAGCAAGGGTTCAGATGGTCCAAGAGGATCATGTCACTTTCTCACTCAGACATCCATTGGTGCTCCAGATCTATGGAGAATGTCACCATCATTGACCGTTGTGGGGAGTTTCCTAATGTGCCACTTCTAGGCATAAGAGGAGGCATCACCTACAACCCATCTCTAGCTTTACGACAGTTTGGTTACGCCCGGAGCGATGGTCCACATGACATGTTGATTCAGGGCATTGTGTTTGATTACGACAACGATCTTCAGGGTTACCGTCAGAGATTCATACGAGCTTGGGGAAAGGTAAACAGGATTGACAGCAAGACACTGGAGCCTAAGTACACCATTCCTATGGAGGCTTATCTCAGATGGGTACGATTTCGTGCTCAGACACTCATGATGCCATATCCTGCCATCCTACCAGTTACCATGGAACCTGTTGCTGAAGGAGACACAACTTATACCATCCTTCACCCAGACATGCCTACTGATATGGAAGACTTGCAGAGATCATGGATCCAACTGAAAGAGCAAAGGGATACTTTCGAGGCTCATTACAAAGCAAGCCAAGCAAGGATCCTAGAGCTAACAAAGCTACTTCATGAGGAACGAAACCTCAACTCATACCTCAACACCAAGAGGAAACGTCCATGGGAGACTTAAAACCCCATCTTTTGTACTTATTTCGTTTTCATTTTTTGTAAGCCTAAAAGGCAAAACAAGTTATTACTAATAAAAAGTTACTTTCTTGATTGTTTAAGCAAATTCAAATCCTGCGGTCCTTGAAAACATTGCATATGCATTCCCATATCATTGCATCACAGGTTTATAATTGTGCACAGGTTTCTCATCTTCTCGCTGTTTATTTCAGCAATGGCTCTTGAACAATCAGTTAAGGATCTCCAGGCACAGAATGCACAGTTCCAAGAGCTGATCCTGAACCTATCTAAGGGGCAGGATGAATTGAAGACACTGCTGGCCAAGAAGACTAAGAAGGCTAGAAGGTCTGCTGGGTTGCTCAACATGGGAAGAAGGTTCAAAGGTCCTGCCAAGACCAAGGAACAGGTTGAAGACTATGAATCTGAAGAATCTGAGCAGGAGAGAGGCAGTCTCCACAACACTATGGGGGACTCTGATTCTGAGGCTAACTACTACCATGAGCCTAACGAAGACAAATTCAAGATGCTGGTGGATAGAATGGATGCTATGGAATTACAGAAATCATCTGGGCTGGATTTTGAGGATTTGAGCTTGATATCTGGGGTGGTCATACCCATTGGGTTCAAAGTTCCTACATTTGTTGTCTATGATGGGGTCTCTTGTCCCAAATTGCATCTGAGGTCTTATGTCAGAAGAATTCAACCCCACACTGCTGATAAAAAGTTGTGGATCCATTTCTTTCAAGAGAGTTTATCTGGAGCTCAGCTAGAGTGGTATTATCAGTTGGAGAGTGTCAACATCAGAGATTGGAATGACCTTGCTGAAGCTTTCTACAAGCAGTATCAATACAATGCTGACTTAGCCCCCACTCGCATGCAGCTTCAGAGCATGTCTATGGGTGCCAAAGAAAGCTTTAAGGAGTATGCTCAGAAGTGGAGAGACTTAGCTGGAAGAGTTCAACCCCCTTTGACTGATAGGGAGTTGGTTGATATGTTCATGTGTACGCTGAATGGTCCGTTTTACAGTCATCTCATTGGAAGCTCATCATCTGGCTTCACTGAGTTGATCATGACAGGAGAGCGAGTAGAGAATGGTATCAAGAGTGGTAAGATCCAAGTGGGCACTTCTTCATCAGGTGTTGCAAAGAAGCCTCCCACTGGGAAGAGAGAATCTAATGCTGTGTATGGTCAGCCTGATCGTAACAGAAGGCATCAGTCTGTTAGTGCAGTTCATATTTCAAATCCAACTCCTGCAACAACAGAGCAGCCTCAAGGCAACCAACAGAGGGCTAGAAGATAGTTCACGAAGATCAACATGTCAATGGCTCAGGCATTGCAACACTTGTTGAAAGCTGAACTTATTACCCTGGGGGAGGCCCCTCAGAATCCCAATGTTACCTCTCCCAAGTACAATCCCAATGCACGATGTGCATATCATTCAAACTGTCCAGGACATGATACTAATAACTGCTGGGTCTTGAAGAACAAAATTCAGGATATGATTGATGCTGGAGAAATTGAGTTTGATCCACCAGGTACTCCAAATGTGATTACAGCTCCAATGCCAAGTCACGAGAAGACTGTCAACGCCATTGATGAAGATATTGATGAAGATCTGCATGTCTATTCAGTTATGGAGTTGAGCACACCATTGTCTGTTATCAAAAAGAGGTTAGTACAAGCTGGGATCTTTCCAGGTTGTCATGAAGATTGTCTATATTGTACCTATAAGCCGGATAGTTGCTTCATTTTGAGAGATGGGATTCAACGTCTCATGGATAAATATACTATAGTGTTTGAAAGAAGACCAGCATCTGTAGAAAGTATGGTGGATCATCTGACTCAGGGTAAGGAGATTGAAGAGGTTGACATGGTTGACAAAGTACCACTAAGAATCACTTCAAAGGGTCCCATTAAAATCACTCATCAGGGCCCAATCAAGATTACTGCTGAAGGTCCTGTGAAAGTTGTTGCTGAAGCCAGAGTAGCTCCTCTGATCATTACCACTCCTGGTCCTATTCCTTATACATCTGACAAAGCTGTGCCTTGGCACTATGGGTCTGATGTTTACATCCATGGTGTCAAGCAGGAGCCTTTACCTGATATGCCTGTTGACATTGATAATATTGCTGGATCTAGCAAGATCACTCGTAGTGGAAGAGTCTTCTCTCCTCCAGTTGCTTCTAAGAGTGCAGTTACTCCTGCTGTTACTTCCACCACTGATGCTCGGGGCAAGGGTCCTGTTATTGAGCCTGTATCTACTGATGTGCCAGCTGCTGATGACCTCTCTAAGCAGATGGAAGAAGTATTGAAAATCATTCGCAAGAGTGATTATGATATTGTTGATCAGCTGGGGCATACTCCCTCAAAGATTTCTATGCTCTCCCTGTTATTATGTTCTGAGGCTCATGCCAAGTCATTGATCAAGTTTCTAAAGATGACTCATGTACGCAGTGCAATTTCTGTGGACCAGTTTGAGAATTGTGTTGCTCACCTGACCTATGACAACGGGTTAGGATTTTCTGATGCTGACTTGACCCCTGCCAAGAGGGATCATAACAGGGCCTTGCATATTTCAATTGAATGCAGGGGCACTACCCTGTCTCATGTGCTGATAGACAATGGTTCCTCTCTGAATGTGTTGCCTAAGGAAGTCCTGAACAAGCTGAGTCCTGAAGATACGGTATTGAAGCCCAGTAATATTGTGGTAAAGGCTTTTGATGGTTCTAGAAGAGTAGTGCATGGGGAAATTGATCTTCCAATCAAGGTTGGCTCTCAGATGTTTACTGCTACATTCTATGTGATGGATATTCGTCCTTCGTACTCATGTCTGCTTGGTCGTCCCTGGATCCATGGGGCAGGTGCTGTGACCTCCACATTACATCAAAAGTTGAGATATCCGGTGAATGGAAAAGTTGTTACTGTCTTTGGAGAGGAAGAATACTTTGTCAGCCATGTAAACACTTTCAAGTATCTGGAAGTAGAAGGTGAATACATTGAAACTCCATGTCAGTCATTTGAAGTGGTTCCCTGGGCTGTTAAGGATTGTGTGACTCCTCCTGCTGTGAAGAAGGTTCCTGTGGTCATCAGAAACCCTCCAACAATGGCAATGGCCTCCCTCAATGATGCAAAAGCTATGGTGGAAGAAGGTGGTTGTACTATTTGGGGTCAGCTTCCTGATATTCCATACAAGTCTGACAAGTTTGGTTTGGGTTTCACTGCAGAGTCCCAGAAGGCTTTTCGTCGTGCTCGTGCTGTTCGTATCACCAATCAAGGGGTTATCAATGCTGTGGGAGATCAAGATGAAGACTACAACTTGGAGGCATGGATTTTTTCTACTGTGGGTGCTGGACTCAATAATTGGACAGCTGAAGATGTTATCCCTATCTCCTTTAGTCAGGAGTAAATACTATTACTGTGTTATGTTTTTAAATTTATAATTTCTGGAACAATTAAAACTTTCAAGCCATGTGCCTTACCCGGGGCACAATGGTGTGCTTGTTACGGGTTGTCATTTCATTTGCATACTTCATTCAATAAAATCATTGGACGTTTCGTTTTCGTAAATATTGTGTTCCTTGTCTTTCTTTTTCTTTTATTTTTGCTTTATCAGCTATGTGTTCTTACACACACCCACGTCACTAAAATGCAGATCCTCATCCACTCTGGATCCAGTTGATAACAGTTCTACTATTGCCAATTACAATTTCGAGAATCCGATCTATCAAACTGAAGACGGAGACGAGGACGATTGTGAAATACCTGTAGAGCTTGCTAGGTTGTTACAACAAGAAGAGAAAGCTATACAGCCACATGAAGAGCCAGTCGAAGTTGTGAATCTGGGAACTGAAGAAAACAGAAAAGAGGTCAAGATAGGGGCTGATTTAGAGGACAGTGCCAAGAGCAGGTTGGTTCAGATGCTACGTGACTATGTGGAGATCTTTGCTTGGTCTTATGAAGATATGCCAGGGTTGGATACGGACATTGTGGTTCACCGTTTGCCAGTGAAAGAAGATTGTCGTCCAAAGAAGCAGAAGGTTCGTCGTATGCGTCCTGAAATGTCAGGAAAGATCAAAGCAGAGGTAATGAAACAATTCAATGCAGGGTTCTTGGCCGTAACTTCTTATCCTCAGTGGGTTGCAAATGTGGTACCAGTTCCTAAGAAAGATGGTAAGGTACGTATGTGTGTAGACTACAGAGATCTGAACAAGGCTAGCCCTAAAGATGACTTTCCACTTCCTCATATTGATATTCTGGTAGACAACACTGCTCAGCATAAGGTATTCTCTTTTATGGATGGTTTCTCTGGTTACAATCAAATCAAGATGGCACCTGAAGATATGGAGAAGACTACATTTGTGACACAGTGGGGCACCTTTTGCTATAAGGTAATGCCATTTGGTTTGAAGAATGCAGGGGCAACATATCAGCGTGCTATGGTGGCTTTGTTTCATGATATGATTCATCATGAGATAGAGGTATATGTGGATGATATGATAGCCAGGTCTCAGAATGAAGAACAACATCTTGATCATCTGCACAAGTTGTTTGAGAGGTTGAAGAAATACAGGTTGAGATTAAATCCAAACAAGTGTACTTTTGGAGTTAGATCTGGAAAACTCTTGGGTTTCATTGTCAGTGGAAAAGGTATTGAAGTGGATCCTGCAAAAGTGAAAGCTATACGAGAGATGCCAGCTCCCCGTACTGAGAAGGAGGTTAGAGGTTTCTTGGGACGATTGAACTACATTGCAAGATTTATTTCCCAATTAACTACCATCTGTGAGCCAATCTTCAAGTTGTTGAAGAAAGATCAGGTGATGGAATGGAATGATGAGTGCCAGACTGCCTTTGATGAAATCAAGAGATATTTGCTAGAACCTCCAATTTTAATGCCCCCAGTTGATGGAAGACCCTTGATTATGTATTTAACAGTATTAGACAACTCAATGGGGTGTGTATTGGGGCAACATGACGAGTCTGGTCGAAAAGAGCAGGCAATATACTACCTTAGCAAAAAGTTTACCGACTGTGAAACAAGATACTCACTGCTCGAGAAAACTTGCTGCGCTTTGGCATGGGCTGCTCGCCGACTAAGACAGTATATGTTGACCCATACTACCTTGTTGATTTCAAAGATGGATCCAATCAAGTACATATTTGAGAAACCTGCTCTCTCCGGAAGAATTGCAAGATGGCAAATGATCTTGACGGAATATGATATACAGTATACTACTCAGAAGGCCATTAAGGGGAGTGTTGTTGCTGATCATTTGGCTCATCAAGCAGTAGACGATTACCAGTCAATGAATTTTGAGTTCCCTGATGAGGACATTATGTCTGTTACCAAAGAACCTGGACAATATGACGGACCTGCACAAGGATCCCGATGGACTATGGTTTTTGATGGTGCCTCCAATGCACATGGTAATGGTGTTGGTGTTGTGATTAGTTCCCCTGAAGGTTGTCATACCCCGATTACTGCCAGACTTTGTTTCTATTGTACCAATAACATGGCTGAGTATGAGGCATGTATCATGGGTATGCAAGTTGCTATTGATATGAAGATTCAGTTCCTTGAGGTGTATGGAGATTCAGCTCTGGTAGTAAGTCAGATTAAAGGAGATTGGGATACAAAGCATGATAATCTCATTCCTTACAGAGAACATGTGTTGTCTTTGATCCCACATTTCAAAGTGATTACTTTTGGACATATTCCACGAAGAGAGAATCAGTTGGCAGACGCATTGGCCACCATGGCATCTATGTTTGAGATCAGCTGGGATGATGAAGCTCCCAAGATTACCATTGATAGATTTGAGAAGCCTGCATACTGCAATGAGATTGACACTGAAGGGGCAAAGGAGAAGCCTTGGTTCTATGAAGTGAAAAACTATCTTGAAGCTCAGGAGTTCCCTGAAGGGGCATCTGTCAAAGATAGGAAGTTCCTGAGAAGGTTTTCTGCTAAGTTCTTTCTGAGTAATGGCATTCTGTATAAGCGTAATCATGATTCAACTATGCTTCGTTGTGTGGATAAGAAGGAAGCTACAGAAATTATGGAAGAGATGCATGATGGGACCTTTGGCACTCATTCTAGTGGTCATACCATGGCAAAGAAGATTTTGATAGCAGGTTACTATTGGTCTACCATGGAAGCTGATTGCTATCAACACTCCAGAACATGTCACAAATGTCAAATCTATGCTGATAAAGTACATGTACCTCCATTTCCATTGAATGTGTTGACTGCTCCTTGGCCCTTTGCCATGTGGGGCATTGATATGATTGGTGAGATCAAGCCTACTGCTTCTAATGGGCATCGTTTCATCCTGGTTGCTATTGATTACTTCACGAAGTGGGTAGAGGCAGCTTCATTTGCATCTGTGACTAAGAATGTTGTGGCTCGGTTCATTAAGAATAATCTCATATGTAGGTATGGTATCCCTGAAAGGATTATCACTGACAATGGCTCTAATCTGAACAACACTATGATTACTGATCTCTGTACGCAGTTCAAGATTAAGCATCACAACTCTTCTCCGTATCGTCCAAAGATGAATGGGGCAGTTGAAGCTGCTAATAAGAACATTAAGAAGATTGTACAGAAGATGACTGTTACTTACAAGGATTGGCACGAGATGTTACCATTTGCTCTGCATGGTTATCGTACTACAATACGTACTTCAACAGGGGCAACCCCATTCTCCTTAGTCTATGGTATGGAAGCAGTTCTGCCTATTGAAGTTCAGATCCCCTCCTTGAGAATTATGAAGGATGCAGGCTTGGATGAAGATGAGTGGATTCAGACTCGACTTGACCAGATAAATTTGATTGATGAGAAAAGGTTAGCAGCAGTTTGTCATGGCCAGATGTACCAGAAACGGATGATCAAAGCTTTTGACAAGAAGGTTAAGCCAAAGGTATATCAGGCTGGTGACTTGGTAATCAAGCGTATCATATTACCACAGGGTGATTCTAGGGGCAAGTGGACTCCAACATATGAGGGACCATTTGTAGTCAAGACAGTGTTCTCAGGAGGTGCCATGATACTGACTACAATGGATGGTGAAGACTTCCCACAACCTGTAAACGCAGACATAGTTAAAAAATACTACGCATAAAAAGAGACCCGCTAGGTTGACAGGCCTAGGCAAAAATAAGGGCATCCCGGCAAACCAAAAGGGTTTGGGCAAAAATTAGGGATATATATATAAAAAGATGTACACCCGGCAAGTCGAAAACCTGAAAAGGCGGCTTGGGCAAAAAAGGGTATCCCGGTGGATTGAAAACCTGAAAGGGCAATCCAGGCAAAAGTTAGGGATTAAAGCGTATGACTATGTCTCGTTTGGATCACTCATGAAACTGCAACCAGTTGTACTACTTACTCAAGCGCAAACAGATAAAGCTCAATCCAATCGTTTCCGTCTCAACAGCAAGAAGATGAGATACTTGAGTGGCAATAGTAGAATTGAAACTCAATAGGATTATTTCCCACATAGCTGATTCTTTTTGTAAAACTTCATGACAAAATTCTCTTACTAGGGTTTATGTCTCCTTGTACAAACTTACCCGTGTATGGGTCACTTTTGATATAAATAAATTCCATCTTTTGAATCCAGATTCACTTTTACCCTATTTACATAAGCGAAACGTCCATTGGTTGTGTTTGAATGTATGTATGCCTTTGAATATGATTGATGTTTACCAGAAACGCATGTATGCTTTTAATATGATTGATGTTTACCAGAAATGCATGAAAATGCAGTAATAGTATTTACTAAGGACGAACGAGGGAAGGATTTCAACGAAGCTTCGCCGGTTCATCTTTACAAGACAGTTACAAACCATCAGTAGGACTAATCCATTTTCACAAAGTCTAATCTCCCCTGGAATTTATATCCATCTCTTTTATCCTCATACGGATATACGGGAAATTACTTTCCAATAAGGGCACGATGAACGAAGACGGGATGTTATACTTATCCTACTATCAAACGAAAACGAAGGTTATCTATACCCTACTATCCCCAACAACGGGAGGTTATCTATACCTTGTTATCCCCAACAACGGGAGGTTATCTATACCTTGTTATCCCCAGCAGACGGAGGGTTATATATTCTTCAACAACGAATCGGGATTTATTTTCCTTGGCCAGCAGTTGTTATACAAGGATATCCAGACACTTCCAGCAGTGTCATAGCATACATACATCATTTACATCATATCATAACATATATGTCTATAGTACATTACCTAAGTGCATCATGTCATACATGCATACATAAAGCATAAACTAATGTTGTTATGCAGAATGCTACCTTGTTTTCAGGTTAATTATCCAACAAACAATCTTATGATCTTTGGGACTGCTTTATTGTAACCTCAGGGTTACTTTATCCTCCTGATGAGCTTCTTATTACTTTGGGACTGCTTTATTGTAACCTCAGGGTTATTTTATCCTCCTGATAGCCTCTCATGACTTCAAGACTGCTTTAGAGCTACTGATTGCTCTATCCTCCTGAAATCATCCTATTACTTCAAGACTGCTTTAGAGCTATTCATTGCTCTATCCTCATGAGGTCATATTACTACTTCAAGACTGCTTTAGAGCTATTCATTGCTCTATCCTCCTGAAGCCATCTAATTATTTCAAGACTGCTTTAGAGTTATCCATTGCTCTATCCTCCTGAAATTACATTATTATTTCAAGACTGCTTTAGAGCTATCCATTGCTCTATCCTCCTGAAATCATTACTTCAAGACTGCTTTAGAGCTATTGATTGCTCTATCCTCCTGAAGACATATCACATTATTATTTCAAGACTGCTTTAGAGTTATCCATTGCTCTATCCTCCTGAAATTACATTATTATTTCAAGACTGCTTTAGAGCTATCCATTGCTCTATCCTCCTGAAATCATTACTTCAAGACTGCTTTAGAGCTATTGATTGCTCTATCCTCCTGAAGACATATCACGTTATTATTTCAAGACTGCTTTAGAGCTATTCATTGCTCTATCCTCCTGAAATCATTACTTCGAGACTGCTTTAGAGCTGTTGATTGCTCTATCCTCCTGAAGCCATTATTATTTCAAGACTGCTTTAGAGTTATCCATTGCTCTATCCTCCTGAAATTACATTATTATTTCAAGACTGCTTTAGAGCTATCCATTGCTCTATCCTCCTGAAATCATTACTTCAAGACTGCTTTAGAGCTATTGATTGCTCTATCCTCCTGAAGACATATCACATTATTATTTCAAGACTGCTTTAGAGCTATTGATTGCTCTATCCTCCTGAAGCCATTATTACTTCAAGACTGCTTTAGAGCTATTGATTGCTCTATCCTCCTGAGGTCAGATTTATCACTTCAAGACTGCTTTAGGGTTATCATTATTGATTGCTCTATCCTCATGAAGACATGCTGTTACATCAGTATTACTCCAGACTCCTGACAGTTCTCATTATACTACTGAAGAACTTTCCCCTAGTGGCATCTTTAAGCCCACTCAATCATGTTCAACCAACCATCAATATCACTCCATGCACTGGTGAGCGCAAATTTTTGGGCTTTTGTGTTCAATCCCCTTCAACCTTCTAGGTTACGACTGGCAAATATACCAATCTAACCCCTCAGGTTTCAAAAAATTGAACAGGGGCAGCTGTTGCACCCCAAAATTTGCCCTCACAATACAAGACTTTGTGTTCCAAGAAGGTTCACAAGGTTCACACTGACCACTACATTATGGTAGTAAATCTATCCTTTGATTACCAATTTCTCACACCTGTTGTCAAATCACCATGTT
Organism: Lathyrus sativus; assembly: GCA_963859935.3. Lineage (NCBI taxonomy): Eukaryota > Viridiplantae > Streptophyta > Magnoliopsida > Fabales > Fabaceae > Lathyrus > Lathyrus sativus. The sequence continues at coordinate 965,808 of CAWUDS030002480.1, forward strand.
CTTGGTGTATGCGCTACACTTTTATACTTCTGGAGATTCCCCTTTGGTGGTTGTTTCCTATTCCCGTGGAGTCTCCCGTTGACAAGCATGTTCTTCCCGTGTGTTGTGTCTAGTTTCCCCCCTGTGGCGCCTTTCCTCCACAGGACCTCCGTCTTGCATTCTCATATCATCACATATCATTTGCGTTCGGTGGTTCCTTAAGGCCAAAAATTTGTGCAATGTTTGTATTTAAGTCCCTCCTATCTCGTCGAGACGAAGATTTCTATCTCCATATCTCCGGATAGAAGTAACTTAAATAGGGGCATCTGTCGCACCCTAATTTTTGACTTTAAGATCCCACCTCCTTATGCGTTCTATTATGTTTTATCTTCCTACACCTGTATTTATTTGGACTAACGGATGTGTGCAGAATCGTCTCTGATTAGGTTTTATGTAGCCTTCTGGTGCAATATAATGTGAGTTCAAGATTCAAGGTTCATTCATACGTGTGCGAAGTTCAGCATTTTGGAAATATAATCAAGTGATATTATTTGGGTTGTGGTGGCAGAGTTTGACTTGTTTTACCTGGAATCTGATTTGATACTCGAATTTTGGGAATTTACAAATTTAAAGTTATACATGAAAAATTCAAGTTTATAACCAGAGAGGCTAGTTTTGTTCATAAAATGGGGTTATCACATTTAACAAGAAGTTTTAAAGTTGGGATCCACCTTACTCTCTAGCTCACCGTGCTCCCAAGGACATTCAAAGTCAGCTGACATTGTTTATACCTTCAAAGTTGGCATGTGGTATCGCAAGAAGTTTATAGAGGGAAATTTCCAAGTATCAAAGACAGCTTCAATTATTCTAAGACAATAATACAATTCCTTTCAAGTTGAGAAAATACAACACAGGTTTGTAAGAGCGATAAGAAGCTCGTGCACTAAGCTATGCACAAAGTGGTTTTACAAGTTTCCAATAACAAAATTATTGCTGGGATTAAATTATTATTCGCAAGCGAGCTCAGATCACCACTTTATTTCGCATTACAACGCCAAGGTCCTTTGAACGGTTCTTTTTTTTGAAGACTATGAGCCAAAGAAGGCGTCTTCTGAGGTAGACATTGTTGGTCCAACATCTTAAAACAGCCATCTGTGTTGAGGCTAAGTGAGTCGTGCGCATACCACATCAGCATATTGAGGTTCTTTTCCTACATAAACCTGCTAACAAAACTAAGTAAATTACAAAGGAAAAGGGCGCGTAGACTTCATGCGTAAGTGAGCCAAAAGCTTGTGAGGAAGAGCTCGCATACGAGGATTGCATCCTGCTTTATTCTCCTATGAAGCTGGGCATAAGGTCATAGCATTGTCAGAAGCGTACTTGATAATACAACATGTTAACTATAACATATACCAATTCTTAACATAAAAGAGCAAGCCCTGTTACAGCTGGATTGGTTCTCAAAGAAATTCATTTGGGTAAGAAATCAACAAGGAGATTACTTAGCAAGGAGGTTTTAAAATACCGGAATCATTGGGCGTAGCTTTTGGTCTTTGTTTTGGTCGTGACATTCTTGTTTCAGCTCTTCAAGTTCAGCAAGTTCAGATTGGTATCGAGTACGAGATCGCTTTAGTATGCATCGGTTCCATAGCTATAGACATACCAAATTTACTTACACCGCGTGTTGGCATAGAGGCTTTGGATCTGGGGTGAGACGCAAGCTATACATGAGGCTGCTGTCTGTTTCCTACATAAATTCGATCAACAACAATGGATTAAATGACTTGGAAGTTGGACAGACGATAACTACCTCCTATACTATTTTGAATCACAGCTTTACCAAACCTAGAGCACCCCTAAAACGCTCACGACATGGCTCACTGAAGACGGTCTTGAGATGAATTGGCAGGTCATAACCTCCCTGCATCAGTAGAATGTATACTCAATTTTACTAACAAGAATATACACAAATCATTCTTGGGGAACCATAGTGGATGCTGTTAACTTACCTCCAGAGAGACTTCTGAGCGTGTCAAGATCAGTTGCACTACTAAACCAACTCGCCTCTTCAGCAACCAACTCCTGTTTCTCCCCTCAGACTGTGAATGCTTTACCGCCATTGTAACACGTCGCCTTGTGTCAAAACGTTGGAGCTTGAAGCACCGACCACAGCTGCAATAGAAGACAATGCCTGCAAGATAATAACAGAATCACGTTGTAGCGCTGTTGTTGGGATGTGGGTGGCAACAATGTCCTAAAACTCTGATGGAAATTATGGTGTCAAAGTAAGAATTAATTTCACGCAAACATTAAGCTGGAGATTGTTACAAGGGTCGGTGATGCACCTGCATCGTTGAAGACTCCCATAGACACATTGCTCTCTCTACTTCCATAGTCCCTGACCCCCTTCGCAGTCTGTTTCGATCAATTAGCGTAGGGAAAGATGACCAGGACGAGAACAATGACGAGCACAATGCGTTACTCCAAACACCATCATCAAGCATGAAAAGGAAACAATGATTGGATACATATCAGTCAGACAAAAGAAAAACGATAGGAGTAGAGATTGAAGTGGAAAATACAACATACCCTGCAAGAAAAGCTTTTGAAGTTGTTACTCCTCATCACCAACATTTTCGTGAGAGCCGTCACCAAAATGTATCAGATGCAATTTTTCTGGGTTGTTAATTCTTCCTTGGCCCAAAATCATCACTATCTGCACCTCCCAAGTCACGAATTCAGAGTTAGCAAAATCACCAGGGAATATCTACTCAGGGAAAAGATTCGATTCAAGACCAAATCAAATCCAATACTGAATCAAGACATTAATCGATTGATACAATAATATCACAAGATTGGAATTTTTCATTAACGGATTATTACTACAATCAACGAAAGGGGAAAGTTTTCAAATCTGATTTGTCCCAATTTGGAAAATCCAAATCGATATTCAAGACAACAATCAAATTCAATCAAGGCATTTTTCAATCTGAAGCCTATAAAAGAAGGCTTAAGAGATGAAGAGAAGGGGAACCGAAAATCACCATAAAATTTACGTTCGTAAACCTAACAGATTTAGAAGAAGCACTTATCTCTCCTGTTGACGAAGCCACCGCGTACCGCTGCGAGTCCCACTGACGAAGCATCCATTTTCGTCACCTCCGGCTGCCGCAAATCCACTCCGCCATCTCTAACGCTACCGCTATCATCAACCTTCGGTAACTCTCTATCCTTATTCATATTATTGATCTATTGATGCTTTTAGTTTGCTTTCAGGTTCAAAAGACGGTAAGAAATGGTGATCGAAGGAGGACGAAAGGTGGAGTTGAGGCGTAAGGGGGCGATTCTGGGCAAGGAGACGGGGAGTGATGATGGGAACGAAAGGGGCCTAGGGTTTCTTTCTCTGCATTTCATTCCTGTCTTTGTATTTGCAGTCTGATCCTTTCCTTACACACACTCACCACGATTATCACTGCTAATCACTGTTAATCGCCACTAACCACACTTAACCTCCTTTAATCACCCATTTAGTTTTTTTCTTTTTTTTGATTTAATTAATAGATTAATTAACTTTTCTAAATAAACCAACAACATTTTATAAATCAGTTAATTAACCGTTTAAACAATCTAACCAGTTTTTGTTTTATTTATTTAGTTAATCTTCTAATAAGCCATATTAGTTAATAGTCTTTTAATCCAATTAAATCAAACTTTTTTTTAATAACTAAACAGTTTTATTATAATTAGTTAATCTTTTTTAAAAAAATAACTACAAACCCTAATTTTCACAAATGCCTCGCCGCAGGCAAAATTACAATTTTACCCTTAGCATTAGGTCAAAGAGCCGCCGCGCTCATTTTAGGGTTTCCTGCCGTGGAATCCCCAATTTAACCCTAATTACAACTTAACATTTCAACGTAGAGATTTGGAGTTTCTACACTCCACGTAAGCGTGTCCTTAAGATGCGTTTATTCCCCTTGAGACCTTGACCACAGTCAAGAAGTTTCTAACCTCCCTATTGAGGGGAACTACGATTACTCTGATTCCACTCCCGTAAGGATACGTAGGCACAAGACGCGATGTCTTGCCGAGTAAACTTAGAATTAACCCCCTTTATTATTTATCATTGCTTATTTATATTTTATTTATCTTTGCTATTTAATTATTTTGCTTATTATTTTGTAATTGTTTCTTGGATGTAAAGTTGTTTAATTATTTAATTATTATTATGGTTAGTAATTAGGGAGTGTAACAACCTGTATGTAATATTAAAATAAATTTAGATCACTTTTAAATAAAGATAATTAAAATAAACACGTCACACACGTAAGTCGATTTTAATCGCCGTCTCACTTCCTAAGGATATCCCTCAAGTTGCCTACGAATAATGGTTAAGTGGGGTGTATAAAGCAAGTCCTTCAAATAAAAAAATCATCAAAGTCCCTTATGGTTGCCTTTACGAATCGAGTCCCTTTCGAAAAATGATGATGGTCCCTTATATGTGCTTATTACATCCCACAATGGCCTTCAAAAATCCAATTGCCCCTCACATGTCCCTTAACATCCAAAGTAAGGACTACCTACTCCATTATAGTAGGGATAGTCTTACTAAAGGAAAGAATGAAGAATAAGAAAGACCTTTAAACATTAGGGTAGGTTACTCCTAGGTGCTTGCTCACTTCAAAACTGTTTCACACTTAAACAAATTTTCAACAAGTTTTCAAACAAGTTCTTAACACATCCTTACATGGATTATTTATTAACTATTCTGAAAATTTTCTATTCACACACTACACTTTCAAAACAATTCAAAAGTGAGCTTAAGTACCTAAGAGCCCATGGATAACCATGGATGAAAAGGGTGCTAACACCTTCCCTTTTCATAACCTACCCCCCGGACCCAAAATATTCTCTAAGGTCTTTCCTGTTCTTTTATAACCTTTCCTTATGGATAAAATAAAAGTCGGTGGCGACTCTTGCTATCCGCAACATTGTTTGAAGTCAGTTCTCCCACCGTGTTACAACATGCTACGTCATCTGCGGTAAAGCTTCCCATAGAATTTCCAACCTTAATTAGTGGAATAATTTTGAACCAATATCCAGGAATTCTGGCTGAGTTAGAAGGTTTCACTAAGAGGGAATGTCCGCTTATTTTTCATCACAAACTCTTTGAAGAGACACGTGTTGTAGACATTGTTATAACCACAAGGAAAGAAAAGGTACCCACCACTTCCAAAGTTGGTATTATAGCTGAACTAAGGTCCACATGTAGAGACTTGGATGAGACTATCAAAGTTTGTACTGCTGGAAAGATTAAACTAGAAGGACTCATTAAAAGTCTGGATGAGGAAGGCACAAATGACAACCTAGCTGATGCATAAAAGGAAAACAATGATGATCAAGACCTCGACAGTGAAGATGAGAGCTCAGAAGGTTAGAGCTAGATGAAGTTTTTCTTGTAATGTTTGGGAATGTACCCCTTGTGACTATATTTTGTTTATGTTTGCACTTGTGTGACTTTTTGGGTGTTTTATTGGACAAAGTTGTGTTTTTCCAACGGTTATGTGTGTTTCAATCTGAACTTGTGATGTATGCATTTTGTTTCTTTTGTGGTTCCATTTATGTTTATATTTACTTATTTGCTTTTGTCAATTTTTGGCTAAAAAAGGAGTGTAAAGTGTTGTTTTGTTTTCTGACTCTGAAGTTAGATCAGATGTCATGACTTTATGGCATGTTTATATAAATTCTTAGGAATAGTAGTTGGTTGTTGCTTGTGCGCAACTATTTAGGGAGCATGATAGTTTGTCATGCTTGTTGCTACTGCTCAGAAAATGTGGAGCTATTTGTTGTGTCTCAGAGAAGTTATTATTCTCTACAATAGGTTGTAGTCTTTAGGGGGAGTGAGGCTGAGGTGGCTGAGGTAGTTGTTACTACTCTTCAGAGGAGCTTGAATTGCTCAAGTTTTTTTTGTTTGGTTATGTGTGACAATGGGAATGGTGTACCTGTCTGTTTTATTGCTGCAAGATTACAATTTGTACAGAGCTTACATGTTCTCATGTAGCTTGTGTTGATTTGTGATGTTAGACCTAATGTCTTGACATTGTGTTGTCTGGTATTCTTTATTGGTTTGAAAACACTGTGGTTCTTGGGTTTCTGTGTTTATGTGTTTTTGTTTCTGCTTCGAGTATCTCTAATGTGGGCTAAGGTTGTTTTAGCCAAAATTTGCCAAAGGGGGAGATTGTAAGTCCTGTGGTTTTTGGATTGGGTTCATTTTGGTAAAACAACATACTGTTAGCAAGATGTTGAACCAGATGTTCTTCCATGTTAGTCAAACATCATGTTCTACATGATGTTGTGACATGTTCTAGGACATGTCATACTAGATAGTTAGGGAATGACTATTTTGGTAATTTTAGTGTGATTATTGAGTGTGTTCTGATGCACACGTGGGCGACTTGTATGGGAGTATATTACGGGAATTTTTGTTATTGCAGAATCTGTTACTTTTCATAAAAAGGCTCAAGGAGCCTTTTTAGGAAAGTTTGCATTTTTCTCCTATTTTTATGCAGGTTAATTTGCATCCAGTTTATACTAATTGCTGCTATTTGTGCACCTCAAGAAGCCCGAGTCCAGTAGGTATGAAGGCTATTTAAAGAAAAGAAAAAACCTATTTGAAAGAAGAGAGGATATCATAAAGAATTTAGAGAATTAGGATTAGTCATTGTTTTGGTTTGTCCCTAGGGTTTTTGTTTGTTAATTGTATGTCGCTCATGTATCTTCTGATGCATTGAGTTTGACTGATTGTTCATTGTTCAATCTAAACTTTTAAGCAAAGAGTATATTATTCTTGGTTGAAGCTTTTAAGCAAAACCGAGTATTGTGTTAGAAGTGTGATCTTTTGTTTTATTGTTTTGTATACAGTCACTGGAATTGTGATAGTTTGATATCACTTATGCGATTAGGGAGTAAGAGGGGTTCTCATATCTAGGAGTTCTTAGGTAGAAGTTGCACTGGGTAGGGATTAAGTGAGGAGTTGTAAATTGAGATTGTTTAGCTTCAAACTAATACTACTAATAATGGATTTCCTTACTGGCTTGGTAGTTCCAAACGTAGTTGAGTTACACCGAACTGGGTTAACAACTTTGGTGTTATTTATTTTCTGCAATTTATAGTTTTTGTTTGTTATGTATTCAAGCTATGTTTTGATCCCAAGGTTGTGACATCTGTCTCGACATCTGGTATCTACGTGCCAGAATTTCAAGTATAACTTGTATTCGATTAAGGCATATCAGCAAGCTCTACGCCTTGTTACGTTAGCCTCTTTCGGGTCGGCGGGTAGTTCCCTCGTGGTAAGTTATATTTACACTAAGGTCATCTAGCACTCGTTGCTGCCGATGGTGTTCACGTTGATGGTTGCAGTGGGCTTATTTCTCAATGCTTGGTCGAGAAAGTACCTTCTGGATGACGGACTTGTTTCCGCTTTCTTCTTCGTGCTCACGAGCTTCGAAAGGATGTCTACCCAGGTGTTGTGTTCGTGGGGGATATGTTTTAATTCCACGAAATCTAACTTTCCCATTCTTTCTTTGACCAGAGTTAAGTGCTCAACGAGCTTGTAGTTTTTGGCTTGGTACTCCCCCCGGACTTGAGAGGCGATGAGCTGAGAATCGATAAATATATTGACCTCTTTCACGCCTAGATCATCGGCTAAGCATATCCCTGCAAGGAGGGCTTGATACTCGGCTTGGTTGTTCGAGGTTGGGAAGGATAAAGCGAGGGAAACTTCGATTAGGATACCTTCTTCATTCTCAAGAATGATGCCTCCATCGCTTCCTGTCGAGCTGGATGCCCCCTCAACGAAGATGGTCCACATGTGGGCTCCGTTTGTCGGGGAGACCGACGCGGTCATTTATGCCACGAAGTCTGCTAATACTCGAGCTTTGAAGATCTTCCTGCTCTCGTACAAGACGTCGAACTCAGAGAGTTCCAATGACCATTTCAGTATTATACCGGCCATGTCGGGCCAGTCGAGTAGATGCTTTATGGGCTAGTCAATTAGTACCACGATCACGTGAGCCAGGAAATAATGCTACAACCTTCTTGCCACATTGATGAGGGCCAACACAGTTTTTTGATCTGTTGATATCTAAGCTTTGGGCCTTGCAAGGATTTACTGGTGAAGTATATAGGTTTCTACCCTTCGAGGGTTTCGCGAATGAGAGTCGCGCTGAAAACCTTGGTTGCGACGGCGAGGTAGAGATACAAAGTCTCCCCATTTTCTTGTCGTGGGAGGACTGGAGGTTGTAAAAGAACTTGTTTGAGATGAAGTAGGGATTTCTCACAGTTTTCTGTCCATTCGAACGCGGCTTTCTTACGCAGAAGTTTTAAAAATAGAAGCGCGTGTTGGTAAGACTTAGCCATGAAGAGAGACAACGAGGTGAGCATTCGTTTAGGGATTTCATCGATTTCTTCGAGATCGGTGTTGGAAACTCGGAGAAAGCCCTTCATTTTTCGGGGTTTTCTTCGTTTCCTCGTTCTATAAGATAAAAACCGAGGAACTTTCCTGCTCGGATGCCGAATGTGCACTTCTCTGGCTTGAACCGCATCCTGCACCTCCTCGTCTTGTCGAAGACCCTTTTGAGATGAAGGGTATGGTCAGTTTCTTCTTGGTATTTCACAATCATGTCGTCCATGTAGACCTTGATCATGTCCCCGATCTCACCTCAGAAGACTTTGTTCATCGTCCGCTGGTAAGTGGCGTCGGTGTTTTACAAGCCGAGGGGCATTACGTTGTAGTAATAGTTGTCTGACTCAATCATGAAATCCATGTATTGCTTCTCTGTTTTTGCCATGGGGATTTGGTTGTACCGCGAGTATGCATCCATGAACGGTAGTAGCTTGAAACATGCAGAGTTATCAACCAATTTATCGATGTTAAGCAAATGATATGCATATTTGGCACAAACCCCATTAAGGTCGATATAGTCAACACACATATGACACTTTCCATTAGATTTATTAACTAATACAATGTTAGACACCTAGGTTGTGTACTGGGCTTCAGATATAAAAATTTTCTTTTAGAAGGTATTTTACAACTAATTCAGCAACCTTCGCTTTTTCGGGAGATTCCCTACGCCTATGTTGTACTACGATCCTAGCGGTCAGATCTATGGTTAGCTGATGACAAGCGGCATTGGGGTCCAGTCCAGGCATCTCTGTAGTGCTCCATGCGAACAAGTCAGTGTTCTCTCATAGAAAGGCCTTTAGTTGTTTCCTTGCTAAGTCGAGGAGTCTTTTGTTGATCTTCACGCCTCTGTCTGGGTCATCATCGAGAAGAATGAGCTCAAAGTCACCATCTAGAATGGGGCACATAGGATGGTGAGGTTCGTCGTTGTTCCTAGATGTTGGAGATGCGTCTGATGCTGCTCCGTTCTGCTTTTGCTCATCGAAGAAGTGGCTGTCGAGATCAACTGAATTGACGTGAGGCAACAACTTCTGCTCCTTAGACCAGGTTTGCTGGCAGTCTTGGACATCATTTTGATCGAGTTCATCCCCTTAGTTGCTGCTTCGAAGCATCTCCTTGCAGCCTCAATGTCCTAGTGAAGAGTGACGACGCGTCTTCTGGTTATGCAGTACTTTATATTCAAGTGGACCGTGGATGACACGATGGTCAGCTCAACCAGAGTTGGCCGTCCCAAAATGCATTGGTATAGATATGAACACTCTATGACCAGGAAGCAGACTTTGACTTGTCTGGCAGTTTCCTCAGTACCGAAGATGACAAGCAGCTCGACATAGCCCCATGGATTAGTAGTTATGCCATTGAAGCTTTGCAGGTCAGAGACTATGTACGGTGTCAAATGCCTCTCATCGAGCTGGAGAGTGGTGAACAGATGAGCGTGTATAATGTCGAAGAAGCTCCCTTGGTCGACCAGGATGTGGCTAACATTAAAGTTCGTCATTTGTACTCTGATGAGCAAAGGAATATTGGAGTTAGGGGAACTGCTCGACAACTCTTCGAGGTAGAAAGTGATGAGATTTGATTTTCCCTCAAACCTGTCGAGGGTCGCGTTCTGGTTCAAGCTCGCGTCGATCAGCTCGTCAAACTTCCTCTTCACTGACCCCACGGTAAGCTTATTGAATCCCCCTCCGGATATAACCATAGCAGATGGAAATTTCTCCAATGTGTTGTGAGTGGACATGGGCATGGCTACCTCATCAGGGACGTAGAAGTCCTCAAGCCAAGACACGCATAGAGCAACCTATAAACCGGCATCGTCAGAAGGTGGTATTTCTTCCTCGACCTTCTTGGCTTTGCGGAAGGCCTGTCGAGGAGCGTCACTCCTCTTGACGTATTGTTTCAGGTGTCCTTCCTTGATTAGGATTTCGATTGCATCCTTAAGGTGGACGCAGCCTTCCGTGACATGCCCGTGACTCCTGTAGAACCGGCAGTACTTAGATTTGTTGACGTTCGACTTGGGGGCGTCGGCTTGGGTAAACGAACCCCACTTTGATGGAAATCCGAGTTTATACACTCGGCTAGGATGCGCTCGTAGGGAGTGGTCAACAATGTGTACTCAGCAAAACGACTTGTTGGTCCCTTGTGTTCGTTGGAATCGTAAGGCTTATCGTCTTTTCTTTTCTCCTTGCCATGTCGGGGGTCCGCCGTTTCGTTGTACTTCGAGATCTTGGTGTTCACTCGGTTCTGCGAGTCACTAGAATTATTAGTAGCCTCTTTCTCCTCGTATTAGATGTAGACATAAGCCTTAAGGAGAAGGTCGTCCAACGAATGAGGTGTCTCGATGCCAACTACTTTGGCAAAGTCGCTGTGGGGGCGTAGCCCTCTCTCGAGCATGTATCTCTTCATCCGGTTAGTTGTGGCGATCTGAATGGCCTCTTGATTGAACCTCTCTATATAGTATTAGATAGATTCATTCTTCCTCTGAATTGTGGTCTCGAGCGACGCCTCAGATTTTGGGTGTCGACGAGAGGCGGTGAAGTGTTTGGTCAACTGTGTTTTTAGGTCGTTCCAGGAGGTGATGGACTCAGAGTCGAGGCTCTTATATCATGCCATGGCACCTTTCCTCAGAGTCATGGGGAAGAGTTGGTACTTGATAGCGCCTATGACGTTGTGGTGGTCTAGCATCACATCAATGTTCTCGATGTGATTGTTCGGGTTCATCGTTCCATCGTAGGTTGATAGACTCAATGGTTTTTCCATCCTGACGGGGAAGGGAGTCTCCGTAATTGCTCGGGACAGTGCACCGCATGGGTCATCTTAGTTGCTTTAGAATGGTGAGCGCGACGGGGAGTGGTCGTACTGAGGGCTTCTATCGTGACGCGACGAGTTTCTTGGTTGACCCTTTGGCTTCTCTGGATTACTGCCAGCTTTACTCCTTTTGGGAGCCAGGGAGCGCCGCTCTTTGCGGGAAGGAATGCAATCCCGCTTTTGGGTAATCGTGGCTTGTGGCCTTTCTAGTCGTGGCCGATGTTCGGGTTGTCACAGGGAGACGCTTTGAGACTTATCTCGTTGGTGTCTCCGCAGAGGAGAGTGTGACTGGAGATTTTTCTCCAGAATTCTAATCCTTTCATTTTGTTGGAAGATTATGAAATCGGTTTAGTTTATCGCAAAAAATAGGGTCACCATGGTAGGATCGACGCTAGGTGGTACGAGAATTGGTTTGAAGACTCCTGGATTCTCTAAATGTTGATGTTGGACGACGTTGTAGGCTACATCGTCAGAGAAGGGAGAGGCAGTAAGATCATCTATGGGGCCACCCTCTTTGGCAACGGTAGTTTTATTGTCATTATGGTCACCACCGGTAGCGAAAATGGTTTCGTGAACGCGATCTTTGGCGTGTTGATCAACCATGATGATTGATAGGTATTTGAAAATTTGCTTTGTTCTTTAAGTTTCAAGGAAAGAAAAGACGGGGGAGCAAAGTTCCCACAGACGACACCACTGATCTTACTGGGATCAGAAGAATATCTAGTGGCTAGTAACACATCGTGAGCTCCAAGTTCACCGGTGGTGAAGAAGTGGAAGGGGTGTACCTGCAAGACGCTATGATGTCAAAGTGAGGTTTAGAGTGAAGGAAAGAGCAAGTACAAAAAGTGAGTATGAATTAGAATACCTAACCCTCATGTGGAGGGGGGTATTTATAATGTGCCCTCGACACTGGGCCAACGGCCATCTGCTATAGGTTGGACCATAAGATCCATAACATATGATTGCCAAGATCCTACGTAGAGGTAGGGAAGACCAACACATGGTCTTCGTCCTGAGTCAGCTGTCCACGAACTTTAGGAAGTGGATGACTTATTCTCAATAACGTGAGTTCAGCTGGTGACGTGTTCTCGTGTGAGGAGCACGTGGAGAACATGTGGAGAACGTGTGGAGGGTGTGACCTCTAACGACTATGGAAGATTGAGTCTGTATTAGGCCCTACTCGACGCAGAGCTGGACTGGGCTTTGCCCGACGGTGGGCCAGCCCCAGGCCTAGTCCAGAACAACTCTTAATTTAGAATTTTTTTATTAGTATATGACTTTTTCTAAAAAGTTATTTGAAATAGTTTTTGAGTTTGTACCTTTTAACTTGTTCTTTTTTCTTCTATTTATGCCGCTATTATTTTAACTTGCAATCTTTAAATTATATACAAAATAACTCACAGGAGAACCAAACTCTTAAAAATAAAGCAAATTAAGAATATCACTAGTTACAACACAATTATCACAAGGGTTTTTCAGTATTTCAGCATTACATAAATTCTCATGAAAAAGAAATTTCAAGAACAAAGAGAGTAGAAGAAAAATATAAAGATTTCTATTTAGAAATTTAGTTTCTAATAAAATGATGATAAGTCTATATTGAAAAAAATTTGGCTAAAAAAGAAAATGATCAATGGATCAATTAATTGATTTAATAATTAAATCGTATATTGATTGACTAACACTCATTAAAAGACAACAACTCTAATTCAAAAAAGTAAATCCTAAAACGACTATATGAATTAATTGCTTAAAAAAATTCTAATTGATTAATATGTCTTTCACCTTGATTTAACTGATTTGACCAAAATCTTGATCAATTAGATAGTGAGAAAATTTCTTTAATTGATTATAAACACTTTTTAATCAATTTTATACATGCCTTGATAGATTTTCAAGAAGTTTTATGAAATTAAAGAGGATTTAAAAAATATTTCTTGTGTGTGGTGTGTGTGTGTGTGTGTGCGGGTGTGCGTGTGCGTGTGTGCGCTTGCGCATCTGCGTGTGTGTGTGTGTGTGGGGGGGGGGGGTGTGGGTGTGGGTGTGGGTGTACGCGCATGCGCATGTGCGTGTGTGTGTGTGTGTGTGTGTGTGCGTGTGCGTGTGTGCTTGTGCTTGTGCGCGTGTGCTTGTGCGCGTGTGCGTGCGTGTATGCATGTGCGTGTATGCTTGTGTTTGTGCGCACGCGCGTGTGTGTTTGTGTGTGTGTGTGTGTGTGCGCGCATCTGTCTGTGTGTGTGTGTGTGTGTGTGTGTGTGTGTGTGTGTGTGTGTGTGTGTGTGCACGCGCGCGTGTGTGATTGCCTCTGTATTTTAAGATTTACTATTGACCTTTTACAATTTAAATTGTTCACTATAAAATGCTAAGTCCAAGATCAGACGGGTTTTCACACTTTTTCTCTTTCAGACTTTAAGATCTTCTCCTTGATTCAACAATTTATTTGCACTTCAAGTAGAACATTGAACCATCTGAACGATGAAGTTTGAGATATCTTATTCTTGATCAGATGCCATCATAAGGAGATTATGGATAGTTGGTATTAATTCCTCCTATTATCACTAAGGCTACTTTAGTGGAAAAAACTTTATAGAAAAAACATGAGAAAGAAGAATAGTAGAGAGTTTATATTAAAAAAACAATGTATTTTGATATTAGGACAAACCTCAAATTGCTCATTTGGCATCCCTAAGTTTTAAAGGTAGTGTTGCTTATCTGTTTGATTATATTTCTAGTAATTAAGTCTCTCACCATTAGTTCTTTGCAGATCTCTTAGATTTGTTCATTTTTCATTAAAAGTGTATTTTGTATGCATAAATTAGGCATTTGACTAAAAGTCAACACAAAATAATTCAAGTTAGAAAGTTTGTGATTTGAATCAAGAAATTCATACATACATGATTCAAGCCAGATACATCCTTGAATTGAATCATGATTCACGTCAAACACATACTTGTCTCAATCCATGAAAATACAATTTTCCCAGAATTTTAGTTTGGGAAATGTGTCGCGACTCAGGAAAAATGGTCCAACTCAAATCTTGAGCAAATTTTAGAAATTGGATTTTGGCCCAAGATATGTGACTCGAATCAAACCCTCACCTGACTCTATTCATGAGGTTCTTTGACTCAAATCACAGGTTAGTCTGACTCAAATCATGAATGAGGTTTTCAATTTTGATTTCATCACTAGAATTGTGACTCGAATAAGACTTTGTCTTGAATCGAATTGCTTGACTTGTCAAGACTCGAATCAAACACGTGAATTTTGATTTTTATCGTCTTGATTCAAGTCATTCTTTCACTTAATTTGAATCATATTTTTTATTTTGACTCGAACTAAAGAGTCTTTTTTTACACCATTTTAGCACTTTATCTCTAGCATATATAAAAGCAGCACCTTTATGAGATACACATCACATATTCACCAAAAACCTTAAGGTGGTATGTGAATGAGTTCTCTCATTTATAAATATTCAAGTCGCCACATTCATATTCAATGTGAGACTACTTTCCATGATACTATTTTTGGAGCAACAATCGGGGTCAAGCGAGGAACATTCTTAACGATGAAATATCCTTTTTAAAGCAACACACCTTTGTGAGAGACACATCACATATTCACTCAAAACGTTAAGTTAATAGGTGTATAGATTCTCCCACTTATAAATGTTTAAGTCTTCACATTTTTAAATAATATGAAACTATTATATATATTACTCGCACTGGCTATACTTATCAAATTTGACATGTAAAAAATGTAAACAACAAGCATTCATGTCAAAAACTGTTTCTATGTCACTCAATAAATGCTCCTATGACAACTGTTTTAATTAAAACAACTCACCTAAAAAATTGATAATCATCAATTGCACAAACACACAAGGGGCCACTGGTGTGTGTCAATTTAAAAAGAAAACAACTTGCATGAACGATTTAAATTAGAGTAAATAATATTTACTTTAGTCATATAAGTTTATAAAATATAACACGACTTTAAAAAATGAATCCATCAGGTATTTGTTTTGGTAAGCATTTCTTAAAAACTGATTTTTATTAAAGTTCTTTTGGTTTAAATCGAAGTAAAAGTGAAATAAATTATATCCTTTTTTTTCTTTAAAATTTGTTGCTGAAATTGAGAAAAAAAACGTTTTACATTCTCTACTACTACTAGTAAGGAATCCAAAGATTCCAAACACAGGTAAGGACACTGTCATTACATGTACTGTGCCGGTTGGATTGAATGCTGTTGGGCCGTCAGTAATTGAGAAAGAAAATTATTCATCATACGACTTAAATTATTTTCATACCCCACAATTATATATATATATATATATATATATATATATATATATATATATATATATATATATATATATATATATATATATATATATATATATATATATATATATATATATATATATATATATATATGAAATTTAATAATATATAATAGTATATACATACATAAATTTATATACATATAGAATTATGATTTAGTATAGGAAAAAATGAACATTTAATAATATATAGTATATACATACATAAATTTATATACATATAGCATTATGACTTAGTATAGGAAAAAATGAACATTTATTAATATATAGTATATACATACATAAATTTATATACGTATAGGATTATGACTTAGTATAGGAAAAATGAACATTTAATAATATTAGTATACATACATAAATTTATATATGTATAGCATTATGACTTAGTAAGGAAAAAATGAACATTTAATAATATATAGTATATACATACATAAATTTATATAAGTATAGGATTATGACTTAGTATAGGAAAAATGAATATTTAATAATAGGTTTAATTGCAACTATGGTCTTCCTATTTTATATTTTTTGAATTTTGATCCTTCCATTTTAAAAACCACAATTTTGATCCATTTTTTAAGTTTTGAGTTTGATTTTAGTTCTCTCTCCAATTTGAGACATTTTTTTAATGATGTGGCGCTATTGACGTGGCAATGCCAAGTCATTTTAAAATTAATTTGGGACTTTAATTATTGATTAGGATAATTAGTTTATTAATGTTATTTTCATTAATAAATAAATAAATTATTATTTTTTTATTATTAATTTTTATATTTAATTAATTAATTAAAATTTTAAATGAAACACTTTGTGCCTAACATTTTTGTCTCATATGTTTGGTTCATCTTTTTAACACACACTTAATTTGTTGTGTTTGTGTAACATATATAAACACTAACAACATTTGTAATGAAAACAATGTGGAACTATTATAACACTATCTACTATTATGCTATGTTATCTATCTCATCTTTTCATCCTCTCCCTATATCTCTTCCATAATTAATATCACTGCAACTAGATTTGAGCCTCAGTTTATTGGAATTAGATTTGAACCTCAGTTTAGCAATCTCATTCTCGAGCTTTACCATGTTTTCCACATATTCCTGCAGTTCACTAGCTGCCTTCTTTCTAATGGCATCCTCCTAAGCTTTCATGTGTGCTTCATATTGTTCTCTTTCTTTACTAAAGTATGCAGCCTGAGCAAGGATCTTCTTTGTCTTAGCTTTCTCCTTTTTTACTCTAGCCTGAAATGTTTCCACCACTTAAGTAAGGAAGTACATAAGCTATTTGAGTGTCAATTGTAAACAATTTCGCCATCAATAAAACAAAAATCCAATATTATTTAACAAGTTGTGATATATATATAAATGCAAAAGTAATAATAATCTACACAGGAAGACATGAGCAAAAAAGGCCTACATGCAACCGAAAAAAAATACTCAGAATTCACAGTCACAAGATTAGAAACAATAATAAAAGCTTTTTCTTACCAATAAAATAAACTCATGTTGGATAAACATTTAGCTAGCCACACTGCAACTACAATTGCAGAAACCTCTAAAATAGTTATACTACATTTGGATATGAACTAGACTATAATTGCATAAACCTCTAATAATTGATAAAAATATTACATTATATTAAAACAGAATCTTGATTAATAAAATGTCATAAGTTAAAATATAAAAAAATGAAAAGATAGCACACCAAAATGCAATTAAAGTAGAGACGGAACACATTTATAATGCCAACAAAATGTCATTTCATAGAAATAAATGATCATTTTATTTTTTAAATTGAAATAAAAAAAAATAGAAGCTTCCACATCTATTTAAAATCTTTTTATAAAGTATAACTAATTAAAACAGTCTTTTAAATTAAGTAGTATATTGTTGGACAACAAATTTAATAACTTTAATTGAACCTTTATATGTTAACAGCAAATTCCAGCTACAACAAGAAAAAGCAAAAGAACAACCATAAAAGGAACAAGAAAGAAAAAACTCTTTCAACTACAATTGCAGAAACCTCAATCCAGGTGATTCCACCATTCAAAATCCAACCAATGTAGCTGGCAAAAAATGGAACAAAAAAGATAAAAGCCACAAAATTGTACACACACACCCAATCAACCTACAACAGTAGTCAATGCAATTCTTCTACTCCTTCACTTTAGTTTGCATCTTTTTTTCTATTGTTGGTAAGATCAAAGGGTTTTGCTGTTTTTTCAATGTAGTTCAACTTCCACCAATTTTTCAATGAACTTCTTACCAAATAATTACATGTAAAATCGTACAAATTATTTTAATAAAAGAGATTCTTACATACTTGCAGAAACTCGTTCTTTCAACAATATTTTGAGTGATATTAATTATGGAGAACAGTATTTTAAGTGATATTAATTATGGAGAGAGAGCTACAGAAAGAGGGTGAAAAGAAGAGATAGATAACATAGCATAATAGTAGATGGTGTTACAGTAGTCTCACATTATTTTCATTACAAATATTGGTAGTGTTTATATATGTTACACAAACACAACAAATCAATTGTGTGTTAAAAAGATGGACCAAAGACATGGAACAAAAAGGTTAAGCCCAAAATGTTTTATTTAAAATTTGGATTAATTAGTTAAATATAATAATTAATAGTAAAACATTAATAATTTATTTATTTATTAATAAAAATATTATTAATAAATTAATTATCTTAATCAATAATTAAAGTCTCAAATTAATTTTAAAATGATTTGGCATTGCCACGTCATCTTGAATAGCGCCACATCATTAAAAAGATGTCTCAAATTGAAGAGTGGACTAAAATCAAACTCAAAATTAAAAAAAAAAAAAATTAAAATTGTGATTTTTAAAATAGAGAGATCAAAATACAAAAAAATACAAAATAGGGGACCATAGTTACAATTAAGCCTTAATAATATTAATATATACATACATAAATTTATATACGTATAGCATTATGACTATATAGTATATACATACATAAATTTATATATGTATAGGATTATGACTTAGTATAGAAAAAAATGAACATTTAACCAATACTAAGATATTAGAATCTCAGATCGCATGTTCATTATTTTAAGATTATGACTCTGACACACTTTTGTTTGTAATTAATGATGTTACCTTTTTAATTAGAAAACATAGGAATTGATCATGTGAAAATCTACCCACGCATCAGTTGATCATGACTCGCAAGTATGATTTATATTTTCTTTTAATTATACACCTAAATAATATCTGTGCAGTATTAACTATATATGATAGTAGTAATGTTTAACACCAAGTAGTAAATAATACGTAATTTTATAAAATCATTATTTTTATATGGGAAATTATTATAATTATTCAATTTAAATTGATAAAGTTTTCAAAATAAATCCTCTTTTCTAACTATAAATTAAACTATCCATGTTTTTAAAAAATTGCAATAAAAAGCAATTTTTTTTATCAAAATAATTCACTTTTAAAAAAATCGCAAAATAATCCATTTTATCATTTATTTTCTAAAGTACCCCACTTTGAGGTGTGATAGAGAGGGGGCGTCATGTTAATTGGCGACTGCTGATTGAGGTTAAGTGGTGTCGTCAATTTGATTGGAAAAATCATATGGTGTTGTCAATCCAATTGGCGACAGGATGTTAAACCTTCTATGATGTCGTCAATACATTTGGAGATATGGTGCATTGTATAATTTTTTAAACAAAAATAAATAACATTAATAATTAATTAAAAATAATATTACATAAATTAATTTTAGCGACGGGGTTGGTCATACCAGTCACCAGTTCCACATCTCCTAGGCACCCTCACTCATTACACTCGTTCCCCTCGTTGTTGATTCACTCTAGGTGTTTGAGGGACTTGCAAGTTGATCGTTAATAAATTAAAAGTATGATTTATATTTTCTTTTAATTATACACCTAAAATAATATTTGTGCAGTATTAACTATATATGATAGTAGTAATGTTTAACACCAAGTAGTAAATAATACGTAATTTTATAAAATCTTTATTTTTATATGGAAAATTATTATAATTATTCAATTTAAATTGATAAAGTTTTCAAAATAAATCCTCTTTTTTAACTATAAATTAAACTATCCATGTTTTTAAAAAATTGCAATAAAAAGCAATTTTTTTTTATCAAAATAATTCATTTTTAAAAAAATCGCAAAATAATCCATTTTATCATTTATTTTCTAATGTACCCCACTTTGAGGTGTGATAGAGAGGGGGCGTCATGTTAATTGGCGACTGCTGATTGAGGTTAAGTGGTGTCGTCAATTTGATTGGAGAAATTCTATGGTGTTGTCAATCCAATTGGCGACAGGATGTTAAACCTTCTATGATGTCGTCAATACATTTGGAGATATGGTGCATTGTATAATTTTTTAAACAAAAATAAATAACATTAATAATTAATTAAAAATAATATTACATAAATTAATTTTAGCGACCGGGTTGGTCATATCGGTCACCAGTTCCACATCCCCTAGGCACCCTAACTCATTACACTCGTTCCCCTCGTTGTTGATTCACTCTAGGTGTTTGAGGAGTTTAAGTCTCACGAACATTTTCAGCCGATTCTCTAAGAATTTCTTGCATTTTCATGAGGTATTGTGTGTTGAAATTGAGCGTGCGACCCATGTCAGAGTAGTTCGGATGTGATGAAAGGGTCATTGGTGTGCGACCTCGAAGATTGAAGGGGGACACTGGTGTGAAGGCTTCGTTGGTGAAAGGTTGAAATTGTATTAGTGTTTGAAAGTCATAAGGTTGTTGGGATGTTTGCATCTGTAGGATAAGGTATGATGTCTGAGCGTTTTGGTTATGAAAAGATGTTTGGAGGTTATGGTTATGGTATGATGTACACTCATTTTGGCTATATCTTGATGTTGTGTTGGGGGCATAGCCAAATTGGATTTCTTGATAATAGTCATTTTGTTGGAGATGGTATGGGGGACGCTCTTGGTATTGTGGTTGGATGTTTGGCATGTTTTGATGTTGGGTTTGTGTGTTAGTGAGTTGATAATTCTATTAGGTAGGGGGTTGTGAGTAACATATGGCCGATAATTTTCTGGTGGTAATCTCTCGATACTTCTTATTTTTCCCCTTCAGGAATGCCTCCTTCTACCCACCGATTCAGCTCTCTCTTTTGTTGGTTGAAACTTTGAATGTTCCAAAATAACATGTCAATCGGAGGCTTCTATCTCGAAAAGATGACTTTCCTGTACGGTGACGATACATGTTTACAGTAATACAAAGATATGAGATCAAATGTTGAAATAAATGATTAGAACACCTCTATTTATAAGAAAAAAAATTCACTTTCAAGCATGTCTTTAGTTGAATTGATGACACCTTTGTAGCTTTTAGTCTGTGTCGCCAATTGAATTGATAACACTATGTGTTGTCTCCAATCCAATTGGCGACAACACTTAATGTTTGTGAAGGGTTTCTAATTCATTTGACTCGTGCATTCAATCAGTATCCTAAGTGAGATATTTTGAAAACTAGATTATTTTAAAAAAATTTGGTAAAAAAAATAATCATAAAAAGCATGCGTCAAACCAATTAATATGACGCCAATTGATCTGATACATAAATATCAATTAATCTGATTTATTTAAAATATGAATAATTTTATATATAGTTGAAAATATTTATTTTAATAATTAAATTGTAAAAAATTAGTTTTAAAAAAAAAATGCTAAATTGAATCTAATTAAATCTTACAAAATTAATTTGTGATGTGATGTGATGATTGTAATTACTTATAAGCATTTCTTCGTGTAAAATGTTATAGAATATTAAACTCTTCGACACTCTTATATTTAAAATTGAATTTGAAACATAATTCAAGTGATTCCACGTTGGATGATCTAAAATATTTTAATATTATTTAAATTTTAAATAAAGTTTAGGTCAATCTTATAATGTAATGTAAGGAAATCTCTCATTTATAAACCCATGTATAACTATATCTCATTTAATCTAATATGAGAATTTAAATCATTTACTATAGTTTTTTTCTTTTCAACAAACATTTATAAAAGAAAAATGTCTTGTTTAATAAATGTTGTTTACCTTTTAATTTATATTTATTTTTACTAGCATATGGATTTCTTAAAAGCTATTTAAAATAATCTTTGAATTTATGGCTTTTAATATATATATATATATATATATATATATATATATATATATATATATATATATATATATATATATATATATATATATATATATATATATATATATATATATATATATATATATATATATATATTGTTTACTCTAAATCAATATCATTTAAAGTAAATTAAATCTAATGGTTAATTAAGTAAAAATGATCATCAATTATTAGATTCAATTTAAAGACTATGATTTGAAGTAAATTAAACATGTTAGATCTATTCATGACCTTATGATTTCTATCAATATTGAAATCAAGAACAAAACTTTAAATTATTTCCTATGAGTCAATAACCCATGAACTTATATCCCTTAAACCTATATCAGAATTCAACCAGAGAATAAAAGCGGAAGAGTACTTGAGTTTATCACTGAGAATCATCGAAAATTTACAGATATTTGATCTTTTATTTGTAGAGTTCCTGTATGACTCCTTGATTCTCCTCTGACGGGGATAAAGAGAGAATTTCTGATAAGCTGTTTTTCGTCGTCTACAAATGAAGATCATAACCCGTATAAATAGTCTTATGGTTATTATTTAGTGTTCAATATTCTAATTTAGTCCTTCATCAAATTAAATATTGACTTATGGGACTTACACATTAATCTTACCTTTCATGATATTAATGCTCTTAGTCGCAATTTTATTATTAATTAGACCGCTATAGTTTCGGCTAATTACATAATGGCTCTAACACATGTAATATTATAATTGTGATCCAAAAATTTTAACAATCTCCCACTAGTCACATATGTAATCATACACATGTGTTAGACTTTATGAACTCAAAATTCGCATTATATTCCTTAAGCGTATCTAAATTATCACGTCCATTAGTCATGCCAATATACAGAATCAAGGTGATTTTCGTTATACCAATCATAACTAAGCCCATCAATAATCACCAATAGTGACACAATTAAATGACATAGATCCATCAAGAAACGTGCAGCATGAAAATTACATGAAATTGGTATGTATATATCGATTTTCAATTGGTCCTACTTTACTTTAGTGAGATCATTCAATAACTTTATTGTACAAAATGTAAATTATTGAACATCAAACTTTATTAATTGGAAAATATCCAAAAATCATACTATGCATACATAATATTAAACACATAACATAAAATTTATAATCAACTAGGAACTTAATAACTAGGAACTTGATGTCAATATGTTTTGTTGTCACGGTATAACTTAAGCGGTCTTTCAATTCCTTCCACAATTCGCAACCCAGTGACGAGATTCCTCATCCAATTCACATGGTTATATGCCTCGTAACATGCTATAAACTTTGCTGCCCTGGTGGATGAAGCCGTAAGAGTTTACTTAGCATTGAGCCAAGAAACTGCACCACCAGCCAACATGTACATATAGTCTAAAGTAGATCTTTTAGTATCTTGGCATCTAGCAAAATCTGAGTCAGAGTATCGATTAATCTCTAATTGGTCTGACCTCCTATATGTGAGCGCATAGTCTTTTGTTCTCTTTAAATACCTCATAACCTTTTTGGCTACTTTCTAATGATCCATTCATGGATTTCTCAAATATCTTCCTAACATCCCAACTATGAACGCAATATCCAAACATGGACAAACTTTGGCATAAATCATACTCCATACTGCTGACGCATAGGGAATCTTTTGCATTTCTTAAATTTCTAAGTTCCCTTTTGGGTACTGACTAAGACTGAATTTGTCTCCCTTAGCAATTGGAGTATCTCCTGATTTACATTCCTGCATGTCAAACCTTTTAAGTACCTCTTCGATATAGCTCATTTGTGACAATCCTAAAATACTAAGAGATCATTCTTGATGTATTTGAATTCCTAATACATTGGAGGCATCACCAAGGTCTTTAATTTCAAAAATTTTTGATAGAAATTTCTTAGTTTCGTGCATCATGCCAATATCATTTGTGGCAAGCAGTATGTCATCTACATACAAGACCAGGAAAATGTACTTGCTCCCACTGAATTTATGATACACACAATCTTCAAAAACATTCACCTCAAAACTAAATGAGAGAATTACTTCATGAAAATTGTGCTACCACTGACGAGACGCCTGCTTTAGTCCATAAATGGATTTTGTTAATTTGCAAACCATATTTTTTGAGTTTCTTGACACAAAGTTTTCTGTTTGCAACATATAGTTTGTTTCATCAACGTTGTCATTGAGGAAAGTCGTCTTGACATCCATTTGATAGAGTTCTAAACCATAATGTGCAACAAAAGCCATGATTTTCCTAAAAGATTCTTTCGATGAAATCGGAGAGAAAGTCTCTTTAAAGTCAATCCCTTCCTTTTGAGTATAACCATTAACCATAAGACGCGCTTTATACCTCTCCACATTACCTTTAGAATCTCGTTTGGTCTTAAAAATCCATTTGCAACCTATGGGTTTTACTCCTTCTGGTAATTGGACAAGCTCTCAAACTTTATTGTCTTGCGTGGAATTATACTCCTCCTTCATTTCTTCAGTCCACGTTTCCGAGTTAGAATCTTGCATGGCTTGACAGAAGTTGATTGAATCATCTTCCATCATACCATTATTTTTCTCATGTTCTTGGAGAAAGACTATATAATCATCCGAAATAGCATTTCTCCTTTCTCCAGTGGATCTCCGCAAAGGTATTGGTTCTTGTAACACTTGTTCTTTAGGATCATGATTTTGTTCTTCATGAATTACCAAATGCCTTGTGGAGGTTCCGTTCTTGCTTGATCAAAAGCAACTATATGAATCGTTTTTGGAGTTGTTACCGATTCTTCCTCTAAGACAAAGTTTATAACCTTATTCTTCCCACAAACTCAATATCCTCAAAGAATATGGTTGTTTTCGTCTCAAAAATTGAATTTAATTTGAGATCGTAAAATTTGTAGCTCATAGATCTTTCAGAATAGCCAATAAAATAGTTGCTCACTATTCGGGAGTCTAATTTATTTTCATTTAGCCAGTAAGCCCTTGCCTCAGCTGGACATCCTCACACATGAAAATGTTTTAGACTAGGCTTTCGCCCAGTTCAAAGCTCATAAGGTGTTTCGACAGCTGCCTTTGTTGGTACTCTATTTAGGATGTAAGCTGCAGTCTTTAGTGTCTTTCCCCAAAGTGATTATGGCAAGGTAGAATGACAAATCATACTCCTTACCATATCTTTAAGAGTCTGATTTTTTCTTTCAGCAACACCGTTCATACTAGGTGATATTGGCATAGTGTACAGTGGAACGATTTCATATTTCTCTAGGTGTTTGGAAAAAGGCCCTAGAAGTTGTTCACTTGAACCGTCATATCTGCTGTAATATTCACCGCCAGGTCAGACTTGACTTTTTTAATTCTTTTGTTGAGTTGATTCTCAACTTCAACCTTAAATAATTTATACACATCCAATGATTGATACTTTTTATGTATAGGAAATATGTACGCATATTCATAGTAATCGTCTATGAATGATATAAAATATTGTTAACCATTCCAAGAAGGTGTGGAAAATGGTCCACAAATGTCCGTATGTATTAATTCTAAGAAATTTGTAGCTCTATATGCAACATATTTCTTTGTTTTGCTTTGTTTACCTTTAACGCACTCAACACAAACATCAAAGTTTGTGAAGTAAATGGAGTCCAAAATTTCATCGGACACTAGACGCTCAACTCTATTTTAGAGATGTGACCTAGGCGATAT
Organism: Lathyrus sativus; assembly: GCA_963859935.3. Classification (NCBI taxonomy): domain Eukaryota; kingdom Viridiplantae; phylum Streptophyta; class Magnoliopsida; order Fabales; family Fabaceae; genus Lathyrus; species Lathyrus sativus. The sequence goes on from CAWUDS030002480.1 coordinate 991,297, forward strand.
TGCCATAGTGCTCTTGAATTGTTATCATCAATTTTACGCTTAGTACCACGTGATTCGACATTCAAGGATTCGCCATAGGTAGCTATTGTCTCAAGCAAATATAGATTATCATGACTTATAAGCGAACCAGTTCCAACAATATCTGAATTGAAAGACAACTTGAATACATTGTTTCCAAATGAACAAAGTGTTGGTGTAAGCCCTAGAGGCCAATACTTTTTGGTACTTGTATCAGATTATTCGTTTAATAATAAAAGGCATTTCTTTATTATGTTTGTCTTTCAGAATAATAAAGTCCCTAGAATAGTTAGTCTGTTTAATGAAATGTTAAGTGTGACTTAATCATGAGATCCCATTAAACATAAAGACATTATTCTTAAAATATCCGTAGTCAAGCTTTATTGCAAAGTGGGATAACATTAAAAGCATTGAGACTATTATGAAGATAGACTGATGATCACATCTCATGGATCATGGATAAAGAGTTATCAAGTCTTGACATAGGTATAAATATTAGGAGTAATATTTATACCGGATTGACCCGCTATGAGAATACTACATAGTATGTTATGCAAAGTGTCATAAGTTATTCTCATGGTGATAATGGTGTATTACCACCCTTCGACCTGAAACCACTATGGACCCTAGATGTAGAGTCGGGTGCTTTATTGCTGATCAAACATTATCCGTAACTGGATGATCATAAAGACAGTTGATGGGCACTCCACGAAGCATGCTGAGGGACATGAGTGTCCTAGATGGAATTTGCCAATCCTGCATAACAGGAGAAATGTCTAAGGGCCCAATATTGAACTGGACAAGGATGACACAGTGTATGCCTTGTGTTCAATATAGACATAGGGGCAAAAGGGTAATTGTACAAACATATATTATCACGAAAAAGGTTTTGTCAGATCACATGACATTTTCGTGACTTGGGTAGCAGTGATGTGTTGCTAGATACCGCTTACTGTTTATTATGTTAAATATATATAATTTAATATAATTACCAACGTTACGAAATCCTACAGGGTCACACACATAAGGACAGTTTGATGAGAAATAGAGAAATCAAAGGAACACCGTAAGGTACGGTGCACTTAAGTGAAAAATAGAAATTCGGATAATATAATAATAATTATTGTTATTTTATAATGGTTATAAAATAATAATAAAATAAATATATTTATTATAATAATAGTTATTATAATAATATATAATATTATTATGGATCATGTGAATTAGGGTTTTAGCCCGCAGCCCACAAGAGAGTCTATAAAAGGAACCCTTGTGATGAAGTTTCACTTGATGCAATTTCGTTTTTGATTCTCTTTTCTCACTCAAATAATTCCGTTCGTAAGCAGCTAGCACTGTGACCGGAAGCTGTTCGTGTGGACTGAGTAGAGGCGTTGCACTTCATCAACGCTTGTGATCGCTGCATCAAAGATCTGAATCGCCACAAAGAGGTAACGATTCTATCACTGACCATGCTCATTCGTAAGGATCACTAAAGGAAAATTTTGTTTTCCGCTGCGTTTAGATCGCAATTTTCCTTCACAAAGATAACCTGATTTGTCCAAATAAGAAACTAAAATTAAATTCCATCTAAATGACGGAACCACATAAGTGTCTTTCAAATCCAAATAAAATCTGTTACACATTAATAATCTAAAATGCCATATAACTTTCACCTCCACCGACTTGTCGTTTTCCATATAAATGTATCTTTCAACATCATTTGCCTTTCGGTAGTTCAGACAACCCTTCATTGAAACGCTGGTGTTAGTAATTGCTCCAGAGTCTAACCACTAAGTGTTTCTAGGTACTGAAGTTAAATTGACCTCAGAACATACCAAACCATGACTCATGCGATTGGAGCGATCTCAATTGTCATAATTTCCCCCCTGTTTAGGGGTACTAGATTCCATTAGAGAAGGTGGTTGCCCCATCCTTAATGCAATGTCAAGATCCATGCAGCCAAAAACAGTTTTTATTTTGTCATTTCAATCCTTAAAATTTATCCCATTAAGAACCTGAACCTTATTCAAATTAGCAGATATTGAAGCAATTGTAGTTAAAAAATAGAACCTAATAAACACTATAAATATACTCACATAAAAAGAAAATTGAGTTATCAATTTTTTCAAACAAAGACGCAATCCGTCTTAAGATACCTAGTGCACCATCAACATTGAGTCTTTGAACACTAATATTATCAGCTAGTGGTACTCCAGTTGTAACGGTCAAACATTAATAATAAAAATATTGCCGAATAATAAACCCCTCTTTGGATTGATTTACATGAAAACTTATAATTATCACATGTTTACCATCACAGGCGCGTATGAAAATCGATCAACCACCAATTGACATTTGAGTCAATTGATACTCACATGGATAAATACATACACAAAACAGAAAATCATTTAACATTTTTCATAAGCAATTTCCACAAAAGATGTCACTTTTGCGACTTTTTTATTTTAATTGACTCACTCAAAACATTAAACTTTGTATAAATTTATGAATCAGTAGTCAAAAATTGAACAAAAAAAATATCAAAATTATCAGATAAATTCTCATGGATACGACCATGCAAATCAGCACGACCTGACCGTGTTTGAATCCGTATCTGATTTATTATATGATGCATAAAAAAACACTTATAAATTTAAAAAAAAAAACAAATAAAATCAAAAGTAAAAAAAAAACTTTTTAAAGTTAAATATATTATTTATTATAATAATAAATAATACAATTATCATATATTATATAACACGGGTATTTAATAGCCTGATATAAAACAAACCATACGACGTCGCTTGGAAAAGATGAAATTCTCAACGAAAGTTCATGAAACGACGACACTGAAGCCAATTGAAATCAAACTCTTATAATCGTTTTACCACCATAACCAATTTTACAAAGTTTCTAACCCACAATAAGTTTCTAAAAGACAATTTAAAAATAGTAGCTTCACAATTTTAAAATTAGGAATAAAATTAAAACTGAATAGAATTGAGTCATACATTAAAGTAAATGTTTCAACTATCATCCTGCGAAAACTCTTCAAAGTTCAAATGTAACTATCATCATTAATTAAGAAAATCATCACTTAACAAATCCATGCGATAATTCCTTTTCATTTAACAATTTCATATGTCGTAATTTGTCAAACTAACTTATTTTCATTCATACTTCCTAACAATAACTCAAGAATTTTAAACCTTTAATTAATTAATTAATTAATTAATGTATTACACAATCAATGATTAATAGCATAATATATCAATTTTACACAAATTGAAAGTTTAAAAAATTACACTTTTAGAACCCTAAAAATAAATTAATCCTAAAATTTAAACTGAATCAAAATAAAAATCAAGAACAAAATTCTAAATTATCCCTTATGAATCAATAACCCATGAATTTGTATCCTTTTTAACCAGAGAATAAAAGTGGAAACGTACTTGAGTTTTTCATTGAGAATCACCGAAGGTTTGCTGGTATTTTATCTTCTGATTTATAGAGTTCCTTTATAGCTCCTTGGTTCTCTTCTGATGGGGATGGAGAGTGAATTTTTGATAAATCGTTTTTAGTTGTCTACAAATGGGACCATAACCCCTATAAATAATCTTAGGGTTATTTTTTAGTATTCAATATTCTAATTTGACCTTTTATCAAATTAGATATTGACTTATGGTATCTACACATTAATCTTACCTTTCATGATATTTATCCTTTTTGCCACAATTTTGTTATTAATTAGACCTTTACAGTTTTGACTAATTACATAATGGCTATAACACATGTAATATTATAATTATGAACTTACTCTCTTAGATTAAGTTGATCCTCAATATATATATATGATCTTACCGAATGATCAGAATTCTGAGATGGGGCAAAAACGAACGTCTGTGATGCTGGGTGTGAAAGAGGAGGAAGGGGTGTACCTGCAAGGCACTCCGATGCTAAAATAAGAAAACGAGCAAGAGAGCGAACAAGTACAAAATATGTGTTTCTAGGTAAGAAATTGGATACCTGACCCTCTCAAGTGAGAGGATTTTTATAATTCCCCTAGCGCTTGGCCATTGGTCCCTATTTTCGGGGCAAGATAACCGTTTCCCGAAGAATAGGTAACTGTCAGAAATAGCTGTTAGGACAGGCACACGTGCTCATAACTAGCCGTTGTGACGGGCCGAGGTACAGTTACAGGCACAAGCGTCGTAATTGTTTCTAGATGTTGGAACCATGCGTGATGGGCAAAGATTGACGGGGAGAAGTGTTGTGACCAATGATGAATAGGCCAGCTTCCCCTGTGGGAGTGGCAGAAAGGTAAAACTCCCCCCAACGAGGTTGGACTTAGGCGATTGGGCCGTTCTGGGAGCAGAAGTGGATTGGGTCATGCACAACCATTGGGTCAGTCTAGAACTATATATATATATATATATATATATATATATATATATATATATATATATATATATATATATATATATATATATATATATATATATATATATATATATATATATATATATATATATATATATATATATATATATATATATATATATATATATATATATATATATATATATATATATATATATATATATATATATATATATATATATATATATATATATATATATATATATATATATATATATATATATATATATATATATATATATATATATATATATATATATATATATATATATATATATATATATATATATATATATATATATATATATATATATATATATATATATATATATATATATATATATATATATATATATATATATATATATATATATATATATATATATATATATATATATATATATATATATATATATATATATATATATATATATATATATATATATATATATATATATATATATATATATATATACACTTCAAGAAAAACTTATATTAGCTAGGGGCATCGACTAGGGATAAAGCTCCTCACTAGAAAAACTGAGTAGATTGGGGTTAAACCCCTCGCAATGCATAAAATAATAAGCAAAAAAAATGTAAACTAATTCTTAGGGGATACCCATGCAAATAAGGAAGGAAAAAATTTTGAATTTTGAAACTTGCACTTGGTAAGGGTCAGCGACTAAAAAGACTGGCAATGCTTACAATTTGCAAGGGGTCAGCCCCTCACCAATTTAAGATATACATTTTGCGAAGGGTTTCCCCTCACCATAAAAAATACTTTAGTCAAATCACCTTGAAAAACATTTATTTCTGCTGCTACGTGACAGAAGATGGACTGCCGCACGTTATCAATGGCTAGGGGCAGCCCATCGCTAATGTGATATTCATTTATTGCATGGGGTATCCCGTCGCCAATTGTCTCCATGTGTCCCACATGCAATAACGCATCTGACACGTCAATATTTAGCTAGGATTGACCCCTCGCTAAATATGACTGTTAGACAAAGTGTGGAGTGTCCCCTCGCTAAATATGACCGTTAGCAGCTGAAGGTATTGGTGATGTTCTGATTATGGGAAAAGATGGCAAGAGGTCAGTAATTTCCAATGTGTTGTACATACCAAGCATGAAGAGCAACTTGCTTAGCATATTGAAGTTGGTCGAAAAGAATTACAAGGTGTGATCGAAGACAAGATGATGAGATTTTTCTACTCAGGTGGTAGGTCAATCTTGAAGGCTCCAACATCTCAGAATAAAACCTTCAAGATTGAACTTAATGTGATGGAGCATAAGTGCCTTACAACTGCAGGCAGCAGAGATGAATGGATATGGAATTTTCGACTTGGCCATCTCAACTTTAAATACATCAGAGAGTTGTAGAGAAGAAATATGGTTTTAGGATTACCAGAAATAAACATTCCAAGCGATGTGTGTGAAGAATGTGTTCAGGCAAAACAACACAAGAATAGTTTCAACAAGGATGCAGGAAGCAAGTTGAAGGCAATTCTCGAAGTCATATACTCTTATGTATATGGTCTTATCCAGATGGATCTGATCGGAGGTAGCAGATACTTTGTCATGTTCATAGATGATTTCAGTCGAAAATTATGGACTGACCTGATCAAGAAGAAAAGTGAAGTGATCGAGGTATTTTCCAGATTCAAATCTATAGTCAAAAGACAGAGAGACCGAGAGCTAAAGATATGAAGACTGATGGTGGTGGAGAGTATGTGTCGAAAGACTTCGATGCATTATATGATAAAGGAAGGATTGTGCATGAGGTGGTGTCACCGTACACTCTATAGTAAAATGGAACTTCAAAAAAGAATAGTAGAACCATCATGGACATGGTGAGAAGTATGTTCAAAGGCAAGCATCTACCCAAAGAATTATGGGGAGAAGTTATGTCGACTGCAACATACATCTTGAATAGATGTCCGACGAAGAAGTTAGAAGGAATCACGTCAGAAGAATGTTGGTCTGGTATCAAGCATAACCTAAGTCATTTGAAGGTGTTTGGATCTATAACACATAGACATGTGCTAGATTAGTTGAGAAGAAAACTTGATGACAAGTCGAGTCAAATGATCCTAATAGGATATCATTCGACTGGAGGATACAAGTTGTTCGACCCAGTGAACAAGCAAGTAGTGATCAGTAGAGACGTGATCATAGATGAGCTTAAGGAATGGGATCAGACAGAAAATGTTAAGAATTCAGTGAGAATCTTATGTGAAGAACTAGCTAGTGAAGTCAAAAGAGAAGTTCAACAAGAAGAAGTCAGAGGTGAAGCAGACCCAAACAAACCTCAACAAACAAGACACATGTCTGCAAGATTACAAGAATGTGTGATTACATCAGATGATGTGGTCAATGAAGAAGGTGAGCCGATACACTATGCTTTCTATGCAGATGTCGAACTAGTCAATGCAACTAAGGCATTGAAGGGTTCGAAGTGGGTGAAAGCAATGAATGGGGAACTAGAGTCTATCGAAATCAATAACATTTGGTCACTTGTCAAATTGCCTCAAGGCAAAAAGGAAATCGATGTGAAGTGGGTATACAAGGTGAAGCTGAATCCTAAAGGAGAAGTAACTCGACACAAGGTAAGACTTGTAGTGAAAGGATTTCTTCAGAAAGAAGGAATCGATTTCGACGAAGTTTTTGCATCTGTTGCTAGGATCAAAATAATCAGGTTGGTTGTTGGTATAACAACCATTAAAAATTGGCACACATGTCAGATGGATGTGAAATGTGCATTCATGAATGACCCCTTAAATGAAGAATTTTATGTTGCGCAACCAGCTGGATTTGTGAAACAAGGCGATGAAAGAAAGGTGTACAGGCTACATAAAGCCTTGTATGGACTTAAGCAAGCTCCAAGAGTTTGGAATTAGAAGATAGATAACTTTATAAGGGATAAGGAATTTGTGAAGTGCGTGAATGAGCATGGAGTATATGTAAGGAGAAGCAATAGTGAATTGCTTATACTATGTCGATGACCTGTTGATAACAAAAGCCGCATGAAGGAGATCGAAGATTTCAAACATGACCTAAGTGAGGAGTTTGAAATGTCAAACTTGGGAATTCTCTCATATTTCCTTGGCATCAAATTTTATAAAAGTGGTAGAGGTTTGATGATGCACCAAAGGAGATATGTAGGCAAAATACTCAAGAGATTTGAGATGCAAGATTGCAAATCAACTTCGACTCCAGCTGAGCCCAAAATGAAACTGTTGAAAGATTCAGATGAAGATGATGTCGATCCAACCCAATATAGAAGACTTATTGGGTCACTTCGATACCTTTGCCACACAAGGCCTGACTTAGCATACAATGTGCGTATGGTAAGTAGATTCATGCATAAACCAAATGTATCACACCTAGCATTGACGAAGAGGATACTAAGCATACTGCGATACCTTTTGTAATTTTGTGCTTTCTTCTATTACAAATAGATGAAGTAACCCTTATTTTGTAATAACTTGTATTCATAGATTTTTGAAGTTGCAAAGTGAATAAAGAAGTTTTCCACAATTTGTGGGCGAAGATTCTACAGTTGAAAATCATTCTCTTCTTCCTTTAATTTTGTCAAACTCTTTCTTTTTCATTTTTCATTAACAGTTATTGTGCATAATCTTTCTTGAAATCAAGATTGATTAGAAATTCTCAAAAGGTTTTGGGTTAATTCCAACAAACATCACAACACTAAAACATGCAACAAACATATGTCTACCAAACACCACAACAACCATTTCTTCTTTTCTCCAACGAATCATTCACACCAATGTCGTCATTCAATTGACCAGACCGCTCACCAATGACCCCATCAACACAACCCAATTACATCAGCATGGGCCACGAACTCAGTTACAGCAGCGCGTCAATGCATACACAAGACTTCTTAGAAATGTAAGAGTGTATTAGGGAATCTGGTGATGGTGATGTTTCCAGGACCTCAAATTCTCAAACATCTAGAGTGAATCAACAACGAGTGCAACGAGTTATGGTATCTAAGGAGTGTTGAACCAGTAGCATGTATGACCAATTTGATCGTCATCATTAGTGTTTAAAATATTATCACATGTTATCATATTTAAATCAAATATTAATATTTTTTATTCATTCTTTTTATATGATTTATTTTTTTAGTTGAAAATCACTGAGACGCGAGATGAATTGACGTCAGCTCTTAATCTTTAAATTCAGACACTAATTGGATTGAAGGGACCTATAGAAGACGTCAATTAAATTGGCTAGACTTATAGGAGGTGCAAATTCATAAATTGGCATCAACTCTTACTTTTAAAGACAATCACAAATTCATTTGACAACAACACTACATCCCTTTTTTTTTAAGTGAGTTATTATGAGAATTACTTTAACAAATGAATTATTTGGAGAATAAATTTGAAAAACTGAATTTTTACATAAAAAAAATATTTATTATTTCATATATCTCGATCGTTAAACTTCCTTATAAAATTTATATATAAATATTTAATATGTTTTTATGACATCTTTAATTATACATATATATTAAAAATGTTTTACTCATACTTATTAATAACTTTATTTTAAACAAAAATTAACTTAATAACATAATATAATAACATACTAACTTCTTAATTAAAAATATTATTTTATATTATTTTTTATTTATCAATTATTAATTTATCAAATATTCAAATTAACTTATTAATTAATAGTCATCTATTATAAACTACCATCATCAGCTACAAGTTATCATTTATCATAGTAATGAGTTATCTATCAGCTCTTTTTATCAAAGAAGGTTTTAGTAATGTATGAAAAACGTTAAACGAAAGTCATTTATAAGGATAAAATATTAATGTTTCATGTGCATACAATTGTTGTGTTGTTTCCTTGAAATTATTATAAAGAGGATATTCTTTCTTCATCGGATATTATAATGTAATATACACAACATTAATAGTCTCCCTTTAAATACTAGTTATTGGAAGAGAAAATCTACTTCCTTTAACTTAATATATAAAAAATTATTTAAACACATAGTTATTTTTTGATGATTATTTTATGAATCATATGAGTGCACATATATTTTTATATGAATGTATTTATCTCCTTTAGAAAATTTAAAAATTAATTAAATCAAAACTCATAAGAATAGAGATCTTTTGGTTTCTAAATATTTTTAACAAAAATTACTACTTGATTAAATTTTTTTAATAACAAATCGTCTTATTAGCTTGTCATTTTTTATAATAAATTTTAGTTATTTTTTTAAGTCTTAAAATTATAAAATTTTAATGTATAATTTGAAAATAATTGATTATTTTATTTTACTTAAATATATATTATTATTTATCTTTATTAGATATTTTTTAAGATATCATTTATAACAAAGCTTTTTAAATTTTTAATACTTTATACGATTCTATATTTCTTTCAAATGTAACTCTCAAATTAATTTGGTCTAAATAAAAGTGTCAAATAAATTTGTCATTAATTTTTATAATTTATATTATTATTAACATTATTTAAAATATTATACTATTTTTATAACTCTTATTATCATTAAATATTATAAACCTTTGTACTATCTTTTTTTTATTTAATAAATAAGTAGTTACACCAATCACACACACGCGTGCGTGTTTTTTTTTATATATATATATATATATATATATATATATATATATATATATATATATATATATATATATATATATATATATATATATATATATATATATATATATATATATATATATATATATATATATATATATATATATATATATATATATATATAAAAGAGTCAATGTTGGATGATTTTATTTCTCTTCTTTTTTTTTTCATTTTTTCATTTTTATAAATTTCTCTTTTATTTTCTAAAATATTATGTGTAAGTTTTAATTTTTTTTTTCATGAACTTTCTCTTTTATTTTCTAAAATATTATGTGTAAGTTTTAAAGATATATACGAGATTTTTATTTATATTTTAATTGTTAAATGGTAAAAAGTTTATTGTCTTTATGTTTTATATTTTTTATTTATTTTCTTTTGATCTTCAACGTCATAATTGTGAGTTATTCTTTTAAACGAGTTGTATTGTAAAAAAAATACTTTTGACGATTCTAGTATTATAGATGAACAATAATATTGTGAAACTTCTTCAACGAGATATAATTATTTTTTTAATTCGTCTTTATATAAATTTTAATGTATAAATTATAAAGTTAATGGTTTTATAGTTTTATTAAAGTCTAACCGATATGTAGTTTAAAGTAAGAGTAATGTTCAATTTGCTTCAAGAGTATATGTTAAAAAATTCATAAATAAAAAAATTATATTTAAAAAAATAATTATAAACTGTTTGATAAAAATAATACATAAATTTTGAAAAAATATTTTTACATTTAATTCTTAACATATGCTTGCAAGTTAAAAATATATTTGAAGAATTATGATTTAGGATTAAGAGTTGAACACAAAATGAAAGGTAAAGAAGTCTTTGGAATTTGTTGGGGTCCCAATAGATTTAATAATGATTTAACTCTTAAACTTTCTTTGCCTCATAATATTCCAAGTATTTGTGTTAGGCCCGAGAATATTAAGGATATTATAAGTTATGTGTGTGCTAATCCCTTTGTGTTCTTTACATTTCCGCACTTTATTGCTTTTTAAAAAATCACCAAATCAAAAAGTTAAAAGTATAATTTCAATAAATCAAAAATCGATCAAAGTACCTAATTCACCCTCTATTAGGTGCAAACGCTACTTACACCTTGGAGACTGCTTCAAGCCATACAAATACCTCTTTAATTTCAAAACAAGTCTGCCATGTCTAGTATCATTGAATCCTTCTGGATGCTCCATGTAGATTTTATCCTCTAGATTACCATGGAGAAAAGTCATTTTCATATCCATATGCTCTAAATGCATATTTTTGCTAGCTTCCAGGGCCAATACTGCTATGATAGAAGTGTTTTCCTACTGAAAATTTTATCACAATCAATCCCCTTCTGTTGTGAATTCTCCTTTGCAACTAGGCAAATCTTGAACTTTTTCCCTTCTTTTTCAATTATTGTTGGCTTTTTCTTGTAGACCCACTTACAATCAATAACTCTCGTTCCCTGTGGCAGCTGAATAAGATCTCATGTCTCATTTTTTTCCAAGGATTTCATCTCTTCCACCATAGCACCCATCAACTTATCTTTCTCTTGGCTATCCATAACCTCTCGAAAGGTAAAGGGGTCTCTGAACTGGTAAGAAGAATATATGTTGTTAAGTCTTCAAACTCATATTTGACTGGAGGTGTAATATGACGGGGGCCCTCATCACGCACAAGTGTATAGTCTTGTATTCCACCTGAATCTTGCACCCCACCTAAATCTGAGTCTTGTTCATCCTGTTGTTGGGCTAGAACCTCTCTTGGACTCACTAGTGGCTGCTTAGTGTCCACCTGAATCTTGTCCGGATTGGAACTTTCTACATAAGTATCTGGCACAAGTGTCACATATGAGTGTTTCAACATTGATTGCTCGTCAAATATAACTCTATGCTGATAACCACCTTGCTCTTAACCAGATCACATAACTTTTACCCTTTCACACCTTTATTGTAGCCAATAAAGATGCGTTGTTTTAACTTGGGTTCAATTTTAGACTGATCCTCACTAAAAATATGCACATATGTTAGACATCCAAAAATCCTCAAATTACTTAGATCAATGGGGTTATTTGTCCATACCTCCTATACAACTTTGCCATCCAATGAAGCTATTAAAATAGTATAAGTGGGGTTTTTTGTTATCGTTTCCACAGGAATTGGTTGATATTATCGTTGTTCTACAATTTAAATTGTTTTAAACATAGAACATAAAAGATGTTTGTTGTTGTTTCGTAACGTAATGATCGCATAAAAAGTTATAAGCAATGGTAAAAGAGTTTTGGTTTTAAAAACGATTGTTAAAAGCATGTCAAGATTAGGGCTCGATAATCCATTTTGTACGTATTTTCTTAATAAAGCATGTGAACTTATTAACAATCAATATAATCACATATCCTCTCAAGATGTTTCATCTCTAAAAAAATTGTGAGTTTTATCATTTTGATCCTTAAATGATCTCTCAACCTAACTATCAGTATGATAATATTAAATGGTTGATATTAGTGAATATCAACTTACAAAACTATCTCTAAACTTTGTTTGTCGATAGATGAAAAATATAGGTCAAGAGTTGAAATATATTTCTCAATAATGATCCAACACAAATATAAACCATAAAAGCAAGATTTTTTACCATATATTCATCATCAACTTGTTCAGATATAAAATATCAAGAGAAATACATACAGAAGTGAGGATTATCTACCTCTAATCTTGACACAAGGAGAGATTTAGCTATCCATAACCATGGTAGCTTGGGCAACAAGTAACACACAAAGCTTTTGGAGCATCAAACTTGAAAGGATCAAAGATTGAAACTTAAAAGCTTTGATTTCTAGGTAAAAATTAAGAAGATGAAATTTTTTCTCCATACAATGTCTTCTAGGTTAAACAAATTCTATCAAAAGCAAGAAGTAGTTCCAAAATATCAATAAGTGCCAATTTATACACTTTCTGTCCAGGAAAATTTATCGGGCGAGCTACAAGCTTCGCTGGGCGAAACCATTTAAACAAGCCACGTGATAGCTACAATGCTAATAGGCTGAGGAAAATATTTGTGTTCGTCGGGCGAATCCCTTTCGCTTCGCTTTCGGCTGGCGAATCTTCCAGCGAACCAATTCCAATAGCTACTGGAATTTCAACATTCTTTCGCCTGATGGTTCGCCTTGCCTTCGCCGAACGAAACAACCATTCCTTCGTTTCGTTTTCGCTGGACGAAGATGATATTTTCTTTGACACACGAATTTCTTCGACTCTTTAGTTTTTCTCCCGACTGTCGTTGCACCCTTTTGCCATAAAATGCTGAAAAACTAGCAAACACATTAAAACTACCAAATATGTACATTGATGCAAGAATCACTTATTAAATAAGCTATTTCATTATTAGAAGCATGCAAAAAAGCTTAGAAGTGCCACAAATGAATATGAAAACTAATCTATACTTGACACCTATCAGAAGCCCGTGGTGATCTTTTGACTAGATAACATGCCATATTAAGTGATGCTACCCAGAAACCTTTTGAAAGACCAATATTCAACCGAAGGCACCTTTCCTTCTCCGTCAGAGTCTTGTTCATCCTCTCTACAACACCATTCTGTTGTAGTGTCTTCCTTATAGAAAAATGTCTCTGGATTCCATTCTCCTTACAGAAATGCATGAACTTCTTATACGTGTATTCAGTTTCATTATCAGACTACAAATACTTTATTTTTCTCAATGTGTGGTTCTCAACCTTTGCCTTCCATAGTTTGAACTTGGAAAAGACCTCAGATTTATATTTCATGAAATAAACCCAGACCTTACGAGAAAAATCATCAGTGAATGTCACAAAGTACTTAGAACCTCCAATAGAGGGCTCTTTTGTAGGCCCTCAGACATCATAATAGACATAGTCTAAGATTCCATTGGCCTTGTGCTGCCTGGTCTTAAAACAAACTCTACATTGTTTCCCAAGAACACAATACTTGCAAAATCCAATTGTGCAACTGCGAACACCTTTCAACAGATTTCTTTTATGTAGTTCCATCATCCTGTGTTTGATGACCCAAGTGCATGTGCCACAGTTTGATTGCATCATTATCAATTTCAACAGATGCTACAGCACCCATAATTGTGCCTCCTAACAACTTATAAATGTTTCCAGCAATCCTCCTTGACATCATGAATGTCATTGTACCCTTGGTAACCCTCATGACATCTTTATCTCCATGTAACCAGAATGAATAACTAATTTCTTGAAGAGTACCTAGAGAAATCAAATTCTCCCTCAATTCTGGAACATAACGCACCTCACTCAACATGCAAACGTCACCATCATACAAGGAAATTTTAATTTTCCTTTCCAGTGATGGTACAAATGTTATCATCACTGATCCGCTGTCGCGCGCAGATAAAAACGAGTCTTTCTGTAAAAATTATAGTACAGCGACAGTAACTCAGAATATCGTTCTCAAGGATTCTTGTAGCAATTGACCAATAAAGTAACAGTTTATGGGGGGTTGAATTTTGATTAAGAGAAAAAATACTTAAAATAAGTGACTATAAAAAAAGTGATTATTAAAATAAGCTAAAACGACTAATCCTACTGATTCGGGTTCCGACTTATCATCGGCTATTATAACATCAATCCCTAAACGGATCAAGTCCTATTCGATTATGATATTAATCAGACAAGCGCTTACCAACATAAAATGAATTATGTTCCTGTTTACCGAATTAAGCAAACGGTTAAGAATATGACGAATTAACGAATTAAGCAAACGATAACACGCAATTAAATTTAGGAACATGCATACAATCGAATTTAATCAATTCTATCCTATGAGCAATAATTGAATTAAGCAAACAATTGCAATCAAATTAAGCAAATGACTTCATAGAAAAGGATTGAAAGGAATCAGATTTAAATTGATATTATAATAACCTCAAAGTGTTGAAACCGTACACAGCAGGATTTGCCCGGAGGTATTAGTTTTCATGAGTTCTTCTCAAACCTCTCTCTCCATTTTTTTCCCGTGAATAGTATATAATTAACAGTAAAACAAGGTTTCCCCTAAAAAGAAAAACAATGAATCCGGTTCAAAACCCAACTGGGTCGAAAATATAACCCAGACCCAAAACATGACCAAAAACTAAATCAAATTCCTAATGATGTAACTTCAACGAATATTCTGGGAAAATATGCTCCGAATCTGACTTCGACTCCAACACGAAAGTCGTAGCTCTCTCTCTCTTAGCTTTCCGGCGATTTTCAGAACGCCTCAAACGGATTCTCGGAACTCCAATTATGATCGTTTCCGCGCAGACTACTAAAGCTAAAAAATAAAGTTCGAAAATCAAATTAAACCAAAAATAAAATAAAATATAAAAACATAATAAAACATAAGAATAATCAAAATAAAGTAAATAAATGCCTAAGTAAAAATATAGGAGAATGTGCATAAAGATGCACTGATCAATCACCTAAATAGACAAAACCAAAATCACTTGATTTAAAAGAGTTGAACCATTCTTGATTGCTAGTTTCCCTCAACAAATATTTATCTCTACCCATAATTAGGAAGTAAGCATTGAATCAGGGTTGTTCATCTAAGACTAATTATACTAATACTATTGAGAGTAGATTTTCTTTCTTGGGTTAAAAGTTCCTTAAATGTATGTGTGATTGCAATGAACTGAGTTACCAATTCTCTTGTATTCTTTATTGCTTTCTATTTTAATTCCTTAATATCTTTCAATCTACTTTAAACTAGTATACAGGTTGTCCCATACATCATGTACACATCTGTCCTCTAAGAACAAAATTTTACATTTATTAACTAAAATATAACCGACCGTATGTCTAATTAAATCTGAAATACTACACATAAGCCATCACATTTTTTATTAAAAAAATAGAGAACTTATAAAAAAAATAAGGAGATTAGTTTTGTAAATAAACCATAATAAAGAAATAAAATATGTAATGTACCCAAGTAAAATTAATAAAATTTATAACTTGAATTCAATAAAAAAATTATAGCATATATATATATATATATATATATATATATATATATATATATATATATATATATATATATATATATATATATATATATATATATATATATATATATATATATATATATATATATATATATATATATATATATATATATATATATATTATTAAAGTGAATACAATTTTACTTGAAAAACTTACTTAAATATTTTATATCTCCATTAAAACATTCAATTTCACCCTACAATTACTATCATGCATGTGCTCGTTTGGTTAAATCCATGGAGTTAAATGCAAGTGAAGAATACTTTTCAAATTAAAAAAAAAAAAAAAAAAAAGCAGCAGCCGCAAACTTAAACAAAAGTAAAAAGCTAGACTTGGAATACCTCAACCTCCTACTAACCCTTCTTACATAGAAAGCAAAGTCTTAACTTGAAATAAAAGCAAATGTGGATGGAAGCATACCAACCAACATTCGATACTCAATAGTAGTTGTTTTTCAAAAAAAAAAAATAGTTGTTATATACTTATTGTATAAAAAATGTAGTTATGTGCTAAATAAATAATTAAAAATATTTTAAATAATTCCTAAAAAATAATATTTTAATTCATATACATTCACACAATTTTAATGAATTTTTTTTTAGTGAAAATTGAACTCATTGTTCCAATATTTACCATATTCATAGACACCAACTATTTATGTTAGATCTATGATATATGATTTATATGAACATGTGAAGGTCATACTCATAAAGAATTATAATTGCACATGTTAAAACAATTAATTAAAATTTGATCCTATTATTTTACCTTATAACTCATTCAAAGAGATAGTTTCTTATTTTAAATTCAATAATCTCAATAATAATTTAATCAAAGTAATCTCAACAATAGTTTAAGCATATTGTCCAAATTATCCTCTTTGGTTAATACATTTGACTATTAAAAATATAAAAAGTTAAATTAAATAATAAATATTTTAGATATAATAATATTAAATAAAAGGTAAATTGTTAATATATTAACTTTGCTTATATTTCATTTTTTAAGGAGTGTGATTTTAAACTTAATAAAAGAAAATGTACTAAAGATAAAAAGGACGGATAATTTTCCGATATTTTTTAAATTAGACCGTCACTTGTTTACGCATTTGAGATATTTTTATCAGATCATACTTTTAATTTAATTTGAAATATTAAAATTTAAATGTAAGTTATTTCATCTTGCTCCAAAGAATATCGTGAATATATAAATGCAGGATTCACATAGTCTAAATATTTCATTCATTTTCTCCCTTATTATTCCTTATTATGAAAAAGAAAGTATTTTCTTTTTCCTCTAGTGAAAAGAAATAATATATAATTATTAATAAAATATATTAAATACTTTTTTAATGGTAATAAAAAAATCAAATACTAGTTGACTTTAGAATTATAAAATAAATGATTGCAAGTAGGCATCTAAAGTGGAAAACTAAGATGGAAGAATCAATAACAAAAATTATTTTGTATTAACACTATTCATATAAGAGAGATTTTAGACGGAACATTGATGGTGTACGAGATTATTAATTTGGCTAGGAGGAGTAGAAACGATTGTCTCATGTTTAAGGTGAATTTTAAAAAAGCTTATGACAATGTCAATTGGAGTTTTTTCAAATTCATGCTTAGAAGACTGAATGGTATCCCAACAAATTTTTTTACTATTGGTAAAGGTTTAAGGTATGAGCATCCCATGTCCTTTTTTTTCTTCTCAATAATAGTAGAAGATTTGGTAGGTATGATAAGAGAGGCGGTTGGAAAAGGTTCCTTTTTAGGTTTCAAAGTTAATAGTAGGGTAGTGTACAATGTTTTGCAATTTGCAGAGGTCATCTTTCTTGTTGGTAACGGGTCCTGAAACAATCTTTAGGGCATCAAAGCTTTGTTTAGGGGTTTTGAACCAGTCCCTGGTTTAAGTATAAGTTATTTTAAAAACAAACTTTAAGGTTTGAATATTTCTTAAGACTTTTTCTAGTGTGCTTCTCAATTTATTTTTTGTGGCTTGGACTCTATCCCTTTCACATTCTTAGGAATCCTAATCGATTTCAGTCATAGGAGAGTTTCAACTTGGATGCCTATTATGAAATCTTTAAGAAAGAAGTTATCCTCTTAGAAGGGCAAATTTTTGTCGTTTGGTGGTAGGATCACTCTGATCAACTCTATAGTAAGCAACTGACCTATTTACTTTCTATTTTTTTAAAGCTCCAAACTAGGTGGTGAAAGAATTTATTAAAATCCAGGGGGATTTCTTGTGGAACCGTTGTTTGGATAAGAAGGATATTTGTTGGGTGAGTTGGAAGGATGTTTAGGGACCTAGAAAGGAGGAAGTTTAGGCATAAGAGGTGTCAAAGCATTTAATTTGCCCTTAATCAATAAATGGAGATGAAGGTGTTTGATGGATAAAGAAGTCATTTGGGTCGGTATCATATATCATAAATATGACAACTTGGAATCTCAAATGATTAGGGGTGGGAGTTGAGAATTAACACCAAGGTCTCCCTTTGGTTGTGGGATATCATTTCTTTTGGCAAACAGCTTACGAAGGGAGATCATTGGTTCAAAAATGTTCTTTCTTGTAAGGTCGGATCAAGTAGAAAAATTCTGTTTTGGAGGCACTAGTGAACGGGGTTAGAGCCTATAATGCTTTCCTTCTTTTTAGTTTTCGATCTGTCCTTAAAGAAATGGGATAGTGTGTAGGACATAGGTTCAAATGTGGGCAGTACTTTGACATGAAATTTTCATATTCAGTGTGACAATATATAAGAGGATGCTAGGTCAAATTAAAAACTCTTATGATTATTCTGAATGATGTGGTGCTATAGCATTATGCTAGTGATAAATTTGTGTGGGAACATACTTATGGTGGTTCTTATTTAGTATGATCGAGTTATTTTCTTTTGACAGATCAAGGTACTGATTTGGGGTTGGATCAAAATAACTTATGGGATTTGCAACATCTCTAGTCTACCAAAATGTTGTTTAGGATTCATGTTTTCGGGTGGCGTGTTTTCCTAAACAGGTTGCCAACTATGGACTAATTTGGCTTTCACAAATGTTATTCATGATGATCATAATAAGGTGTGTGTTTTTTTGCTTTAAAAATAAGAAAGATCTAAATCATTTATTTTTTCAATGTCATTTATCCATCAAGAGTTGGGATGACATTGTGAGGTAGCTTGATAAGAAAAGAAATTAACTTTTGAAGCATTTGGATCATGACGAACAATATTTTTTAAAGGAAACATTGGTATCATATGTTGAAATTTAGAGGTTGTTCAAATTTTTATGAATGAAGGAAAAATCATTTATTGTATCTTAATTTACATTAACTTTTTTTTTTAGTTGACTACTCTAATACTCCTTTAATTCAATTGGTTATAAAAAAAAGTGCCTTTGACATAATAAACCCATAGTAAGAAATTTAAAAATATTTAAATTGAAAAATTGTATTAAAAAGATAAACTGTAAAATTTTAAGAAAAACAATGCATAATTTATTAAGTCAAATATATAAAATTAATCAACCAAATTTTTTTTTTATTACCATTTGAAAAATATTAATGAAGAAAAAGGTTGGTGATACACAAATTGCACTTTATGTGAGATTAAGGTTATATCAGACTAATTCAATTCAATTCAATTCCTCATCAAAATCAAGCTTCAGATCCGACCCACTTAGCTCAGATCTCTCTTTTCATCTTTCTCTCAATCATTCAATCCATCCCCAGGTTAATCTTTTCTTTCTTTCGCGTTTCATCAATTATTTCATCTTGTAATAATCCAAAGATTGCATTTTTATATTCAAAGATTGCATTTTTATATTCAAAGATTGCATTTTTATTGAGTTTAATCACGTTTATTGTGTGCTAACTGTTTTTACTTCAAATGGGTCATCATATATATACTGATTATTGATTCTTATGAATTGACAGTTTGTATACTAGCTGTGTTATAGATACAACCCAAGTGGATATTTTCTGTTGTTGGAGTTTGTGACAACTGAAGATTTTGTTAAGAAAAAACAAGTTGGATGGAACATGGATATGAATTTATACAGTAGGAGATGGTACACATTGAATTAGATTCAGAGAGTTGTAACTTTAAAGAGATTATTGTAGAAGATTTTGATAGTGAAAAGTTAGGATCTGGCATTCGTGGCATTCGGAGAGAACTTTCGTTTTCGCGTTGGTGTGGTGATGATAATGTTGTTGGTGGTGGTGGTGAGGAAAGGGTTCTTTTGGATGGACAATTAGGTGACGAGGAAGAGACTGTTTTTGAGTTATCTTTTGTTCAAAAGAATGAGGTGAAAGATAGAGTTTTAGATAGAGAGAGATTCTCTTTTGATAAGTTACAGCAGGAAAGGAGTGCGCCGATAAACGGTGTTAGTGCGATGGATGATGATTCTGCTTATAGGAGAGGTAATGGATCTGATAAACACGTGCCTTTTGAAATTGAACAGAGATCTGAAAGGGGAACAGTTGGTGGTGACTCCTACGTTTCTGGAGGTGGCGTTGAATTGCTGGATAGAGACTCTGAAAATACTATCCCTATAGCAAATATCTTGAAGACGTTGTTTTTCGTACTTGTGTGGTACACTTTCAGTTTATTTTTGACCTTGTAAGCTCCTTGATTTTTTTTCTCTTACTTTTTTGGTGTTGTTTGTGTTGCAGATCATTTATGTTTTGTCTCTTATTGTTATCTGATTTGAACAGGTATAATAAAAGTTTGTTGGGAGATCATATGGGAAGGTTCCCGGCTCCTTTTTTAATGAATACGATCCATTTTTCAATGCAAGCTGTTTTATCGAAATTTATCACGTGGTTTTGGGCTCATAAATTTGAGACTAATGTTGTCATGTCGTGGAGGGATTACTTTTTGCGAGGTAAATTTCATTCTTGCTATTCCATGTTCTAACTCTGTTGACTTTAATATGGTAGTTAGGTTGGCAACAACACAATTTTGAATGAGTGGTCTTAATGCAGAATATTCCGCATATATTTTGCAATTTTTGTGTGGCTATAGCTGTTCTGAATTAGTGTTTATTGTTCAAAAAATTTCACTCGGTTATTAACATTCAAATGTAAATAGTAGGCTCTTGCTCTTACGATTATGTGGTTCTGAAGTACCATTTTCACTCAATTTATTTAGCGATGTGAAATGATCTAACAATACATAGGTTGATCGGTTGCTGTACCATTTTCTGTTGCATTTACGTCTTTTATCTCTCTCTTGCTCACTGATCTTCTTCCATGAAGCACACTTTTATGCAACTTTATCACAACTTATTACATTAACTTTGATATCAACTAATGCCACAGATGGACTTTGCCTTTCACAGTTGTCCCGACTGCTCTTGGAACAGCTATGGATGTTAACTTGAGCAATGTATCTCTAGTTTTCATCTCTGTCACATTTGCTACAATGGTTTGTGGCATTCCTTTAATTTTTATATAGAATGAAATGTTTTCTTTATGTAACATTACATCAG
This sequence comes from Lathyrus sativus, assembly GCA_963859935.3. NCBI lineage: Eukaryota > Viridiplantae > Streptophyta > Magnoliopsida > Fabales > Fabaceae > Lathyrus > Lathyrus sativus. Next base: position 1,012,944 of record CAWUDS030002480.1, read on the forward strand.
AATTTGATTCTACATGTTCCCTCATTTTTATCGAAGCAAATAAATAATTGTCTTTCCCCTCCTTATTTACGTTTTCATTTGTTTCGCAGTGTAAATCTGCTGCTCCAATCTTTCTCCTCTTGTTTGCTTTTGCTTTCAGGTGGGTCTCCTTTCATATTGTTTTTGTAATCACTCCGATTATGCGATTTCTTGAGACAAGTAGTAAACACTCTAAAATTTTAAGGAGCATTATCACTAGGATAATTCATGGGAGTAATTGATGCATTAAGGAAAACAAGTTTTATGTTTTGAAGTCTTGCACAAGGTTGTCAAGATCGGGAGAGAATAGCAAGATCGTAAAATATAAAATAGTAGCTAAGATTGGAATACCCTACCCAATTATTTTTGTAAGATCAAGAGGGAGTAGCAAGACTATAAAACATAAGATCACAACAAAAATCGTATGATCCTACTAAAATGGAAAAATAATACTATATATTTAAAGCATTTTTACATGACTCTTTTTCATATTCTTTAGACATGTATGATTGTGTTTTTATACTTTTTTACTACCACATGAAACATTTGTTAAACATTAGGGACTTATTTGGTCAATTACTAGGTTTATGATTAAGTCAATTATTTAAAACAAAGTCTACAAGTGAGTTGTTGTTTATTCTCTAAACCTAAGCCTAAACCTTCATCATTTCAAAAGGCATGCATTCACCGCTGCCGAACCGTAATTGTTGTGTCTCTGCATCTTGTCATCCTTCTCAGCTTTTAATGGTGGTGGCCAGAAAACGGACGATCATGGCCGAAACTGGCAAAGATCACACAAAATCAATGGTTTTACGATATATTTTTTTTTTCACAATTTGGCTACATCACATGATTTTACTTAAGATTGGGATCGTTGAAGGTGAGTGAGATCGTAAAATTTGAAGATTTTAATATCTAGATCGAGGTCTTAACAACCATAGTCTTGCATAACTCAGAAAACAATAGATATTAAAATCTAATGCATTAAATAGTAAGTCTTAAATTATGTGCACTGACCGCCGTTGTATGCCACAATTGACTCCCAGCCCAACAAATTGTACTAAGAAGTCAGACAATGCAATGCTTTTTACCAATATCACAGTGTTGCTATTAATTTTTTATTTAAATTAAACAAAATTTAATAGAGAAAATAGGTAAAGTGCAACTAGGGGAGAATATAATGAAGCAAGGCTACCTTGAATTAGGCGCTCTATATATCAGAATCGGAAACTTCGTTGAGGCAGCCTATAGAGAAGCTATATGCGGAAGTTTCTATGATGTTAAAATATATACACAGCCTATAATAGTCTGACTCTACGTCACCCTTTCACTTGATGCCACAAAATTGCTATTGGAATTATGTTTCTGTATTCTTTACTTGTTGGTATCATCTTTTTCATGTTGCTTTGTGATATTGGTTCTTGAATAATCATACATTCATATTTTTAATTGTATATCTCTGGATGAATTTTAGTTGTGGTTATCTTTATCTGTTTTTCATCATTTAATTATAAACATTGGTTTGAATTTGAAGGTTGGAGACACCAAGTTTTAAACTATCAGGAATCATTTTAGTCATCTCCATTGGCATATTACTAACAGGTATTCATATTTTTTATTCATGTTAACGATAGTAATTTATCATTTCAATGTACATTGATTTGCACTCAGGAATTCCGAATATCTAAGCCAGCATGGAACACGAAACTGAATTTAAGAAACTATAAAATGTTTAAAAGAATGTGTGATCGAAATGTTAAAATAGACTTAAATTTTATTTTGGTGTACTGCAGTTTCAAAAGAGACAGAATTTGAATTTTGGGGCTTTGTACTTGTCATGCTTGCGGCTGTTATGTCCGGGTTTCGGTGGTGTATGACTCAGATCCTTTTGCAGGTATTATATATGCCTTTTCATTTTCTTAAATTATTGTATATTGTATCGATACATGTCTATCTACACGTACACATCGATTGTTACTTTTTCCTGCAATTGCTAATTGAACATTCTTGCTTCATTTTCTTGGGCTGGAACACGATTTTCCTTCTCTTCATGTGTGAACTGAAAACCAAATTGAAAAGAAAGAATCCTATGGTAAGTGCCTCACGTAACCGCATGCAATAAGTTATTAGATTTATATGAGATATATTCAATATTCATTGAACAGTTTTACTTAAATAAATTATCAATATATTTATATGCTTTTTCCAATGACTTCAGGTCTGAAAAATCCACTTACCCTAATGAGCAATGTAACTCCAGTAATGGCTGTCGCAACCGCACTTCTGTCTCTTGCATTAGATCCATGGGACGAATTCCAAGAAAACGCGTACTTTGATACTCCATATCATATAACTCGAAGTTGCTTGCTGATGTTCTTTGGTGGAACACTCGCCTTTTTCATGGTACGACGAGTCTATAAAACTGGCTTGCTTCTTACTTGACTTGATTCAACCATATTTTCTGTGTTTACGGTCGTAATTTATCTTCTTGCAGGTACTAACAGAATATATTTTGGTGTCTGTAACTAGTGCCGTCACAGTCACAATAGCCGGGGTTGTTAAGGAGGCCGTCACCATATTGGTATCAATTCATGTCTCTAATTTTATCAAATCTTCTCCGATTTATCTTGCTAAGAATATTGAACTTAATGTTTCGGTTTCATGCTTTTTTGTCTTTAGGTCGCAGTTTTATACTTTCATGATCAATTTACTTGGTTGAAAGGATTTGGCCTATTTACTATTATGATTGGTGTCAGTTTGTTTAATCTGTACAAGTAAGTATTTCACTTTAACGTGGCTTTTGTTTATCAGAGCCATATGCGCGCATCAGACATAGTGATACTTTGTTTGTTTTCGGTTTTATTTTATATCAGATACCAGAAGCTTCAGAAGGGTCATGCTGGTGTCGATGAAGCAGAACATCATACAAAAGATTCTTCAGCCAAATATGTTATTCTCGAGGAGATTGATCAACAAGATGATGGAATCTAGACACCAATATGGACAAAATGATTCATATCCAATGTAAGCGTTTTTCTCAAGTGCTAGTTAAATGATGCAAATCAAATATTATATAATTCTCGGTCACTAACTAAACTATAAACTGAAATCTTTTCCTGAATCATTGTATATTGAAGGCTGAAGCAGTGATTTCTAAGAAGAACAAAGGACAGGAAATTATTGTCTGAGGACTTTACTTGGCCATCTCATCAACATGGATGGTTTCTCCAATTATGTCAGAATAAGTACTTAAAATCAGTTACAGATTTTGGCATTCTTTTGAGTTGAGAAGATATATGTTGTAGATCACAATAGGTTGTTTATAAATAAATTTTCTTCATTTTTGCTTCCTAGTATTGAATTAAATTTTGTTGTTTTGGCCAAATTAAAATATACTTAGTGCAATTTTTGTTTTGTTACAATAGAGTAATTGGTAATGGTTATTCCATTTGTATTTCTTATGTGATGCCATGACTTTGGTACTTCTTCGGCATGACCCGGTTTCTTCGGTTCGGTTATTCTTTCTATTTTTGTGATTAGTTATTTGTTTGTTGTTTGCGGGTCGGTTATTCTTTCAATTTATCATTTATCATTGGATTGAACACTACCAACAAAGTTCTACCATACATGGCGTAAAGAAAATCAGTATAGATTGATTAGTCAATTATAATTTTACTTTGAAAAATAACGAGATCTTCATTCTTCCAACTTTTCTAACAAATAAATTGAAAGATCATTTTACTTGATAGTAATAATTTTGAGGATAGAGTTTCTTATTAGATTTTCCTTTGTTTTTTTTTCTTTCTCTAAGCCATTTAGCATTCCTTTGTACAAAGAAGAAGAAGAAGAAGATGCACCACTATATCTGAAAGCATTAGAAACTTGAAACGTTAGTAGATCATTACTTGGATAAAAAATTATTTTCCTTGGTCAATATGTTTAATTTAAAAGGACCGGTGCGATAAAACAACTTTTGAACAATTGTTACTATTTTAAGTGAATTAGAATTTTTTTAAATTGCTTTGAGAAATATTTCAGAAACTAAAATCGATAATAAAAAATGTTGAATTTAAGTAATGATAAAGATATATTGGAATTAGATTGCAAGTACTATTACCACATCCATACTAATAACTAATTATACACATTTTAATCATTAATTTATATAATTATCTATCACTCCACAACATTGTCCATATCTAAAATAACGTCGTGATTACAATCAAATTGTTTATTTTATAATATCTCAATCTAATAAACAATATAATAATATTATAATTTGATAGTTTATGTTAATATCAAATTTATATTTATCTTTAGAATTTATCATTCAATAGATGAATATTCTAGATTTAAACCTAAAAAATCTTATCATAAGTGGTTTAAATTTACAAAAAAAAATTATATTTGATTAAGTCATATTATGCAAGAATGAATATTCTTCGTCTAAACCTATAACTACTTCTCAGTAGCAGATTATATTCACAAAAATATCTAAGATATAACTTTTTCTTAAAACAAGAATAAAAATTAATATGATTAAAAAACAAAAATGAGTATAATGTAACATCCTAAATCACAAAATATAAAATAATATAAATATAAAACAACTACATGCATACGGTGTCACTCAAACATAACAAAAACCTATTTCGTAATACAGGTTATACAAAACATGCAATAATTCAATCACCCGCCATCATATACTCACCTCACATAGGCTCATTGCAGTGGAAATAAGTCAATTAAAGTAACTCAACAAACAATTAAGTCTCCAATCATAAAACATAGTTATGGAAAAATACCTCCATCATCAACAACATCACAAATAATAACAAATAATAAAACAAATCGTTCACCTGCTTAGTGTTACATGTCAGAGCAACAAAAATCTAAAGAATCGCATACAACAGAAAAAATAAGAACAACCTCAACGTCATCCTTTGACTTCTAAGCAGCTTATCATTTACCTGATCGTCTCTACCCCAAAAAGGAGCACAGAACCACACAAACAACAAAAGAGGTGAGAATACACTCATAATATATAATGATGTAAAAGTATGCAAGAGTAGCCTAAATAAACATTAATAATCATTCAACACAAATCATTCACATACACCACCAAAGTATTCTCAATCACCATTATGGACAATACAAGTCCATCTCGCTCTTGAATCTCCACCATAGGACTAAAGCACACAAAAATTGCTACTATCACCATAAGCAACGCTTCATCGATTCTCATCTAGAACCAGCTATTCACTCCTGAATCCAAACTATCAGACTATAGCACACCAAAATTGGTCTGAAGTTCGTACATCATGCAATATCACCAAATGATCACCATAATAAACAATGACATCATTCTCCACACAAAATAAGTGAGTTAATTCCACAACAACATAATAAACAACATCAAATACCTTTAAACAGTGTCCAAACAATAGCATAATCCCAACAACACATTAAAAATCAGAACGACAAATCAATTCCATACAATTGAGCGAATGACGCTCCTTTTGGAAGTATGACGGGTCACCCGTCACCGCCCATGTCATCTATATGACGACTGTCTCAACCAACAATGCATGGGACCATGACTGTCTACCCGTCAGTACCTCCAAACCATGACGACCAGGGTGTCATTAAGGTGATGCATGTCACCGTGTAGTAGAAACATAATCTACATTTTTGCCATTGGAGTTTAATCAGAACTCTGATTTTCACTTTCTAGACCCAAAATCGAACAACAATAATCAGAAAAACATTATCTAGTATTGATACAACATTTATCCATTAATTAACATACAATTCACTCATTTAATCATGGATTTGACATACTTTATTCATCAAAATCACAACACACTTATGAACACACTTTCATACCAATTTCATCAACAAGAACACATAATCCTCGTGATAAAACAGTGCACGAATATCACTTAACACAACACATAATCATATAAATACATAAGTTATTTCATGTTCATCATTCATTCATCAAAAAGGTAAAAAATGTGAAAAAAAACCTAATGGAATTCAAGATTTCCCTCTACCCCATCATGCAACCTACACCATATAAGGAGTAATTCCTCCCCCTACCTTAGATTTTCTAACAAAATGCACCTTCAAACTCTAACAATGGAGTTTCCATTTAGCCCTAACCTCTTCTTACAATTTTTGTTTTTCTCACGTAATAATTCTCAAACTTCTCTACTAGCTCCCTTTAAGTAATAACCTAATTCTCCTTTAAAAATTATGTTTTCCACCATACCCTCACTTATCCTCTTATTCACCAAAATATCCCTCTTAGCTCTTATATTTTTTTTGGTACAATAAATCTAATGTTATTTTAATAATACTACTAATAATATTCTCCCTTATTCTCTACTACTTTCTACTTTTCTATTTTCCACCAAAAAGTCTCCTCTTCTATTTTATTCTTATAATTTAAATAAAATAATTATATTATAATTTTTTAAATTGTTTTAAATTTTTAAACACCCCCACTAATGTTACAGTTATAACTACACCCCACCAACACATATTCTCACATATTATTTTAATTAAAGCACCTAATAACCCATAAAATACTTAAATAATTCAATTCAATCAATTAATCGAATTTGGGGTGTTACAACTCTCCCCCACTTAAAGAATTTTTTCCCTCGAAAATTACCTGAATGAAATAGAATCGGATACAATTGCTTCATCTGTTATATGTTGTCCTCACTCAACAATGCTTCCTCATTCGAACCGGGTCTCCACTTCTAAACCCCGAACAATCACATGTCTCCACTTCCGAACCCATGACTCGCCTCTTTCAAAACACCGACGCGATATGATGCATGACATACTATAATGCAACAACAACAATTATGGTTCCACTTCTAACCATAACCAACGACGCAATATAATATTTAATAGTAGTCCACATCTTCTGAACTACACACCTCAACATAACACATACAATTATATTCGTAACACATAACTATATTCACAATGCAACGACCCATGCACATGATCATAATTCAACACATACAATCATGGAAATTTGTTCAATTATTACTTTATCATAATAATAACTCACCTTAATTAATCAATTACACCAATACCTAAAAACAACATTCAAACATTGACTACACGAGAAAACAACATCAAAAGTAGACTAATTACTCAAAAACAAGTTCCTAGCACCCATGACGACCAGGTCCTCGTCTGGGTGACAACCGTCACCCAACCCTTCACCATAAATCTTCATAACTGTCACTTACGTGACGACCAGTAAAAGAATTCCTGCCTGAAGACCATGACGATCTCCCCATCACCCACCCCACTGACGACCATCCACCATCCCAAGAGCCTGGCAGGCAGCCCGTCATGTTGTTGCATTTTGGCCATCCCAGAGAATGCAGTTTCTGCGTTGGCCATGAGAGCTCATTCAAAGCTCCGATTTTGACCCTCGGTATCCCGATTTGCCAAATATATATATATATATATATATATATATATATATATATATATATATATATATATATATATATATATATATACACACACACACACACACACACACACACACACACACACACACACACACACACACACACACACACACACACACATATTATATCATCACATACTCATTGGTTATCATTCAATTTCTTCAACTAATCTCAGATTCAAGGTTATGTTCATAACACTAAAACACATCAATGGCAACAACTAAATTCAGAATTCATACCAACACATTATACATAATATCCAACCTATAATAAAGCACGAATTCACACACGAACATTGCAATTATCATGGGTTATATGTAATCACATTCAAGTATTCATAAAACCCAACAATGGTGAATAAAAATCTAGAGAATGGTGAGGATCCCTCTCTACCCTTAATGCAATACATTTATATTCAAGTAGTCCCCTTACCTGAATTTCCAGCAAAAGAATCCAAACTTGGTTATGGTTTCTCCTTCTCTCTCAAACTCTTGTTCTTCTCTTCTCACACTTGCCTCTTTTCTCAATTCTACATATTATCAAGTTTAATTCATATCCCTTTACAATTTATTTTAACCTAAAAAATATAATTAATTTCCCTCTTCACTCTTTTACTCCTCCACTAATCTTCACTTTCTCTTATTCCTTTTATTTTTCTAGTAATTTTATTTTCGTTCCCAAATCACATTTTTTTCTCTTATTTTTCTATTTATCTAGTTAATATTATATTATTTTAATTAAATAAACTAATTAAAATTACAATAATTTTCAAACACCACATAACACATATTATCACTAATTAAATTATTAAAAGCATATTAAATCATTTAAATAATTAAATCAAGCAACAAAATTCAATCAAATAAGTTAATTGAATTCGGGGTGTTACAATCTACATCAACTACATGTTCATAATGTCTTTTTACACGGTGATTTGAAAGAAGCGGTTTATATGCATTTATTACACGTCCTCTCCTCTTCCAAACCAAACCAAGTTTATAGATTTACTAAATCCATCTATGGATTAAAACAACCTAGCAAGCAATGGTTTTTCAAATTAACTACTGCTTTAGTAAGTAAAAATCACGAGCAATCATCTTCTGAACATTTTCTTTTCATTAAGCATTCCAAGAATTTATTTACAAATTTATTAATTTATGTAGATGATTTTATTTTAGCTAGTAATGGTATTGCTCAAACTAATGCAATCAAATATTTTCTTCACTAGAATTTTAAAATTAAGGATCTAGGACATCTCAAACACTTCTTAGGATTGGAGATATTTAGATCTCATACTGGTATCCATTTGTGTCAACATAAATACACTTTGGATCTTTTGTCTGTTGTAGGTTTATCGTGTTACAAATCGGTCCTGTCTCATATGCAACGTTGCATAAGGTTACAATAGTGTTCTGGAACACCTTTGTCAAATCTTGCACCTCATTGATAGCTCGGCGTTCAACTCATATATTTCACTAACACCATACCAGATATGTCATATGTTGTGCAACAACTCAACCAGATCATCAGTCAACCTACAAACATCCATTTTGAAGTAGGTATGAGATTTGTCATTTTAAATCATGCCTAACACTTGGTATGTTCTATCCCTCTTCTTCACATCTTCAACTCAAGGCATTTTGTGACTTAAGTTGGGCCACCTACCCTGATATAATACAGTCTATATCTAGTTAATGCATCTTCATAGACGACACTCTCATTTCTTGGAAATCCAAGAAACAAGCCACTATATCCAAATCATTTACTGAGGTCGAATATCGTGACATGGCGACCACTGCGTGCGAAATTCAGTGGATGAATTTTCTTTTACAAGACTTAAAGTTGGACTTCATTTCTCTGCTCTTTTATACTATGATAGTCAATCAGATAATCATATTGCTACAAACACATCCTTCCACGAAATGACAAAGCATATAGTGCTCGATTGCCACGTTCGCAAAAAACTACAGGAAACGTTATTTCATCTTCTTCTTGTTTCGTCTTCTTAATAATTTGTTGTAAAATAAGTGTGAGTTGTATTGATAAACAAGTGTGAGTTTTAAGTCCCACATTGCTTAGAAAAGTTGAGGTTGATCACTTCATAAATAAGAAGTCTCATACACGTATCACCTTATGCTTTTTGGTGAATATGTGGCGTCTCTCTCACTTGTTTGGGTGAGTCTTTGACCTTTAGATGAGTGTTTGATCCAATTTGAATGTTTTCCCCTCACGATGACCTATCGGTGGTATCAGAGCCTGGTTCAAGTAAGAGATTGTCTTCGTATGTCGAAAGTTTTCCTGACATGGTGGTCAGGTGGTGTGTTTCGTTGAAGTGTCAATAACGAGATAAATGTGTATCTCAACGGCGGTACAAGTATGTGGATGAAATAGATTCCTCTTGAGGGGAAGCATAGTGGATGAACTCACACTTAAGAGGGAGATTGTTGGGAAATAAATGTGAGTTGTGTTGAGAGACAAGTTTGAGTTCTAAGTCTCACATTGCTTAGAAAAGTGGAGGTTGAGCACTTTATAAGTAAGATGACCCATACACGTTAAGGTTTTGGATGAATATGTGGTGTCTCTCTCACTTTTTATATGAGTCTTTGACCTTTAGGCGAGTGTTTGACCCAATGTGAATACTTCTCCCTCACGATGACACATCACAATTAACTTATCTTCTCACAAAACCTCTTAATATGCATCCCCTTTTTGTCTTTAATCCAAACTGAGTTTAAAAGATATTTACATACTAGCTTGAGAGAGGGACTATTAGTGTTTATCCCCGTATAATTTTCTAGTTTTTACTAAGCTCATTATAATTTTAAAAGACTTATAGTAACTTTTAAAGATATATATATATATATATATATATATATATATATATATATATATATATATATATATATATATATATATATATATATATATATATATATATATATATATATATATATATATATATATATATATATATTATGTGTATTTGGTTCTCACCACCACTATCCGGTCGGCTGGACCGCCTAATCTGGTTTGGAGGTCAGTTCTGGTATCAAGTGGTTCCAACCCCTTTTCGATCGTAGTTTTAGGGGATCAAACTGTGATTCTCTCTATCAAGTCTAGCACCAATCACCACTAGACCAACTAACTGGTGATATTTATTATTATTAATTCTTTCAACTCTTTTAATTTCTCTCTTTTGTGTTTTTATGAGGGGTATTACGGTAAAGTCATATATAATTTGTTTTTTCCATAAAGTAATAATTAAGTTTCTTAATTTGTATGAAATGCTCAAAACGTCTTATAATTTAGGACGGAGGGGGTACTAAATACTTCCTCGATCCCAAATTATAAGAGGTTTTTTAGATTTAACACGAATTAAGAAACTTAATTATTATTGTATTAGAAAGACAAATTATGTATGACTTTACAGTAATGCTCTTCATAATTATACAAGAGAGATAAATTAAAAGAGTTGAAAGAATAAATAATATTAAATACTTGAGGGTATATTGGAAAAAATGTCATTAATATCGCATTGAAAATATAAATTGATTTATAATTTGAGACAAATTTATTTGACAAAATGACATATAATTTAAGACAGAGAAAATATAACTTAATGTAAAAATAATTATTTATTTATTGTTAATAAATGAGTATGTATGTTTTTTTTTTATTTGTGTCTTAAAAGTTAAAAACCACAAGAAAGTCTAAAGAAAAATATGTAAGAAAATAAAATTTAATATTTAAGGATTTATCTAAAAAAAATAGCCGAAAAACAAAAATACATTGACATACAAAAACCAATAGACTATTTAACTTTAATAAATATTATCCACCAAATCATTAAAAATATTGAACTTTTAACATAACCCATTTTAAAATTAAACCGATACTAGTACATAATTATAACTTGTTGCTACTATAAATTCTTTTTCATTAAGAAGATGAGAACCAAAGTAATACACCATAAATTACTATAAAGATTTGAATCTTAGTTAACAATTTTTATATTAAATTAATTTATACAAAATTTTGCTTTGGCGTTTAATCTCAACTAATAAAGAATAAAATTAATCTTCTTATATTAATGGATCTCGCTAAGAAACAATAAAATTAATCTTTTTAAATTAATTAGTCCTAAGATCAAATACCAAAATTAAAAATAAAATATAAAAAATTAGTATTTTGTAATTATTGAGCAGGAAAATGTTGACCAGTAGCATGCTACTAGTAGCAATAATGAATGTATGCCATTGAGAACACCTGTTTTTGTCTTATATGGAGGCTAAGCCAAAATATTTAAATTACTCGACAGTCGACACTCCAAAGATATATTAATTAGATGAGCACGCTTCCATTTTATTATTATAGCAATTAAAAAATGTATCTCTTCCATCTTTTGTGTCAAAAACAAAAACTTATCTCTGAGAATTTTCTTTTTTTAATTAATTAAAGAACTTACCAACAAATAAATAAATAAACGTTTCTTAGGTTCATTAACTACACAACATGATCCATGATGCGTGGGGCGGAAATCGAGGATACGAAAACGACGTCGCAAAGTCATTGTTATATCAGCAATACAATATTTTGTTTTAGAAAATGGAAAAAAGAAACAAGCCATTTTTATTAATTAGAGCATTAAACAACCTTTGTCCATGGAAATTTTGAACTATGCATTTTGAAATTGGAACGCTAAACTCTAATATTTTTTTACACTTGATCATAAATATAATATATTAAGTAAGATCTGTTTTATGCTGAAATTAAAATTGGTCGGTGAACGATGAATGCGTAGATTATAATGGTAAATTCGAGTTTTTGGTAGGATAGAGAAGGAGTTGATTTGCAAGACTAATAATAAGGTCAAATTAACATGAAAATTAGATGATGTGAATGAGATTTGAATTTGAGTTAGATGGTGCATTATCTCTATCGAAGTAAAATAATCAAATCCATCCAATTTTAATTGTATGACTTGACAATTTAGCAATTTGTGTGTGTGTGTGTGAGAGGGGAGTGAGTATAAGGGGAGTAGATTATAATGCATAAGTGAAAAAAAGGTGCTAATTATAATATTTTCAAAGCTAGTGGAGTTTAAGGGTGAAGAAGGTATACTTGCATAAACTCTATTCTATGAAAAGGAAGTTGTCATGGCAGCAAATTATTGAGTCATGAGAGAGGTGAGCTAGTGTTGTCAAGTTGACTTTCATGCGATCGTTAATACTGATATCCAACTGACCCAGCTGCATCGAGAGGTTCTGAATGTTGTTTTCAAGCAGACCCAACTACATAAAAATGAAATGGTTGTAAGATTTCATGGTTGTTTCAAAGTTTTGGTTGTGGCCGGTGAGCTCATTAAGATGCTGGTTTGTGACTTGAAGAGAATTATAAAGGTTTTTTGGGGTAGTGTTCACCGGTGATTTTGGTAAACAATCACTTAGTTTTAAATTTATTGTTTGAAGGATCAAACTAGTAAATCTTGGGGCATATTGTGGAAATTTCTAAGAAAAGAAGTGTGCATTAATGTTGTCAAGTATTTGTGTTGACTACTTTAAAAAAAAAGATTAAGTTTGAAAGTAAATGTAACAACAATTTCAACTAAGTCAAAATGATAACTTAAATGAAAATAAAACAAATAAATGTAGATAACATAGAAAAACTTTATTTGCATAAATAAAGTTGATATTCAAGTACATTTTCTTCAGAGACTCGTTTTTCGCTTACATATGTGTACTTTGAGTTTGTATTAAAGTTTACAATAATTTTTCCACCCTGAATCCTAACACTAGAATCCTTATTTATAGTACTATGAAACTAATTGTTTTTAATGTTCAATTGTCTTCCAATCGACATGTCACTTCTGCATACTCTGTTTGCCTTCGATTGATTTCCATGTGTCTTTGGCATTTTGGATAAGACCAAAAAATAGTTATTTAGTTTGATTTTGAATTTGCTCTGGCCGAATCTCTTTCGATGTCGAATTGGTCGACAACCAAATTTTGGAAATTTCGCTAAGTATCAAACCAAACCCTTAATATGTCGAAATTGATATTTTGTCCCAAACTGTCTCTGGTCGAAAGACATGAAGTCTTCTATTACATTTGTGCAAAAATTTCGGCTAATTCTCTTGTCAAGTTAGTACATTGAAATTTCTTGATTAACTGATAGAGTTTGTGATTTTAAAAGGCATTGGAGAAAAAAAATGAAAGCACCAATGATAAGTGCTTCTGCTACTACCAATAAATTAGGGCTTAATTAAAAAGACAAAGGGGGAATGTTTCAAAGGTTGATGGTTACTCTCTTGTCAAACAAATTTATCACTCGATGGATGCGTATGAAGAAATTAACCTGGTTCACTCTTATAGGGAATCATATGTACAAATGCCCTAACAAAAGTAAGTGCAGAGAGTGGTAAAGACTTGGTTTTTGGTGAGACAGTTCTAAAATTTATTAGTCATTTGATATATTTAAATACTTCAGAAACTAGAGTATCGCGTTGTTGTTTTGTAATTTTTCTTTCTTTTTAGGCTTCGACTCTCACTTATAAAAAAATGAGTTTAATTAGTATGCACTTGACACTGTAAAATAATTTTACACTGTCATCCAATAGAAATTTATCAACCTGTCATGTCATACTAGTAACTTAAAATTTACCGTCTGAAGTAGCGAGATACATGAGGTTGATTGATTGATAGTGTAAAATTATTTTACACTTTCAGTACATACCAATTAAATTCTATAAAAAAAGGTATTGTTTAAATTCTTCATTCCAATTCAACTTATATATTTGTATCTTAGTGAATCTAATGCCACTAGATCTGGACCCACTTGAAGATATTAGAAATAACAAATAAAATAAATTGAATTTTTTACCCAAATATCCCACTTTTTTTTTCATAAAAAAACTCAAAATAACTCATTTTCAGATTATTTTCTAAAGTACCCTAGTTTGAAAAAAAGTTAAGTGATGTCTCCATACCAATTAACGACAATGTTGTGGGCTTAAGAGGTGTCACCAATTGGATCAGAGACAACAAATGGTGTCTCCAACCCAATTGAAGACAATGTGTTAAATTTGAATGTTGTCGACAATTCATTTGGGGACAAGGTGTAATCATAAAATTTTAAGCAAAAATAATTAACATAAACTTCTATGAAGTCTTGTGTATGGAGCAATGACACATTGCCGTAACTGAGTTTGCGATCCATGTCAGAGTAGTTTGGATGTGATGAAGGGGACATTGGTGTGCGGCCTAGACGATTGAAGGGAGACATTGGTGTGAAAGATTCGTTGGTGAAAGGTTGGAATGGTAGTGGTGTTTGAAAGCCATATGGTTGTTGTGGTGTTTGTGTTTGTCGGCTATGATGTGATGTTTGTGTGTGTCGGCTATGGTGTGATGTTTAAGCGTTTTAACTATGGTACGATGTTTGAGCATTTTGGCTATAATACGACGCTTGAGCGTTTTGGCTATATCTTTGATGTTTTGTTTGGGGCATATGTATTTTGGGTGTGCATTAAGTCCCTCAATACTTCGAGTTTTTTCGCCTTCAGGTATGTCTCCGTCTAACCAGCGATTCAACTCCCTATTTAGTTGCTTGAAACTTTGGATGTTACAGAAGAACATCTCTATCAGAGACTTCTCTCTCGAATAAATCACTTTCCCGTAGCGGTGACGATACATGTTATCACTAATACAAGAATATGGAAAGAGATATGAAAATATTTATAGAAAAATTACACATTGCACTTTGTCTCCAAATGAATTGACAACAACATTCAAATTTAACACACGGTCTCCAATTAGATTGAAGACACCATGTGGTGTGTACAATCCAATTGACGTCATCTCTTTATCTTACAAAGCAGTCGTCATTTTATATGGATACAACACTCTACGACTCCCCAAAAATAAAGTACTTTAGAAAATAAATTGAAAAATAAATTATTAAAATTTTTTTTTGAAAAAATAGAATATTTGAATAAAATATTCACATAAATTTATGTGGTTTAAAGCATTACATACTTTTGTTCTAAAAGAAATTTTTCATAATTTTCCAAAAAATAAAATAATTCTTAATAATTCTTTTGAGTATGTGCAACAACATACGTATATCTCAAAAATAACTTTTATAAAAAATTATTCAAGTTTTAATTTAAATAATTTATAAAATTTTGATATTAAAAAAATATAGCAAAAAATGAAATAACTAATATAATATTTTATAAAAATTGCTTACATTAATTTTTATTTATAACTTAAAAAAAAATTACTTAACAAAAATATGTAATATTATAAAAACTAATTTTTAAAAAATTGAAACCAACAATCACATATACATATATTTTAAATTCAAAATCGACTTAATTTAAAATTGTCCCCCAAACCTAAATAATAATCACAGAAATAAAGTGTGGTTGATTGGTTTGAAAAATGGGAAGCAAAATAAATGGTTGTAAGGTATCGTGACGGTGTGTTTTAAATCTCAAACTTAAAACCACCATGGCATTTATAGCAAAGTTTCAAAAACATTGAATGGGGCCACACAGACAGACATTGAAGAAGAAGAAAAAGACAACATTATGGAGCAATTTGCGATCATGGGATTGTTGTCTATTTACATTTTCTGCACAGATTCACACACACACACACACACTTCAAATACCCATGCCCACTTAAACACCATATACATCACATTTAATGCTCTTTTTATTTTATTTTTTTTACTTTTTCAAATCCGTGAACATTTTTTGAAACTAGTACTAATACTAAGTTTAAACATTCAAACAATCATAAGCTGAATCATGAAGAACAAAGTTTGAAAAGGAAGCCATAATAATGTTTGGTTGCATAGTATCTTTCACTTTAGACAATAATTTGATTTCTACTCTTGTAGTATTTTTTTATGTTGATGTCACCTAGATTTTCCTCCCACTTGTTTTGGTCTTAATTGGCACATAACTTTAGGAAGCTTCAAACTTTAGCACCTTCGAATCACCCCAAAACAAAACCCTTTATTTTGAAATTTGAATCATGCATTATTGTAGTAAGATAAAAACAAATTATAAGAAGATGATGTAGGTCCCTGAGTCTACATATATATTGTTATTTTCACATTGCTCTAAATATCTATTGCTTCATTTGTCAGTGACCTTAAGTCAGTGAGTTTGTCATAAACAATCCTAACCAGTACGACACTGCATTGTATTAATGATATATAAGTCATGCCAACTTCACTGCAGTACAGACCACAGAGCAACAACCTCTATGCATTTATTTATTTATTACCATGCAACAACATTTTAAATTTTCCAAGTTTACTATATCATACATATTACATAGTACTATACTATTACCTACATATTTAAGATGATATAGGAGTATGTATTCAAATAATATGATATGATGGAGTTAATGAACAAATATATGTAATTCACTTTCTTGGTGCTTTTTATTTATCATGTTCTTTTTTTAATGACCAAATATATGTAATTCACTTGGAAATTCTATTAGATGAGATTATTGCTAGCTAGTGTAAATGTATTTTAGCGTAAATATATACCTTTTTCGTCTTATATTATAAGTCGTTTTTGATTTTTCACATATATCAAAAAATATAAAAATTATGATATGAAAAAGAGAAATTATGAAATGTTTTACAAAATTATTTTTTATTAATGATATTGAAAAATCAAATTTATATAATTGAAAAGAAAGAGAATAATAAATATTTAAGGGTATAATAGGAAAAATAACATTAATGATTTATTTGTATTATAAAATAATTTATATTGTGGTTAGGGCTGACAATGAACCAAACCAACTCGAAGATAGTTCGGAATTCGACTCGACAATTAAATCGTTGAACTAGGTTCATGAACCAAATGAGTTGAGTATGAGCGAAAAATTAAGTTCGTTAATTAAATGAGCTGAACTTGAACTATACATAGTTCGACTCGTTAGGTTCATGAGTCAACTCGATTACATATGAAAAGAATTATACTGTCTTTAAGATTAGGTTTAAATATTTACTTCAAATCTTAGACAAATTTAATCTTCAATTTAGTAGTTTTTGAATTAGACTGTCAAATGTATCTCTTGAAAGTTGTGTAGATTTTGAATTAGTAGATTTCGAAGATAAAGTTAAATTTCAATATGATAACTTTTATTTTGTTTTAATATTTTATTTAAAATATATATATATTTATTTAAAATGTCAAATATACTAAAAAATATATATATTTAAAAAAATAGTTTTTAAGTTCGTGAACCATGTGAGCTGAACCTAATGAGATGAACCTAACGAGTCGAACCGAACTGTTCGTGAACTTATAACGAGTCGAGTTTGAGCTTAAAAAAAAGTTCGTGGCAAACTCGAACTCGAACTCGAATTCGAACAATTCTTAACGAGTCGAGCCGAGCTGAGGTGAGTTCGACTCGACTCGACTCATTTCCAGCCCTAATTGTGGTGCAAAATATTTTTCTAAAACATCTTATAATAAAAAATGGAGGTAATAATTGATTGTCGATTTACAATGAGGTGAAACAAATAGTAAAAATATATTTAAATATGTAATTAGTCCATACAATTATACCACATATTTATTAGTCCTTGTAAATTTTGTTTTGTTTGGCTCATTGCAAATATATATATATATATATATATATATATATATATATATATATATATATATATATATATATATATATATATTTTTTTTTTATTTATTTATTTATTTTAAATTTTTGCAAAATTAATTTATGTTATGACTTGATCTTGTAATTTATAAAATATTTGATTTTAGTTCCTCCAATATTAATGACATAAAGACTAAAATCAAATACTTCACTTGTAGATATTTATTCCAATATAAACTAATTTTGCAGGGAGTAAAACAAGAGAAGAATAAAAAATAATACAAAAAGTATTTGTAAGGACAAAATCAAACAAAAATTTACATGAAATAAAATAAAATAGTGGTATAATTGCAAGGCTAATTGCATATTTAAAACTAAAAAATATAATTTTGAAAGACGAAACATTTTTATACTAAACAGTGTCCTGAATGGCGGTTAATAATTTCAAATAAAGAAATATTATATGTTCTTAACATTAAATGCACATAAATTTTTTTAAAAAGATTAAATTATTTTTATTTTCAATGCATTAAATACATATATTTAAAAAAAATATATATTTTTATTTTCTTAAAAAAGATTCAATTTACCTTTTTAATCTCTTAACCAGTATTTGAGAAATACTTGTTAATATTTTTCTTTAAAATAAAAGATCATTTATTTGTGAGAGTTGTAAGTTGGAACACCAAAGTTCCAAAAAAATTATTATTTACAAAAGTTATAAAAAAATATCAATATTTTTTTCAAAGAAAAAAAATTAATACTTGTAAAACGAGAGACATTGATTGAAATGATTTTTTTACTAAAATGATATGTATTGTGTGGAACCGAGATTGTAATCTCTAATTACAAAACTGTTGACACGTTATTTTTTTACAAGACACTTCTAAGGTGCTAAAAAAGACATTATAGAGTATCTAATTATGGTAAAGTTTTTTTTTAGTGATTATAAAAAGATTAAAATAAAAAGATTTGATATTTTTAGTGTTTCATTTTACAATATGATAGGGGCTTCGCTAGTAATAAAAGTCACTTCCATTGCGAGAAATCTAAAGTGCTTTAAGTCTAATGTGGTTATTTTTGTATGAAATCACACAAAATTTGATAATTTTAAAAGATTTTGAAAGAAAGAAGGTGATATATTTGTTGATTCAATAGAGGCCAATGGACACTTAGTTGGTCTATTGATTTTAAATAACTGCTCTAGATCATATTTAATTTGAATGTAATTTAATGTATTACTTTTAAAGTGATTCAAGGAAATATGTCTTGTATTTTATGTTAGTCTTAAACTATGGGTGAGAGAAAACTCGTCGACATATTTTTGTGACATGACGACTCATATTTTTAATTATGCATGTTATTAGACGACTTCAATGATATTTTAATCTCCACCGAACAATGAGGAGCAAATTTTTCTCAATCTAAGAAAAATAAGTTTTTTTGTATTATAACAAAATGTAACTTATTGGATTTGGAAGAAAAATCACTAGTCACGCTCAATGTGCAAGTGGTTATTTAGTGTCTTAGAGATTAGATCGAGGGATTTGTGATATAGATTGGTGTATACGGTTCTCAAAGGCCATAACTGAACACCTAGTTCGATGATATGTTATAGTGAAATTGAATCTAGAATGAGTATACCTTAATTGAGATAAACATTGCTTCAATTCAACCGTCGAAGTCTTAAAGACTTCAAACAAATCCTTTATCCAAACGGCTATGCATTGCAACAACTGGGGAATCAACTCATTTATGAAGAAAGGAGTTACGACATTCAATCCATGAAAGGTGATTTTGCAAAGTTGTTCGAACCTCTTACAGGTCTTTTGAATTACTATTATGTTGTATATATTTGTATCAATGCATGACCACATATACTGTACAATAATCTAACAAATCTTACCTTTTTCTTCTTCTTCTTCTTCTTCATATTGTGTGTATAAGATGAGCAAAGAGAAATCTATGGCAAAATTATGTCTGCAGTAAACACTTAAAAAGGAGGTGTTTTCTTCCTGCATGGTTATGGCGGTATCGGTAAAACCTACATGTGGAGGACACTTGCAAGCTCTCTTAGATCTAAGCATGATATATGTTTAATGTTGTAATTTATGAACAATAAATATTTATGGGTATGTTTCAAAATGACAAGAAAAGTGGAAGTGAGTAAATGCCAATAAATGATTAAAAATTCAAAGAGAAGCAACACTTCGTAAGTCTTACCTCAGATGACTCTTGTAAGTCTTCTGATGTCGTGGGTTGTGGGTGGTTGTTCCGGGATAATCTTGGGCATTGGCTTGGTAGCTTTCATACATATCTTGGTAATTACAATAGCTTATGGGCGGAGTATTGGGGAGTGCTTAATGTCTTGATTTTTGCCCGATAGCAGAATTTTTCCAAGTTTATTGTTCAAGTAAACAATAAAAGTGTTGTTGATTCTTTTGTTGGGAAGGGTTCCAACCTCAATCAAGGCATTTCCCTTGCTAGGCGCATCGTGCTCCTCTCTAATCATTTTGAAGAAGTTATTTTTAAACATATTCCTAGACAGTCTAATAATTGTGTTGATTTTCTGGCTAAGTTGGAGGATCTTTCTTGTGGTGGAGATGATTGCTGGTTGAAAGTTTGTTTGTCTAACATGTCTTATTTGTTGTTAGGTGATAGTGTGGGTTCTGGTGTTAAATTTGTTCCCTAGTCCGGTGTGTTTGGGTCGTTGGCCCTTATATTGTACAAAAAATAATAATGATATCGAAATACGACTTTAAAAACTGTTTAAAATTTGATATTGTCCAAACATTAAAATCATGTTACTATTATATTAATTAAATAAAATTTTATATTTCCATATTTAAAATTTAGGGTTAAATATATTTTTGGTCCTCTTGAATATTTCATATTTAGTTTTTTGTCTTTTCAAAAAATTTCTTTAAAGAATGGTCCTTTTAAAAATTATAATTTTAACTTTTGGTCCCTCCTATAACTTAACGACGGTTTTTACAACTTAGCGACAAAATTAGTGACGATTTTAGCGACGATTATGAGTTAGCGATAGTTTTAGCAACGATTTTGACATGGAGGGACCAAAAGTTAAAATTTAAATTTTAGGAGGACCAATCTTTAAAAATTTTTTTAAGGGACTAAAAATAAAATATGAAATATTTATAAGAACCAAAAACATATTTAACTCTAAAATTTATTAATGAATTTCATTATAAAATATTTTATATTAAAATAAAACTCATTTTATTTTAATTGTAATTAAGAATTAAGATAGATCATAATTTAGTTATATCTAATAAAAATATTTAAATTTTGATGTTGACCAATCCTTTGAATCATAATATTATATTTATAAATAATTTTTCATATTTCTATATTTTAAATTTATCTAAAAAATTATTTTAATATTGTAAGTTTTTTTATAAATATTATTATAATTATTATTATGTTTTTTAAAAAAATTTCTTCATAACTTGTATTATAACAATTATATAAAAAACATATTTAATCATAATTTAACCGCGATAAAATTTAAAGTATAAGCTAAATTAATATGGAATTAATTGATCATTTTAAATATTAAATTTTGTAAAATTTCTAGCTTCAATTCTACAACTCAAATCGAGTGGCATATCCAAAATTAAGATGAAAATCAGGGGCATACTCATATCCTAAAACATAACACATTTGAAAGCTGATTTTACAGCACTAAAACCAAACTCATAGTACTACATGACTTGCCCCTGAATCTGCAATTTTTAACTTTTCCTTCAATTTTATATATATATATTTTTTAAATTTCTAATCCTCATTTATTTATTTTAAAAAACTGCATTTAATATTTTTTAATTAATCGATCTAGTGATGATTGACACTAAAAAAAATCACGATTGAAACCACTTGATATCAAAAATGACTTTTAAATCAGATTAGACGATGTTTTGGATTTGATTACCAAAAAAAATCTATTTTTTATTTTGTTCTCACTCTCAATTGGTCACTCAAAACAAAGCTCACACCTT
The DNA here is from genome assembly GCA_963859935.3 of Lathyrus sativus. Classification (NCBI taxonomy): domain Eukaryota; kingdom Viridiplantae; phylum Streptophyta; class Magnoliopsida; order Fabales; family Fabaceae; genus Lathyrus; species Lathyrus sativus. Next base: position 1,035,129 of record CAWUDS030002480.1, read on the forward strand.
TCTTCTTTCCCACAACACCATTTTCTATTCTTCACACATTTCTCATTCAACAAACACTCTTTTCTCTTTCACCCTTCTCTTATCTCTTCCTAAAGTTTCCATCTTTCCTCCATTTTCTCTCACCCCTCTTTTTCATTTTACATTATCATTCAACTTTTCTCAAACGGATTTTCACTGCAAATCAACTTTAAAGAATCTCAACTCAACATAAACTGTGAGCAAAAGAATTAAATAATGTGATTGTTTGTTTCTTATTCTTTTTTATTGTTTTTATCTCTTTGGAAATGCTCATTTGTCTATAGGAGTTTTGAAATATAATAATTCAAAAACATGAATATAATAAAGAAAGTGAAAGGTTCTGATTTTTGGATCTAATGCTTATTCTAGCCACACACACCCTTTTTTCCTTTTCTTGTTTTTTAGTCTCTAATGATGTATTTGACCTTCTAAACCAACATTATTTCATTAACATTGTTTTCATTATTTTCATTATTATCATTATTTTTATTATTATCATTATATGATATTCATATATGTTTGCACATGTATGTATTGTTGTGCAATGTGCATATACCTAACTTTGCTATACTATTCATTTCTTTTATATCATTTTTGTAATCTAGTTTGATTTGGAACTGTGCAGGGTGGAAATATTCAATGATGAAGTTTGGAAGTGCTAGAGAGCTACATGGCCTAAACATTGGAACCTATATATCATGTGAGGGATTGATTGTATAGTTTCCTGTTGAAAATTGAAATAGAAAGCATAGGGTCCCAAGATACTATTTGTGTATAGGAAATTAGGAATCTTTTGGTGGAATTTTCCTTCTATTAGTGTTTTTTTTGGTAGTAGAGCCAGCTAAATGGATCAAAAACACACACATAACTTTACCTTTTTTGAAGGTGTTTCTTTTCATCTATTTTGACTTGGCTTTGTGATTTGAAACTTGAAGGCACAAAAAGCAAAGCTAGTGAGATATGAAAGGGTGAGTGAGGTGCATTTCGAACTTGAAGAGGGGTCTGCTACAAACAACTGTGATAACATCTTCTCTTGCTTTCTGACCCATAAAGGGTATCTGATTCTTCACTGATTTATTTGATACTACTTTAGGAATGTACTTGTAGTGTAGAATCACTCTTAAATATTGGTGATAAGATGATAAAGAAGAAAAAAACAAGATTCTGTGAACGTTAGAGGAGTTTTTGAATTTGAGAGTTTGTGATATAAAGGTTTGAATTTGGTTATTTGGTTACAACTTACAAGACTTTATAGAACTAGTAGCATGTTGGTGATAAATGATAATTGTACTTGTAGGGTAGGTTAATGGTTTTTGAGACTTGAATTGAGAGTTAAAGCTTTTTAGGAAGGTAGTTTTTGTGGTGTTGTTATTCGTGGCGATGAGTCGAGAGCAGTCGAAGAGGGGGAAGCAAGAGAAAAGTTGTGATGGTGCTGAGAAGGTTATTGTTGCTGTTAAGGCATCTAAGGAAATTCCAAAGACGGCTCTTGTTTGGTCCTTGACTCATGTTGTTCAACCTGGTGATTGCATTACACTGCTTGTTGTTGTTCCTTCTCAAAGTTCAGGTGATTCCTTTGTTTAATTTCGTGCTTTATTTCTCATCATGTATTGTCTGCATAAAACTATTTTACATTGCCAGTGTATACAAATTATATCCCGATGTTTTTTCTACTACTGCGCAGGTAGAAGATGGGGTTTTCCTAGATTTGCTGGTGACTGTGCCAGTGGTATTAAGAAGTATCCTCCAGGAACAATTTTAGAGCAAAAAAGTGATATCACTGATTCTTGCTCTCAGATGATCCTTCAGCTCCACGATGTCTATGATCCGAATAAGGTTAGTTCTAGCCTTGGTTTTGGTGTGTAAAAGGTTCATGCAATTTGAATTTGAAGAATTAATCCTTGTGTTAAACCTTTTCCAACAGATAAATGTCAGGATTAAAATTATTTCTGGATCACCTTGTGGATCAGTGGCCGCAGAAGCTAAGAAAGGACAAGCCAGTTGGGTTGTTTTAGACAAGTAATAGTCTCTCTTATTTTTTCCTCATTAAGAATCAAACTATTGTAAACGTGTCCGGTGTCCGACACGTGTCAGTGTCTGACACCGGCATATGTTGTAACATCCAATTATTTCCATACTTGAAATCATGACAAGTATGAAACTTGATATGTTGGAATTTGATGTTTGCCTTTTTTGCAGACATCTCAAACATGAGGAAAAGAGATGCATGGAAGAGTTGCAGTGTAACATTGTTGTTATGAAGCGTACTCAACCGAAAGTGCTTCGTTTGAACTTGATTGGAGCACAAAAGAAGGAAGTTGAAGAAGCTGGTACATCACCTTCTGAGCAAGATGATATGCCTGAAAAGCAAACAGAAAACAAGATGGATTCTTTAGTAGATTCTATCAAAGGACCGAATGTTACTCCAACTAGCAGCCCTGAGCTAGGGACGCCATTCACCGCTACTACTGAAGCTGGCACTTCATCAACTTCAAGCTCTGATCCTGGAACTTCACCGTTCTGTATCCCAGTGATGAATGGTGAGACAAAGAGAGAAGAAACCATTAAAGAAAGTCAAGAGCTTTGTGATACTAATTCAGACACAGAAAGTGAAAGTCTGTCGACATCTTCAGCTAGCTTTAGATACCAACCGTGGATCACAGAATTGCTTTTACATCAACAATCATCTCAACGCAACGGAGAAAGATCAGAGGCGTATCATGGTATGCCTCAAGCAACTACAACCAAAGCTTTGTTAGAAAAGTATTCTAGACTTGATAGAGGAGCTGGAATGGAAATGTCGGCATCATATAGAAACGACTCGGATTTTAGTGGTAATTTAAGAGAAGCAATAGCATTATCAGGAAATGCTCCACTTGGTCCACCTCCATTGTGTTCAATATGCCAACACAAGGCACCTGTTTTTGGAAAACCTCCAAGGTGGTTCAGCTATGCTGAGTTGGAACTCGCTACCGGTGGATTTTCACAAGCCAACTTCTTGGCAGAAGGAGGGTATGGATCGGTTCATCGAGGGGTTTTACCAGAAGGACAAGTCATTGCTGTTAAGCAGCATAAATTGGCTAGTTCTCAAGGTGATGTCGAGTTTTGCTCTGAGGTAGAAGTCCTGAGCTGTGCTCAGCATCGGAATGTTGTTATGCTGATTGGATTCTGTATAGAGGATAAGAGAAGGCTTCTGGTTTACGAGTACATATGTAATGGATCATTGGATTCACATTTATATGGTAATTGCAATATAATATTGAATTCATGGTACTGATACCGTTTTGATTCTATATTGATCTAATACTTTGTATTATTTTAGGGCGGCAAAGAGATCCATTAGAATGGTCCGCACGGCAGAAAATTGCTGTTGGAGCTGCTCGCGGGTTAAGGTATCTTCACGAAGAGTGCAGAGTTGGTTGTATCATCCACCGCGACATGAGGCCAAACAACATTCTCATAACTCATGATTTTGAACCTCTGGTAGGGTAGTTCTTTGCCTTCTTTTTTTTACAACGAAAGACACCATTATCATTACTTCATTATTGCATATTCATCTGATCACAATCTGAAGTGTGTTTTGAGGTGCATCAAATTTGTGCTTCATTTTCTAACTGTATTGAATTGTGCTGAAATATGCAAGGTTGGTGATTTTGGATTGGCAAGGTGGCAACCAGATGGAGACATGGGCGTGGATACCAGAGTAATTGGAACATTTGGGTATGCCTTTATATCGATCTTGATTCTGTCTCATTGTCAAACTTGTGTGTGCAATATGAGATTAAAACCAAGAATGCGTGATTTGTGTTTTTATATTGATGTTATAGAAATTGTAAGTACTGTATTATAACTGTGACAAGTCCTATATAATGTATAACTTGTCTGTATCATGTTGTATTCGCCGTGTTTCTTAGATTGCAACTAAGTTGTTTTATGCGTGTAGGTATTTGGCTCCTGAATATGCACAAAGTGGTCAAATCACTGAAAAAGCTGATGTTTATTCCTTTGGGGTGGTATTGGTGGAGCTTGTTACCGGTAGAAAGGCTGTCGATCTCACTCGGCCAAAGGGACAACAGTGTCTTACTGAGTGGGTAAGTTAGACTTCATAATGTGATATAAGTTCTCTTTGGATAAGTAACTCAATTAAGCGCTTATTGTGTAAGTGTTTATGAATAAGCAATTTCTATCATGAAAGGTAAAATAAAGTGAAATTGTTTTCATATAAACTATAAGTTGTTTTCATAAGCTATCCAGAGATCATATGGGAATAAGCTAAAAACAACTTATAGACATGTCATAAGCTCTTCTTGACAGTCTTCCAAGGGCTTAATAAATTCAAATAAATCAATGCTACTGTTTCAAGAGTCAAAGTTACATGACACCCTAATTAAAAAAAAGTAGTTGAATTTCTTGTTTGTTCAATCGATGTTCATTGCCTAACCTTGACTAACTGTGTATCAATATTTCAATATTAAACAGGCGCGACCACTGCTAGAAGAATATGCCATTGACGAACTGATTGACCCGAGGCTTGGACGTCTCTATTTAGAACATGAGGTCTATTGCATGTTGCATGCTGCTTCATTATGCATAAGGAGAGATCCTCATTCTAGACCACGCATGTCACAGGTAAACAAAGTTCTCGACATATCTTTTTTTTTTTTGTCGCCACGTTGTTTGTTTTCAAGAATCAACAGTTGCATAGCTTTTTCAACTTTTCTAAAAAGATAAGATGTACATCTTACAGAGTCAATGGGAAAAGTTCACAATAATTAGAAATTGGACCACTTCCACTTTAGTAACTTTTTTATAACATATATTTCTAATATTACCAGAATTTTACAATCATGCACTCACTGTAAAACTTTTCACGGATTCATATATCTCACGACGTAGATGTTTGTGTAAAACATTTTTACGCTGTCAATGAATAACTAATAAAATTACGATATAATATGCTAACTAATTTGGTATACTTGGTTGTTTATTCAAGGTACTCCGAATTCTAGAGGGCGACATGGTGATGGACACAAATTACATTTCAACTCCAGGCTATGATGTTGGGAACAGGAGCGGTCGCATTTGGTCAGAGCCATTGCAGAGACAGCATCACTACAGTGGCCCCCTCTTAGAAGATTCATTGGAGTCATCATTCAGTGGAAAGCTATCTCTTGACAAGTACAAACCTTCCTATTGGGATAGGAGTAGGGACAAGCCTATAAGAGCCTCATCTGAAGATGATATTTGAAGCAAAGTGGTTGATCATAGATCATGCAAATCGAATTATAATTATGCTAAATATGTTTGTTGTTAGTTATTACTCTCCTATTTTTGTTCTATTTTTTTGCATTAGGAAGTGTCGGTGCTGCATAGACATCTGTGTATAGCAGAGTGAGAGTGAAAGTGAAAGTTGTATAAGTAAAATATAGAAGCTTTTGAATTTGTTTAGAGAAATTATGTAAAGCTAGTGCTTCAATGAACTTAATTGATTACACTTGAGATATTTGTATGGTCTCTCCAAATGGATGAAATTGAAATAGCTTTTTCTGTAAGGTGGTCCAATCTCTCTCTCTCTCTCTCTCTAGAATTGTTGTATGTGCATGGACTTGCTTGCATGTGATGAGAAACAAACTTGTGATGATAGTTGTCTTCTGAAGTAGCAATCAATGACAATGATAACACATAACCACAGTTACCTTTAAACATCAATGTAGTGTAAAATCAGAGATGCCATTTTTTTTTCTTTTTGAATTTGAATCACCTAAGTTGGATGATGTTGACAATGTCATATTTTTTGAATTATTGATTTTGTATAAAAGACTTTATTGGTTATGCATAAAAAAACATTTTGTTGGTTGGGTGATGATGACAGGGCTTGGAGGTTGAGACATAATAGTAATGCAAGTGTGAAACATGTCATGTGTGTTTTGTTTTTCTGTTATGTTTTTGGTAAGTTATAGTAATATAAACCAAAGTAACACCACACTTTATCCTGAGGACAGCTTGGTCTGATTCTTGTCCATATAGATATGTATATATCTTTTATTATTCATTACATATCAACATCAACAGAAATCTTTGCAGAACCAACGGTTGTGATTCCTCCATTGTTGTTGTCTTGGTTTCATTAACTTCTAATTTATATTAGTGTTAATTGTAAATCATGGAAAATAATGGTTGGTTTAAATTCATAGATATACATATGACCTGTGAAGCACAGATATCTCTAAGAGTAGACATGTTGCAATGTCCGACACGCGTATTAGTGTCTGAGACTTGTATGACATCCGTGTAACACGTGTCGAAAAAATCAAACAAGTGTCTTTAAATAAATGATTGATTTTCTTTGCTTCGAAACTTTTTAAATCAGTGTCTAATATTCGTTTGATACTCATACAACACATGCCGAATAATTTAGACAAGTGTTTAAAAAAGAATTTTTTTTTTCTTTGCTTCCACACGCTCTTACACATTTTTTAAGACAAATCTTACACATATTAACGCAATCAGAATCACAAAGAAATAACAAACGTTAAACCTATAATGAAAACACATGATTGCATGCGCAAAACCTATAAGATATGTTATGGAATCTACCTAATAAAGAAAATACTAAATTTTAAAAGAAACCCTAATGGACTTTTAATGCAAAACAAAAATAAAATTAAAAAAAAACCCTAATAGACTTTTAATTAAAAAATATATAAAATTGCATAAAATATTAAAATGTTGTTTTGAGCCTGAAACAAATTCTGATGGCTTACAAAATCTTTCTACATCAGCCTCCTCCACCTCTAAAAAACTCGGTCCCGAGTTCTCTTCTTGATAAAGAGCCTCTTTTGCTTGATATTTATGAATATCAACAACATTGAAAATATTAGTTATATTCATGAAATTCAGAAGAGGTGCCACATAAGTATTATCATTGATCTTTCAGGTCAATTTGAACGGGTCATACATTTGTGGCTGCAGTTTGCTGGAAGTACCAACTAAAAATCTCTCCTTAGATAGAAACACTATCACATAGTCTTCCATATTGAAAGTTTTAATTTTCTGTCATTTATCTCGCATAGGAGGCAAATCGTTTGGTAGCTTATCTACGATCAATTCCTTGAAATCCTCTAGGATCCCTAACACTTCTTGAATTGTTGTTTCCTTCTTTACAACACTCATCAGTCCTTTACTCACCACTTGACAGAAAAATCCAATTTCTTTAACAGTCTCATCAAGCTCTTTTTCACTATGTGCCATCACCAAGAAACTAATCTCTCTCTCTCTCTCTCTCTCTCTCTCTCTCTCTCTCTCTCTCTCTCTCTCTCCTCTCTCTCTCTCTCTCTCTCTCTCTCTCTCTCTCTCTCTCTCTCTCTCGGTTTCTTATCAAAGTACAAAATATGAACCATAAAATTTTTATGTGTGCCCCATGTAAACATCATCACGTTATCTCGTCCTCGATAAGTGATATCATTATCAAACTGGAAATATTTACCAAGTAAAATATGAAAACATCCATTTCAAGAACATCACAAAGTACATATTCTCTGTAATGCTTCCCAATGGAGATACGAACTCTACAATTAGTGTTACTTGAACTTGGGAGCCCTTGTTTACCCAACCGAGGGTGTATGACTTCTCATGGGGTTTTGTGGACAACTTCAAATAATCTACCAATTTTTGTGAGACTAGATTTTCCATAATGCAGTATCCACAATCAGATTACACACCTTGTTCTTGATAGAACAATGTGTTTTAAACAAATTCTTGCGCTGTCTTTCATCTTTGAATGCTAGTAATCCTATGCAACATAAAATTTAACCTATCATCATATTCTTCCTCTACAAACTCAACCTCTGCATGTTCATCATTCCCAACTGTATGTCCTACTCTTTTCTTTTGCAACAACAATGACTCTTTATTAGACAAACATTTGAGTTGTGACCTCTTCCATTACAACGATAACACGTGTTTCTAGTGAGTTTAACATATGGATTATTCTGCCTCTGGACTGATATTTTACTTTGTTGGACACCGCTAGGGCTACTAGCCCTCTTATTCTCAAGGTTAAAATCTTTGGTTACTGCAATATTTTCCTTGTCGCTTGCTGATTCAAACTTATTCGGGGTGAATACCTAAAATGTGAGAAATTTTGAGGAGAAGCTAAACTTAATGCCTCAGCCACGATTCATACAGTCTCCAAACCCATCTTCTCCTGTAAGGATTCCTTTAAACCACTGATATATCGAGTCACTTTTTGGCTCTCTGATTCTTCCAATTTATTACGCTCAGAGAAACGCAAGAACTCAGCTGTGTATTTTATTACAATTCTCTTTCCCTAAACACACTCAATGTACATCTTATAAAGAATATTCTTATAATCCTCCGTAAAAACCGCTCGAACATCACTTGTTTCATTTTTTGCCAAGATCTGACCATACTTTTTCTTTGCTTCTATTTTTGAACAACAAATTTATCCCACAAGACATCAGTAATACTCTTCATCCTGATCGCCACCATCTTAACTTTCTTGTTCTCGGGGACACCCATAACGTTGAAGAACTTGTCAACATCAATTTGCCAATTTAGAAACTCTTCCACTTTCAATGATCCGTAGAACAATGGAGTATCAGCCTCCACCCCGCAGGTCCCTACTTAGTTCCCTTCTCTTGTCTCTTGCTGGTTCCCGTTGTTGTTGGCGTTGTTCACCTGAGTTGCTAAACTTATCATTTGTTCAGTCAAAGCAATTAGGGTTGTGGTAAAAATAATAGAAAACATTCTTTAATACCACCTGACGCAGTTGGAATTACGAAGGAATAATAAATGCTAAACCTAGAATGAAAACATAGAATTGCAAGCGCAAAACCTGTAAGATAAGCTCTGAAATCCATCCGATAAAAAATATCAAATTTTATCATGATCAAAGATAATCTTGACGACCATACTCAAAGGTGTTTAAATACAGAAAACAGAAACCAAATAAACTTTTAATCCAAAATAGAAATTAAAAATAGAAAAAGGAAATTCTAATAAACTTTTAATATATAAAAAATAGAGAATTGTGAAAAATATTAAAATTTTATTTTTGGTTCTAAAATAAACTCGAATGATTTAAAAATCTTACTACATCACATATTTAAAAGGGTTAAACATATATTAAAACAATGAATAAAATTTAACTTTTTTAATAATAGATAAATAAATAAAATTTAAATATTATCATATGTATAATCATGTCAATGTCTTGTGTCGTGTCCGGTAACAATTAACTCAATATCAAATAAACCACAATCATAAAAAACAAATATAATAAATAAAAACAACCTAGACGAACTTGAATCAATTTGGAAATATTTATGGTTGAAAACAAAATGAAACTGTTGTTTTTGGATTTGAAAAATTGAGTTTGGCACAAGGAAATTATCGGGATGAGTCGCGTACTAGGTCGTTTTCTTTAAGACGTTTCGCCGTACTGCCAAATTATGCAAAGCAGTCGATTTACGACGACGCCTCTAGGATAAAACAGCCCGTTCAAAAAACTTACGATTATCAGTTGCACACTGATAAATCGCTCTAGAAATACACCTTTCTAAATTAGTATCTGGCGCAAATAACCAGTCAAGAAAAGAAAAAAAAATTTAGATGAAGAGAATAAAGGAAGAGAAGAAGGAAATCAAAATTCGTGTGAACTTGTGAAATCCGATGTGTTCACTACTGAATTTCTACCCTGTATTTATAGGCAGCTACCTGCACCTGAGTGGGAGAAATTCGTGGTGAGTGGAGAAAATGGTGGAAGAATGAGAAATTCGTGGAGGACTGGATCTGACAGTTACTGACCAATTATTTTCTTAATTAATTAATATTTATTATTAATTAATTTTTCACCGAATTATATTAATTAATTAATGATAATTAAATTATATAAATTCGGGTTCAAAAAATAATTCATCTAGACCGGACCGAGCCGGCCGGAGGGCGGCGCGCGCGCGTGTGTCTTGTTGGTCATGGGTGTGTCCTCACTCCTTTCACAAAATTGGGTGTCCTTTAGGGCCTAACCCAATTGACAAAGTTGGAATATATAAACACTACTAATATTTCCATTCCCTTCAATGAGGGACTAAAATGAATCTTTTCAAATTCACTTCTATATTAGTTCTCAAATGTGTTCATTTATTGCTCATTAATTATCAATAAATCTTTCCAATTCCAATAAAATTCCAACAAAAACAGTTAGTGTGTTTCTAAACATCAGATCCTACTGCATAGGTAGAATAAAATATAAAAGGTAGGCATGCCATATGGCCATCATAAAACAAATAAAAGTTTATTTGTTTCAGAGTTGCCCGTGGATAAAAATAAGTTCATAAATATTGTGTCTCTCTCGAATATTCTTGTAGTTTAAATGAAAAAAACTAAGGTTAGAAATTAAAGACTACTTTTGGAGAACTTTGAAAGATAATAATTTTTTCACTTCTTTGTAACTTTTGTAACAATTTATTCATAGTAGATTAGAGAGTTAATCTCTCCTTCAGACATTTTAAATTGTCGAAGGTGAAAATACAAGCAATTTAATTCAATAAAAGTGTGTCGATGCATTGAAAGATGGGACATAAATTCTAACAAATCCAAGACATACAAAAAAGAACGAGATTGTTAATAAGATTAAAAGATCGAGATTATGGATAAGTGTTGTTATTCTATGTTTTAGATATAAATATCATAAAAAAGTGTGACAAGGAAGAAGACTTCAAAGAAAATATGGGTGAAGTTTGAATTGTTATACATGACTAAATTATAGGCTCGTTGAATGTCCTTGAAACAATAACTCTACAAATTTAGGAAGATATAGTCAAAGTATATTGTTCACCAATCGACAACCTTTAATAAAATTTTAATGACTTCAAAAATATTGAAATGAGTCATAATGATGATGATAAGGTTGCATTTTTGTGGAATTTATTATCTAGATCCTTTGAGTATTTTAAGGATGTTCTTCTTTATGATAAAGAAGGAATCATCACTTTGGATAAGGTTCAATAAACTATTAGATCCATTTAATTAACCAAGATGAAGGATATGAAGGTTCATAATAGTGTTGAATGCATGAATGTTTCAAGGCAAATAAATTAGAGTAGAAGAAATCATAGGAAGGAAAATTTTAGATTAAAGCCTAAGTCAAATGGTGTTTGATGAGTAGAAATATAAGTGTTTCAATTGCATAAGACTATCTGCGTCAAGAAGAATTTTTCAGGCAAATGTGACAATGAGAGTTTCATTTAGATCATAGTTGACATAAATGGGGATTAAGAAAGTGTGGGTGAATTTAGGTTAAGAGTAGAAGAAATCATAGGAATGAAAAATTTATATTAAAGTCCAAGTCAAATGGTGTTTGATGAGTAGAAATATAAGTGTTTCAATTGCATAAAACTAGCTGCGTCAAAAAGAATTTTTCAAACAAATGTGGCAATGAGAGTTTCATTTAGATCGTGGTTGACTTAAATGGGGATTAAGAAAGTGTGGGTGAATTTAGGTTAAGAGTAGAAGAAATTATAGGAAGGAGAAATTTAGGTTAAAACCTAAGTCAAATGGTGTTTGATGAGTCGAAATATAAGTGTTTCAATTGCATAAGACTAGCTGTGTCAAGAAGAATTTTTCAGGCAAAGGTGTCAATGAGATTCTTATTTAGATTTTGGTTGACTTAAATGGGGATTATGAAAGTGTGAGTGAATTAGTAGTGATTAGTTGAGAATTAAAAAAAGTGTCAGGTCTTGGATTATAGATGCGCTTATCAACCGTGAACTTCTTCTATATGATTTAAGGGAATGTTCTTGAACTTACAAATTTAACATCTTTGAACATGTTTGATGGCTTATATTATTGTATTTGAATTGAACATGACGTGACATGGTAAAAAATTTGTAGGATGTGCTAATGTTTGCTAAAGGGTCCGAAATATATGGTTTGAATAGTTTAGATGGTTTCCAATGTCATAAATCATGCATCATTAAGATAATAAAATTTTTTACAATAAAATTAAATTATAGCATTTAAAGTTAAGACGAGTGGTTTAGTTAATATAGCTAAGAAAAGTTTTTTTAAGGAGATGATAAAGTAAATAAACTAAATTTTATAATCATTGCATACAAGACAAATATCATAGATTATGACATGCATAATTCTATTAGATTTTTTTGAGTACATTCACTTGGATTTTTAAGGTCCTGCAAGAAAGACTATTTATTGAATTAATTCCTATTTTCTCATTATTTCTCTAAAAGAACATGAGTTCACATTAAAAAAAAATAAAATTGGCACATTGAAAGATTTAGAAATGACATATTTTTCTAGGAAATTAAATAGGAATTAATTTGAAAAAATTCAAATATTGTCCTAGAATTTGTTTCTAAGTAGTTTAATTTAAATATTTTGGATGGTTGAATGTGAAGATACAAGCAAATTTAATTCAACAAAACTGTGTTGATGCATTGAAAGGTGAGTCATAGATACCAACAAGTTCAATACATGCAAAGAAGAGGTATATGGTTCGAGGCCTTAGCTAATCGATATGGGGTTAGAGAAGATGGGTCAGTGAAAGGAGGAAGAGAATGCTCTTATTGGTGGAAATGTATTCTGAACCTTAATTTGGGGGAGTGGTGCCAAAAATCATTTTACTCAGTTATGGAAATGTATAAGGTATTGTTGTCTCAAGAGGATAATCTGGCGAACCCGGATTGTGCTAAGGCATGGCACAAAGTTGTTCCGGCAAAAGTTGCGCGTTTGGTGTGGAGAATCTTTCGAAATAGAATTGCTACGAGAGATGACTTAAGAAGGAGAGGTGTTGGCGGTATCGGCAATGGCTTATGCGTAGGGGAGTGTGGTAAAGAAGAGTGGGTGTCGCATTTGTTTTTTGAGTGTCCAGTTTGCGAGTGTTTGGTATGACATATGCCGTTGGTTAAACATATCATCGGTGTTGCATATTGACAGTTTTCTGCATCTGAAGCAATTTGAAGGGTTACTAAATGGAGACAGTAAAATTACCAATAAGGTTCAAGTTATTTGGTTTGCGTGTGTTTGGAATATTTGAAAATTGAGAAACGAGAAACTTTTATAAAACAAGAACATAGACCCAGGAAATTTGGTAGAGAATGTTAAAATGGATGCTTGGAAGTGGCTGAAAGTAAAGTCAAAGGAAGTGGATTTCAACGTAACATGGTTGTGTTTAAACCCAAGGTCAGTTCTGGGTGTTATAGATGATTAAGTTTGGTGTCTGATCGAGTTCTCTTGAGAGGTTTTAATAGACCTCGTGTCTAGCATCAGGAGGCAATTTGTATTGTTAGGGTGAGTCTGTTCTGATCTAGTCTGGCAATGCTGTAGTGCTTGAGGGGATTTATCATTTCCTTCAGTTTGGTTTAACTCATAATATGTTGATGGCATAATTTAGTTATTTGTTTCAAGTTTGTGTCTGTAGCTTGTTTGTCTGAGCTGTGCTGACTATGAGGTTCTCTTGCAAATTGAATAATATTTGTAATCTCAGCTTGATCAGGTTTAAGTGTGGTTTCTGTCAGCTTTGGTGGTTTTGTGAATCGGTACCTAATATTTTTGTAATCTCAAGCTGCTAAGAATCAGCTCAATCCTAATTTTCACTGCTACTGCCTAATGGGCATTTGGTTAGATTTAGTGTTTCTGCATTAGTCAGATTTTCCCAAATTGGAGTTTTTAATCAGGTGACAAGTCCTGTGGTTTCTTTGGGATTATTCTGTTGTTTGGTGTAGAGATTTTTTTGGCTCTGTTGGATCTTTGTTGCGATGTCAGACTTCTCATTTCGAGTGTTCCTTGACTAGAGCATTTGGCGCTGTTTTTGGTTTTTTGTTGTGGCAGTTAGTGGTGGGTGTGCATCTTCTTGTTTCAGTTATTTCCGAGTTTGAGGTTTTGCATCGTTCATGATTTAGGCAGCGGGTTTCGGCCGTGATTTCATTTGTTCAGGTTGTTGGTGGCTTCAGGTGTTCGGTTAAGTAGTTTGGATTGGCGTTTTCGATTGATAGTGGCAGCTGGTCTTCTGTTTTGTCAAGGGCTGGTTTTTCAGATTGTGGCAGCGGGTTTCTTGGTATGCAAATTGGCTTGTCTTTTGTTCAGAGGAATTTCGGCTCAGCTCTGCAGCATCCCTTATGTGGGCAATCCTAGTCTTGCTGTGAAGCTGCTCCCGTCGTTGGATAGCTGCAGGTGTTTTGTTCCTCTAAAGGGTGTTCTTAGATGGGTGGATGTTGGGGGCTTGGTGGTTTTGTGTTGATTTAGTGTTAGTGGTGTTTCTCTTTTAGAGATTTTTTTTGTATCATTGTTAGTGTTTTGCTGTGATCTTGAGCTATTTCTGGTGCTGAAGTCTGTTAGTTTATGTTGTGTCCTTTGCTTTGCTTCTCCTTGTATCATTTTGCACTGCTTGTGCTCTCTTTTGTTTAATGCAATTTGGGCTTTTAAAAAAAAAACTAACTATTGGTCTACTGGGTCAGAGATTTACTCTCACATTTAGATATCAATCATTTAGATCAAACAATCAAATGTGTGTTATTATATTTATAACTTACTAAAACAGAATCGCAGAGTAATAGCATGACACCTCGTCTTTCAATATGTCAAATAATCTTTTTTTTTTCCCACAATATAATTTAATGTCACACACTCTCAAATATTGGTTATTCATTCTGTCTACTAGCATCACTCAAAGAACTTCACTGCTCAATAGCCGACGCATCTATTGTTAGCCTTTTATTGTTAATTTAAAAAATGAATTTATATGCATGAATAATGTAAAATAGTTTTATTACGTCAAATCACATTTCATTGTTTAGATATTCTTATATGTATTTTAGGAAAAAATGTTATGGGTAATCTAAACAATAAAACCTGTTGGAAAATATATTGGAAAAAAAGTGCACTGTTAATAAGATGGAAACTTTGTTTATCATTTAAACAGCATCTGCAATTAAGATATTAGAAATAGTTTCGATACAGGGTCTGGTTCAAGTTTTGCAACCTTTCCTCAACTCATTCCAACAGATTACATGGTTAAGACGTAACCGTTTGTTGTACTCGTTTTGAAAATTGCAAATGGGACATGTTACCAACCTTTCTCTTTTTTGAAACTATTCCAGAGGGAACACAATGATTCCTTTTTTATTGAACCTGGATCATCCATAAATGGTCTATCTCCAATATCTTCTACCGCTTCTTCCTCATTCTAGACCTTGCATATCTAGAGAGCACAACCAAGGAGAGAAAAAGAGTAAGAAATGTGAAGTATTATCCAACATAGCGACACAAAAATTTGATAAAATCCATAAGGTTAGAAGATACTCTATGTGCATGCCACCCCGATCTGATGATGGAAGCGTGGTTCCCTGAAGCTCTTCCATGACCTTAACAGCTTGATCAACTTCCTGTCAAAAGAAGAAAGGTGGATAAGATCATCAATAAATGAACAAAAAATCAGGGCATGGCAATTTGATAGATTTGGCTAGCTTAGTTATACTTCAAGTATTACATTGATGTGTGTCTTGTTTTAACTTAACAGATAATAAATAATTTAAAATACATGAAAAATTGATGCATGTCTGGTTAACTTTGTACCCTACAATAATATAAGTACTATTAGATAATGTAAGTTTTAAGGTTTGACACCTAGTGTCTTTTGAATGTGTGTGTGTGTGTTTGTTGGTGCTTTATAATCAGCAAGAGCAACTGACTTACCTCAAAATCAGCAAATGCTACAGGCATTCCTCCTCTTGAACGCATTTTGACCAAGTTGAATCCAGCATGCCTAGAAAAATGGATTGAAACATTAAGTTCTATAATCAAAAGCAAGTAGATGATGAACAATATAGGGTCTAGATTTTCATCAAGAACCAGCTGGGTGAACGCTTTTCCAATTTTATTAACAATATTAGAGATCCTTCGCAAAACCATGAATACAAAATAGAAACAGCAACTCACACAGAAAAAGCTTGCTTTAATTCATCCTCAGTGCAGTTTGGACCAAGATTTGCAATAAAAAGAGTGGAACATGGTCCTACATCACCACCACCCTTTCCATGTTGCTCCTGCAACCAATTTGAAAACATTATAATGCAGAAGTGCTTAATGTGAAAATGAAAAGAAACTTTTTACAAACTACATTATTTTTTTATTAACAAATTACACAATTTTGTATGGGTTCATAATGGTTTGGCCAAAACGCAGAAAGGAAAAAAATCTGTGTAACGTAACACTTCATGAGAGAAAGAATATTGGATGTTTTATGACTTCTACAAATGCAATGAGATAGAGTTCTGATTTCCAACATATTGATAATGCTGGGTTTCACGTACCCTTGCTCCAGGTACACGATTGTCAGAACCAACAACAGCATCGCCACTGCACACAAGCAGAAAATATAACATTCTTGGTGAACAGATCGAAAATTTAAAATACTTGTGCAATTTTTTAGGTATGGAAAACAATATTAAAATTAATCTCAACCTTTGGGTGGTTGCTATATCACCATGGTTGCTTCCATTTTCTGATGGTTCATCAGCATCACTTTCACCTAAACGTGAAAACTATTAGAATATTATTAATAATTCATATTTATTTAGTTGTACTATTTTCTTGGCCCCTAAGTTTGTTAGAGGGTATTTTAGTATTTATCTTATTCTAGTAACCCTAGTTTTTAGCTTATAAATAGGGTGACAATCATTGTAACAATCATCATGTTTTGTAGCCGTCATTCTCTTATTAGTAATATTTCCTATTTCATCATTTATTCTATCTTTGCACCAACAATTGGTATCTAGAGCTCCGGTTCAGATTCATTGGGAAACACGGGAAACACGAGTGAACGTGAGGTCTTGTGTGTTTGATTTTGTTTCTCAGATTCTTGTTGAATCTTGAACAAAATCTGATCAGAATTTTTTAATTCTGTGGGTTGGGAAACACTGTGTGAGAAAACTCTGAGTGTATTGTGCAAAGTAGAAGATGAACGGAAACGGCAACATGAACACCAAACTTCCAGTATTTGACGGTAAAAACTGGAATCGTTGGATGATCCAGATGCGTGTGCTGTTTGGTGCTCAAGATGTTCTGGATCTTGTCACTGATGGTTATGTTCCAGTAGCAGCAGATGCAACTGATGAACAGAAAAACGCGCAGAAGGAAGTAAGGAAGAAGGATCAGAAAGCATTGTTCTTCATTCATCAATGTGTGGATGTAAACGTGTTTGAGAAGATTGCAGACTCTACAACAGCAAAGGCTGCATGGGACACTCTGGTGAGATGTTATGGTGGTGACACATCAGTGAAGAAGGTGAAGCTTCAGTCCTTGAGAAAGCAATATGAGAATCTCAACATGAAGAATAATGAGAAAGTTTCTGAATACATCTCCAGAGTGATTCTGATCACTAATGAGATGAAGGCGTGTGGAGAAACTCTTTCTGAAGAAACAATCATGGAGAAGGTATTGAGATCCCTTACTCCTCAATTTGATTACATTGTGGTAGCAATAGAACATTCCAAAGATCTGAGCACAATGAGAATTGAAGAGCTGCAGAGCAGTCTAGAAGCGCAAGAGTTGCGTCTGACTGAGAGAAACTCTGAAAAAGAAGTAGAACAGCAGGCTCTGAAAACAACTTCTGATAGGAGGTATCAGAAGCAGTCAGAAGTCAGGAGAAGATCTGATGGTGGTCAGAGGTCAGAAAGCTCAACCTCTGATAGACAAAAGAATGCTCAGAAGGGAAAAGAGAAGTATGACAAGAAGAAGATCCAATGTTACTGTTGTAAGAAGTTTGGTCACTTTGCTAGAGATTGTTGGTCAAACAAGGAGAAGAAATCAGAAGAAGCAAATATAGCCAGAAGTTCTGATGACGAATCTGTGCTATTGATGGCCTCTGAATCTGATGATCTGACAGACTGGTGGTATATGGACACTGGCTGTTCAAATCATCTTACTGGAAACAAGAAATGGCTGGTTGACTTTGACTCTGAAAAGAGAACAAAGATCAGATGTGCTGATGACAAATATCTTAATGCAGAAGGTATGGGAAATGTCAGAGTGACTCTGAACAATGGGAAAATAGCATTGATTCAGAATGTGTGGTATGTACCTGGCATCAGAACCAATCTGATGAGTGTGGGACAATTAATTGAGAAAGGTTTCTCAGTTACCATGAAGGACAATCTTCTGAAGCTGTATGACTGTAATCAGAAGTTGATTATGGAGTCAGAACAGGGAAGGAATAGAACATTCAAGGTGAATGTCAGAACTGCAGACTCAGAGTGTCTTAGTGCAACAAGTACTGAGAAGGAGAGTGAGCTGTGGCACAGAAGATTTGGTCATTTGAATTTCAGAAGCTTACAACATCTGAATTCAAAGAAATTGGTACATGGAATTCCTGCAATTAAGAAGCCTGAAAAGTCATGCAAAGTTTGCATGGAAGGAAAACAACCAAGATTGCCATTTGCATCAGAAGTTGCTCCAAGAGCAAAACATGCCTTGGGAGTTGTACACTCTGATGTGTGTGGTCCATTTCCAGTAGCATCAATTGGAGGGAATAAATACTTTGTGTTATTTGTTGATGAATTCACAAGAATGACATGGGTATCCCTTATTAAGTTCAAACACGAGGTGTTTGATGAATTCAAGAAGTTCAGAATGAAGGCTGAGAATCAGAGTGGTCAGAAGTTGAAGATTCTTAGAACTGATGGTGGAGGTGAGTATAACTCCAAAGAGTTCCAGAAGTTCTGTGAGGAGAATGGAATTGAGCATGAGGTTACTGCTCCTTATACCCCTCAACACAATGGTCTTGCTGAAAGAAGAAACCGTACTTTGCTTGATATGGTGAGAAGCATGCTAAAGGAGAAGAAGCTTCCTCAGAAGCTCTGGGGAGAAGCTGTTGCCACTGCAACGTATGTACTCAACAGATGTCCTACGAAGAAGTTGAAGGAAATAGTTCCTATGCAGAAGTGGACTGGAGACAAGCAAAGTGTTAGTCATCTGAAGGTATTTGGTTCTGTTTGCTATAAACATGTTCCAGAAGCCAGAAGACAGAAGCTGGATGATAGAAGCAAAGTGATGATTCTGATAGGGTACCACAGTACAGGTGCATACAAGCTCTATTGTCCAGAAACCAATAAAATTGAATTCAGCAGAGATGTGATTGTGAAGGAATCAGAAGTTTGGAATTGGGATAAGTCTCAATCTGATTCTGATGTTAGAACCTCTGAAGAAAGTTCAGAGTTAAGAATTCCTGAAGTTGAAGTAAACTCTGACGTTGATTCTGACTCTGATAGTGATTCTGACTCTGGAGAAGACTCAGAAGATGAAGGTGACTCTGATGATCCAGACTCTGATGGTAATCCAGATTCTGGTGGAAATTCAGACTCTGAAGATGGCCAAGGCTCTGGAGGAAGTCAAGCCTCTGAAGCTAGAAATTCTGAAGTTCAAGACTCTGGAAATATGCCAGACTCTGAAGATGGTCAAAGCTCTGGAGGTCAATCATCTGAAGCTAGAAACTCTGAAGCTCAAGACTCTGAACAAGTTCAGAGACCACAAAGAATCAGAAGCATTCCCAGAAGATTTGCAGAATTTGACATGCTGCAAGACACTGAAGTAGACTCTGAAGGAGAAGTTATTCAGTGTGCCATGTTAGTAGACTCTGAACCTATAAGTACAGAGGAGGCTCTTAAGCAGAAGCTCTGGCTGAAGGCCATGAAAGAAGAACTTGATGCTATAGAGAGAAACAAGACTTGGAAGCTGACAGAACTTCCAAAAGACAAGAAAGCCATCAGCGTCAGATGGGTTTTCAAGCAGAAGTTAAAGCCAGATGGTTCAATTGGCAAACATAAAGCAAGGTTGGTAGCCAGAGGATTTCTACAGAAACCTGGGCTGGATTATTCTGAAGTGTTTGCACCTGTAGCAAGACATGAAACAATCAGAATGGTGATTGCAATAGCTGCTAACAGGAATTGGCCTCTGATGCATTTAGATGTAAAATCTGCATTTCTGAATGGTCCATTAGAAGAAGAAGTTTACGTGTCACAACCTCCTGGATTTGTGAAAAAGAATCAAGAAGGGATGGTGTACAGATTATACAAAGCTCTATATGGATTGAAACAAGCGCCCAGAGCTTGGAATCAGAAGATTGATTCATTTTTCAAGAAGCAAGGCTTTCAGAAATGTGAGATGGAGTACGGTGTCTATGTTCAGCATACTTCTGAAGGCAATATGACTCTGGTATGTTTATATGTTGATGATATACTATTGACTGGAAGTTCTGAACATGAGATAGCCAAGTTCAAGAAGGTTCTAATGAATGAATTTGAAATGACTGATCTAGGCAAAATGACATACTTTCTAGGGATGGAGTTCAGATATTCTGAGAAAGGTATCATTTTGCATCAGCTCAAGTATGAATTAGAACTTCTGAAGAGATTTGATCTGAAGAATTGTAAGATGGCTGTCACACCTTCTGATACAAATCAGAAACTGGATTCAGACTCTGAAGGAAAGGATGTGGATGCTACAACCTTCAAACAGTTGGTTGGTTCTCTGAGGTATCTGTGCAATACCAGACCTGATATTTGCTATTCAGTTGGGATGGTTAGTAGGTTCATGAGTAAACCTAAGTGGTCCCATTACCAAGCTGCTGTCAGGATTCCGAGGTATATCAAAGGAACTCTGAAGTATGGAGTGTTATTTCCCTCTGGAGGAAATAATGAGTCAGAACTTCTGAGTTATTCAGACTCTGATTGGTGTGGAGACAGAGTTGACAGAAGAAGTACATCTGGGTACTTGTTCAAATTTCTGGGAGGTCCCATTTCTTGGTGTTCCAAGAAGCAACCTATTGTGGCGCTGTCAACCTGTGAAGCTGAATATATTGCAGGTGCTGTTACTGCATGCCAAGCTGTGTGGATTCTGAATCTGTTGCAGGATCTGAAGATTAAAGTAGACAAACCTCTGAAGTTGATGATTGACAACAAGTCTGCAATCAACCTTGCCAGAAACCCAGTGCTGCATGGGAGAAGCAAGCATATTGAGACCAAGTATCATTTTCTGAGACATCAAGTTCAGAGTGGAGTGTTAGAAGTTGTACACTGCAGCACTCAGAAGCAGTTGGCAGATGTTCTGACGAAAGCTATCAAAACTGATCAATTTCTCAGATTAAGGGATGGAATTGGTGTTACAAGTTTTGATGGAATATGAATTAAGGGATGGTATTAGAATATTATTAATAATTCATATTTATTTAGTTGTACTATTTTCTTGGCCCCTAAGTTTGTTAGAGGGTATTTTAGTATTTATCTTATTCTAGTAACCCTAGTTTTTAGCTTATAAATAGGGTGACAATCATTGTAACAATCATCATGTTTTGTAGCCGTCATTCTCTTATTAGTAATATTTCCTATTTCATCATTTATTCTATCTTTGCACCAACAAAAACATGTGCAGGCAAGCAACCAAAATAAGAGGGGCAGCATGAGTAAGAAACCTAGCTACCTTTTCCTACTTTTTACCTCATTAAATTATAATATCACCTACTTAATTTCAATTGAGAGGGACAAATAACTATGAATGTATTATAGAGAGTCAACAATAAAATAGTAGCAACTTGCAAGCCATATCATCAGTCACAATTTCAGAATAAAAAATGTATATGTTGCCTTGAACTTATAATCAAAGAAACGATACCATCATCACTAGAGGCTCCCTGAACATTGGCTTCCCCTTTGGACCTTTTATCTATAACCACGTAGGCTCCACCACCTGAGTACAAAATAAAACCACTAATCATCCTGGAAAAACAGTATCGTTTCTAAATTAAATGGATTTTATAAAACTGTTTTTCAAAATATTACAATTTTTTTTTATATTCAGTTTTTCTAAATTAAAAGACTAATTTTGACATCGTATAACATAAACATACATTATTGGAGATCAAAACATAGTTGAAATCGCAACTTTCTCAAAAAGTTGTATCTTAAAAATGATTTTCATGAAAATCTATTTGAAATAACTTCAAAATTAAATGATTTTGTGAAATTTTGATATATCTAAAATAACATTTTAAGAATAACCGTTCAAACCAAATATTCATTCGAAACTTTTATGAAAAGTTTCTTTTATAATTTTTTTTACACAAAATTATGTTACATTATAAAAATCATTTTTAAAAAGCCAAAGCAAACGGGCTCATTTATCTTCGATCATAGAAACAAATGATACATAATCAATTTTATGATAAGTGTTTATTCACTATGTGCTTAATGAAGTTGTTTAGCCAAACACACTATAAAACATATTGAACGTATCCATAGTTTATCAAAATAAATAAATTGGGAAGAATGGAAGAAAAATGCTTAGAAGGAAAAAAGGAATGGAATAAAAGTGAAAACAAGATCTCTAAGTTATGTATATGCATTATTATATCTTGAAAGTTGATACTTTCATGCGCAATATATATACCTTTTCGCTTCCTCCAAGAGTTTGATCGGGCAAGTTCAATATGTAAGACGGACCCAGATTGAGGATCAAATTTCACACCCTGACAATCGTTAAGTAAAAAAGATATATTAGATCGAAGACCAACTTCTATAAATTGTCAACATTATATTTGTAAATATAACCCTCTTTATGTATATCTATCAAACCACTACATTTGAATAACAAATTTGAAACATATATAATCCTCTAAAACTCCTAGGACTTCTTTCAGAGCATGTTGTCAAGTGAAGTCACTGAAACTAACATCTGATTGGGTGCACTTCATAGCTTCTGCATTATCACTTTAGGAAGCATTTGGTTAAAAGGTTTAGTTAAATGTTAATTCAATAAGAAATTTGAGAGACTTATTAAGTGTTATTATAAGTTGTTATGAAGAGTTTACTGAAAATAACACAAAGACAGCTAATAGACAATAAACATGTCATACGTGAATTTTTACAGTACATTTACGCGAGTAAATACCCAAATTGATCACCGAAATTGTTGGACTGCATCAACTTCATCCTCCACGTCAATATTTCAAAATAATCCTTAGATTCGTAATATGTTAATCAGGTTAGTCTGTCTTGATGTGTTATCAAATGCATTTACGATATTATTTACTTAATCTCAAATGCATCCCAGACATAATCAACTTAATGCCATTATAGTCCCAGCAATTACCAACGAAGGTACAAATCTTAACTAACATTTACAATTTCTAGATCATTTTAGTATAGATTTTTTCTAGTAACACCCCAAAAGTATTTGGCTGCACCCAAATCTATAAAATTTAATCATAATGCCAAAATCACCCTTATTCATATAAATATTTCAAGAATCCCAATTTATCTCTCAATTGAAATCTTCATCCCTCTCACAATCATCCATGGATATGTAACCAAACTTGATGAAAGGATAAAGATTGAAATACGAAGTCTTCCATTAAAACTCTTTTGCTTAGGTTTAGTGATTTTCTGCATTTTTTTATGATTTAATGTTTTTTTGTATTTTTGTTTGCTGTGTTTTCATATCGTGAGTTGCTTAAAATTTTAAATTTACACTTAACATTAATTTAATTCATGTTAGTGCGTGCAAACTTAGTTCACAAACTAACAAAACACTGAAAATACAGGCACTATGTTATGTTAACTGTTATCACGTATTCATACGTGAATTAAATTAACGTACATGTTGTTTTACAGACTTAATATGTTAACTGAATTCATGAGCACTTAGTTCATGTAAGAGAAGTTCAACGTGAATACTAAATACCTCTGTAATGTTGCTGATGGGTAAGATCGTATGTACACATTATGCCTATTTTGTTGTCTAAACATGTTTTCATCAATGCCGAAGTTCTTCATGGTCACAAAGTGAACTCAACAACTAGAACTAGAAGTGTTATGTGTGATACATCACTGTGCAATTAATATTTATTGTCGAATATCAAACAGTAACTTATGAATTTATTGAAAATATAAATTAAGAGAAGATATCTGAAAAAGGGAGAGGAGAACACGAGAAGACAATGGGAGAGGGAGAAAGTGAAGATGAAGAGATAGGTGACGAAGACTCTCAAAATGGAAAATGGGTCAAAGAGTTTGATTTTGAAAATTTAATTTTACAATAGGAATACTTAGATCATTTCGGGGTGTAACCCGGATACTCAAGGGATGTTATTAAAAAAAATATTTGGTATATAGTTAAAGTAGGGACTAAACCTTTGATATAGTCCTACGATTTTAGTTACCAAATTAGATACTTACTCATGCTTGAGAACTAATAAAGTTGTGTCCACTATGTTTGGATATCTTAAAATAAATGGAGTGGGATGGATATGAGCGGGAGTGAAATGGAGATTTCATTCCATCGTTTGGATATTTCACAACAGAACAAGACTAGTCTTAAAATTATAGTTTGACTTAACTCATCCTTACATAACCAGTTTGTAAGGTGGGGGTGTCACTCTGTACTATATAAATCATTCTTAAAATCTATATTTAACCGATGTGAAATTTGGGTTTCTCTAAATACACCTCCTAACATTCCGGATAGGATATATAAATGGAGGGTGGACCGAATCAATAGGCTCTTGATATCATCTTAGAATTAGAGTTTGATTTAATTCACCCCTACAAAACTGACTTTTAAGGTGAGGGGTGTCACCCTGTATGAACCCTAATTAGGCCCAATCTTTAACCAATTTGGGACTAAGGTTTCTCCCAATACCAAGGAACAACAATCATAACAGATAACTGTAATTTCTTAAAATTAAGCTATCTAATATCTTCAATTAAACTCCTAACTTTAAGTGTTACAGTGGATTGTGATATTCGAAACTAGACACTCACATTTAGGTCGTGCAACGCTGCCATTGCTGCTTGATTATTGAAAAACGTAGCAAATGCAACAACCTGAAAAGAAAAGCGAAATTTCACTAACTCAAACAAAATTCACGAATTTCAATTTCCGTTAAAATTGCAACACTCAACAGAACCTTCATTTGTCGAAAATCGACCTGAGAATGAGTACCTGGTTAGCACGGCCGGTATACTTGAGTTGGCAAGAGTCAAAGCCAGGGCGGCGGCGGAAGAGGTTGTGAATCTCACGCGCCTTCACGTCGTCTGGGAGACCGGAGACGAAGAGCGTGTTTATGTTGCTCCGTTCATCTGGCTGGTACATGTAATACGGATCGAACGGTTGCATAGCCATTCGGAGGGTTGTGCCGGTGAAGTGAGCCGGTAAGCTCCTTCGTATGAGGCGGTGACTTCAGTGGCCGGACTTTTTTTTTTCTTCTCCTAAATCCCTAACTAACTCACCGGGTACATAAAGGAAATTAATGGTTATCTAAGTTTTTCATATTTCTTATCCGTTTGGTTCAAACGAAGAGAGGGGAAGGAATTTTAGTAAAAAGAAAGGAAATATTTTAATTCAGTATATTTGATTCATAAGCAGGAGAGAAGAGGGGAGAGAGAAGTTTTAATCTATAATATAAGATATTTATGTGTTATGGTTAACACCGAACTAACATTTGTTCTAAACATGCCACCTTACAAAATTAGGGATAAATTGAGTCCAAAAAATCAACCATTTTTAACCAAATCATGTTAGAATTCGATACTAACTATGTCATTGATACTACACACACTAATCTTTCTTCCAAACCGTGACTGAACAATACCCAGTCAGTTCACCTTTTCAACTTTTTGCTACAACTATTTTGGTCTCTAGGGACATCACTCTCTTTTGCTTTAGTTGAGACTTGACATGATGAGAACAAAATTTTGTTCCTAATGCATCATATCATGGGAAGTTGTGCTTGAACTCTTCTTCTTCTCTCACCCACTTTTCAAACACAAAAAATACACTTTCTATCTCCCGTCTTCTAAACAATACACCAACTTTTGTTCTTCTAAACTCACCAACAACAACAATGGCAAGATCCTTCTCAATGATTAAAGACATCAATGATGGTAAGGAGCTTTGGAAGATTGCGGTGAGAATTCATCACAAATAAAATGTGGTTTCAAGGAATAAAGAACACTTTGAGATGATTGTGGTTGATCAAGAGGTGATTTTCCTTGAACTTTCTTCACTCTTTCTATTTTCATTTTTTACATAACTTACATATTTAACATGCCATATATGAATTTTCCTACATTTAAAAATGGAAATGTGTTTCATGTATTGTGTGAGTATCTTTCATACATCTTTATAAAATTTAAGGTACAAACATTCAAATAAAAGTTTCAACGATGTTTAAACAAGTTTTTGATTCTGCGTTAACGGTCCATAACACATATAGCATTGCAAATTTCTAAGTCATTCCGAATGATGTCGTGTTCAAACCGTCTAGCCACAAATATGTGTTGATATTCAACGGTGGTACTATAGTTTGTGACAAAAATAAGCACGACATATCTCCAAAGAAGTTAATCTTCACACCCTTTGCTGATATTATTACTGGAAAATGGAAAAGGGATCTTTTAATTGGTAAGTTTATATATGTTTGAAAGAATATATTTCATATCGTATAATAAACTTTATGTCATAAATGTTTGTTTCTTATAGTAGTGTCTAAGTTGCAGATATTAAGGGCATTGTAACCGAGATTGGCTACACACAGATGCAGAGTGGACATAAAAAAACAACAAGTTAATTTGGTGTTGAAGGACTTGGGGTTTGTATCCCTACTTATTGCGTCTCTTTGTATTTTGGTGTTCTGTTTCCTTCCGTATAACCTTTTGCTATCCATCTTTTTTCATATTCATGAAGTAACAACACAATACATTGTACATTGTGGGAAGGTTATGCTCTTCAGTTTCATCAGTACCTCCAGACTGCAAAAGACACTTCGGAACCGACAATAATCCTTTTACAATTTGCTAAAGTAAAAGAGGAAGGTATACAACTGTTATATTCTTCTGTTACATATTTAGGGTGTAACATTTATTTACGCCACTTCAATCTTTCTTTTAAAATGGTTTTTTTAGGTAAGTATCCTTTATGTGTTTCAAACACATTCAATGTAACTAAGTTGCACATCAATGATGATTTACCTGAGATTAAGGAATTTCTAAAGAGGTAATGACTTCTTGCATGTTATATCATCTATATTTTACCGTATTTATGTATCATGCACATACCACTAATGGATGCTTATCCTTTTTTGGTGTGTTATAACATAGGATCCTAACAATTGAAGCTGAAAAGGGATCAAGTAATACCTTGACAACACTGTCACATAACTGGTCTCAGACCTCCGGTTCTTCTCAACTCACCCCTTATGACAAATTCATGTATAAGGCCATATTACTTCCTCTAAGTGATATAATGCAACTTAAAGATGTAACAACTATTCTTATGCCTTCATCTTCGTTGTTTTATCATAATTCTCTATTTTTCCTTACTTATGTTGTACGAAATATATATTATTTCATTAAATAACAGATCACCCAATGTGTTACGGTGGCAAAGACTGACAAATTTAAACCTTTTCCATTTAAACCTTCCATATTTTACAATACTAAGTGGACATAATAAACAATTTCCATTTAATACGGAGACTGAGATGTACAAATCATTCTTTACTAACATTTTCCATTTAAACTTTCCATATTTTACAATACTAAGTGGACATAATAAACTTGCATAATTAGGTATAAGATAATGCTTGAAGTCGTAAGTGACGGTTGTCGTGCGACGTTTGTTCTATGGGACCGTGAGTGTTCACAACTGTTAAAAATAACTGCTGATCAAATTCGCATCAACATGATTAAGGTCGAATTCTATTCTTTTAATCTTGACTTGCAAATAATTAAGGATTATTGACAGACACTACTTTTAGGATGTAACACTACTAATTCTTATCATTTTCATACCCCTTTTCAAATAGGATGGAGTCACTGACCCTATTGAATTTCCTTTAGCCCTTGATGCTTTGGTTGGTGTCAAACTCGTTTTTAAGGTTAAATGGCAACCATCATGGGCTAATGGACCAGCTGTCTTCATATATCAAGATGAAAGTGTCATTAAACAGCTCGAATCTTTTATTGCCCCAGTCATGGTACAATTATTCAACTTGACTTTACTGCCTTCCACATTATATCTAGTGCTTGAATGTTAACATTTTTTGTTTTTGTATTTATCGATCAGACAAAACACACTACTCCTCAATTGGATGACCTCCTGCAGGTTATTGTTTGAAACAAATAACTTATTATTCCTTCTCTACTTATTTCATTTTATATGTTTTTGTGTTGATTCAGCACGCTTATTTCTTTGTAGATTACGAAAAGTGTTGATGAGGCCATGCCAATTGGGGAATGGGATTTAATAGCAGTAAATTTTTAAAAATCATCCAACATTACATCCTTTTTACTTGGTCAAATTTTA
Organism: Lathyrus sativus; assembly: GCA_963859935.3. NCBI lineage: Eukaryota > Viridiplantae > Streptophyta > Magnoliopsida > Fabales > Fabaceae > Lathyrus > Lathyrus sativus. The sequence continues at coordinate 1,063,536 of CAWUDS030002480.1, forward strand.
TGTTTTCTTGAATCCACTTTTCTTTTTTACACGTTGGTTCAATCAGTTCTGTTTCAATTCCAGGAAATTGAATTTACCTCCAAAAATAACATAGATTTGGTTACACATGTTTCTACATCAAAGAGATTGGCTGCAGACATTTTAAATGCTTCTGTTCCTTCAAAGGAATTGGTAGACTGTGAAGGTTCCTCCACCAAACTCAAGAAGCATATCAAATTTGGAAAAATGATGATTTGTAACTCTGAAGCAATATTTAAATTTTGCCTTTTGTCTTTTTTGTGAACACCACTTGACATTACTCTGTCTTTCTATTTTTGAACAATAAAATATATATCTCTAATGTTCTTTTGACATGAATGAAGCGGTCATAATCTACACAAAGTTGTGAAACTTTCACTTTGATCTAATTCAAGCTTTTGTTAGCTCAATTTAAATTCTTTGAGCTTTCTTAAAATGTTGAATTATTATCTGCATGTCAAATTATGATTTTACAAATGTTGTCATGCCTTTGGTACATATTTCTTAACAGTATTATAAATTAATTTAAAATATTTATTTTTCACATGATAAAACATAAGAAATGCCCCCATTAAAAAAATCAGTATTTGTATATTTTAATAATTAAAATTTTTTAAATAATTAAATGGTTGTTTTGTTAGATATTAAAAATAAAAACAAAAAAAAATTATTCAATAATTTCAAAATAGAATTATTTATTAAAAAATTTATATGTTTAAGTATCTTTGATTTTTTTTTAATATAGAATAATAAAATTTTGATAGTTTTAATTTTTTTACACAATGATATATAGTTTCACATTGATATATTTTTCATATAAATATTTATAATAGTATATATATTTTTCCCCTCGCTGATCAAGATTTCTGAATCCATCCCTGTTTATACCTTTTACATATCCTCACCATATTTAAAGCCACCAACTACAATTCACAATGATTTTTAATGTGTATATCAACGACATATTTAAACCCAACTACTAAACCTCATTATGCATAATAATCTGTGTTCACTACTAGTTTCTTAAATATACTTTTTCAAACTATACAAAGCGACCAGTTTCTTAAAACCATTACAAAACATATTAATTTCAAAGTTATACAATATAGTTCATACGGAATATTTTTTACGTTAAATCTATTAAACCATTACAAAATCTCCTATTCATACAACATGACCAAAAAAGTTGATCCATTAAAATATTTTAATTACCAGTCCTTTGATCTCCTAATATATCACTTATTATTGGAATGATATAAAAATTAATATCAAATCCCAAACTAAACCCACACGAATGACTGACCTTTAAAGGGGGACCCTACTAAAGTTGGAAGAGATATTTGGTATGCAAAGTCTGCTATGCACAGCTAGGTCTACCTCACTCAACATTATCGTCCTATTTCATCATTTCTTCAGTTTTTTAATCATATTATAATTCAACATTTTTACTTTTCCAAGTTAATCACTTGTATTTATACAAATTGCTAATATCAAAGCTATCTAAGTCATCTTATATTACTTTTTTAAAGCTTAATATTATACTATTATTTACAATACTCACGCCATGTACCTCTACAATAATACTTGGTTGTTGTTTTCCTTCAATTACCACATACAAACAAAACTAACTTTTTCTTTTTCACATTACTACCATCAGTATGTTCTTTTCCTGATCCATAGATGGAAACCTGGTGCAGAATTTTTTAAATGTTTCAAGCAACTATTTTCCTTCTCTACTTTCTCATTTGGAATATGGATTCTCTTATTTGAAATACATGATAAAAACTTCTTATTATGACATTTTAACATAACACATATGGATACATCAATGTCGAACAACAATGACACACCTGCAAATTATTTGTTGTTATGCTGCTGTTTGGAACAATCAATAGACCAGTCCATGTATGGAATCAAAGCTGGTTGTTCTTATCTGATGGAATTTTTCACAAACAAAGGGAGGTGGCTAATAACCTAGGTAATTTAATTTTCTTTTATCCTGTTACTCCTCTATTGTCTTATTTTATTATTCCTGTAGCAATTAACCAAACTATTTTTATTTGGCTTATATCTTTATTTATGCATCTCATCCTACACCTCTTTCAAATCATGATGCAGAACTCTTTTATTGCATTATGTTATTCTTTCTGTAGTTATTAACCAAACTATTTTTATATGGCTTCTATCGTTATTTATGAAACACATTATACATTTCTGCCAAATCATGATGCATAACTACAATTGAACGAAGTTGAACTGCAAAACTTAACTTTGATTGAAATTAAAACTTTACTTTAAGCAAACCGTCAGAGTCTTACTGAATTCAAGTCAATACCGTATCCTGAGGGTTATGTTATACAACAATTGGGTAGCAGACTTATCTATGAAGAGAGAAGTTACGATACTGCCGTTATGAAATCGAAGTTCAAAACACTTTTCAACTCAGTTACTGGCATGGAACATTTTAACAATTACAGTTTTACACTTTTTGCACTTCCATTTTTAACCATTCATAATACTTTGATATTGTTTTGTAGATGAACAACGCATAATCTATAACAAGATAATGCTTGATGTTTCAAATCAGAAGGGAGAGGTGTTTTTCTTGCATGGCTACGGCAGAATCGGTAAAATGTTTATGTGAAAAACACTTGCAACTTCATTGAGGTCAACACATCTAATCGTTTTAACTGTAGCTTCGAGTGGTATTGCTTCTCTGTTATTACCTGGCGATAGAACTACTCATTCAAAGTTTAAGCTACCTGTCCCAACTTTGGAAAATTCGACTTACAAGATTGACTTTGGTGATGACCAAGCCGAACTGCTTCGCCAAACTAAAATGATTATTTGGGACGAGGCCCCAATGTCGAGAAAATTCTGTTTCCAAGCTCTTGATAAGACTTTATAGGATGTCATGAGTAACTAAGAGAATTTTGAGGTTGTGTTCGAAAGAAAAGTTGTTGTTTTCGGTGGAGATTTCAGACAGATCTTGCATGTCATCCCAAGAGGGAGTAAATCTGATACTATCCACTCGATCATCAATGCATCTTACATTTTGGATTCTTGCGAGGTCTTGATGTTAACAAGCAATATGAGGCTGCAAGGAGCTCTAAACACTCAAGATTGTAATGATATTGATGAATTCTCAAAATGGCTTTTACAATTGGGAGAAGGTAGCATATTTGAACCTAATGATGGTTATGTTGATATTGAGGTTCCACCAGAATTACTTATCCAACAATTTGACCAACAATTTGACGACCCTATTCGTGTTATTGTGGAAAGCACTTATCCATCTTTCATGGATAATTATACTTCTTATGACTACTTGAAGAGTCGCGCAATTTTGGCATCAACAATTGAAGTTATTGATCGAATAAACAATTATGTTCTTGATATGATATCGGGTATATTACACGTAAGCGTTTTAGGATTTCACAAATCCATTAATCATCTATATGGTTCTCATTCTTTTGGGTCCCATATCATCTTTCAACAAAACAAGCTCATTAATATCTATTACATCATAATACCACAGACTTTCCACAACTGGATACCCTAAGTCCCTCAAACCATCCAACACTTCAAAATAACTCCAATAATCAGGGTCTATAACCCAAACCTCATATAACCCCTAGTAGCCTAATTTTTTAAACTTAAGAAACCCGACCCCATGATATACAACACACTTAAACCTCGTAGTGTAAACCTAATCAGGATAAATAAAGAAGAATTTGGTCACTGATGAAGGTGCTAAAAAGAAAAGGATCGATGAGGAACAATGTTTAATAATAGTAAATCATACATTGAGAAAGTCTTTGTCTGGAAATGCACAATGGAGGTTAGCACACGTTCAGTATACAACAGGATTCATTGCTTGCTCTTCTTTGCACCATTCGTCTTCTCCAGCTGATTTTAAGATTTGAAAGTTTAAAAAAATGAATGCAGAGCGCAACTTTTTCTTTTTTCTTCTCCTTTTGTTAAAATTTCATAATTTAGATAGACAATTAAAAAACAAAGAGAAAAACATCAGGTCAGATTTTACATGTCCAACAAGACAAAATTTAATATTTCCTTCAAAAAAATTAACATCATAGACCATTTTAAATAACATAATGGTTTTCTAAGGACTGCTTTGTAATATTTTTTTGGCTTAATTGCAACTTTAGTCCCTCTATTTTGTGTTTTTTTTTCAGTTTTGATCCCTCCATTTTAAAAACCACGATTTTGGTCCCTTTTTTAGGTTTCAAGATTAATATTAGTCCCCTTGTCATTTTACGTCATGTTTTTAATGAGGTGGCGCGTTGAATGCTGATGTGGCATTTCCATGTCATTAACTTAAATATTATTTCATTTTCACAAATTTAATAAAATAAAACTTAAATAAAAAACTCCATTAACTTAAATATTATTTCATTTTCATTTTCATCTTCAACCCATTGTAACCATTTTCATCTTCCCATTTTCATTTTCACGAACGAATCAAACCCATTTCTTCTTCCCATTGTAACCCATTTTCCTCAACAAACCCATATCAGCCCTCTTATTTACCAACATGTCCGAAATTTTTTTTTCTTTTTCCTCAACAAACCAGTCTGGGTCTGGTATAAGAAGAAGAGGTAATAAATGTTGGTGTGAGCTTGAGTCACCGTTGATGACGTCATGGACATACGACAATCCCGGAAGAAGATTTCATGGGTGTGGTAATTTTAAGATGATGAGGAAAAAAGGATGTAATTACTTTCAGTGGGTTGATGAAGACATGAGCAATCGTGCTAAAGATGTGATAAGATCTTTGAAAGACAAGAATGAGGAGCTCATGGATGTGAATAAGGACATCAAGAAAAATGAAGATTTGTTAAAGATGAAAATTAGGTTTATGAATT